>JAVSCE010010811.1:0-519655 GCA_032199065.1 Smutsia gigantea
ACACTGAATTTTGTATGGCAAGCGATGGCAAGGAGCGTATTTTTGTACCCTGCACTGCAATGCCATCTTACTGGCTTCTTCATATTGCAACCCAGCTGACAGGCATAATATTCCATGGCCTTGCAAGAGTTACTCTGGGAAGTGAACCCTAAAGTAACTCAGAGAATTGCCATTCTATCTTCCCACAGTGAAAAATGAAATGGATCAAAGCATCTGTAAAGCAGAAACCAAAGTGATTATTCATTTCGTTCCTTGTTTAAGAAACATCACTTACACTACTGCTACATACACTGCTCTCCTCTGACCCTGATGCCAGTAATTGCAGATTCAGATTGACCACCCAGAGTCTGCCCCATGGCTATACCCAAAGAGCAACCACATCCAAGACACAAAAGGGAAGCCAAAAATAATGAAAGCCTCTGTATCTGAAAAGATTCTTATTTAAGATCTCAGGTGAGCCTATAGAATTGTGGACTCAGGCAATCAGACATCAATCGGACATTCAGTTTCTTTTCACTTGCCGTGTATTTCTTGAAGTCCTACCAAGAAGTGCCCCAACAGAGAGCAAACAGAGACGACTGCTTAAACAGCACCTTTGCTCCACAGGAAAACTTTCTTTTAGGTAAACAGTCTTCAGTTCCTATGTAGATTTCACTGCATGTGGATTTCACTGTATTAGGGCTACAACCAAAAGGCAAGTCAGTGATTAAAGGTATTTCTGAAAGCAAAGAGAAGTCACTAAATCTTGCTTGCTTTTACTTTAATTAAATATTAATTAGATTTAGTAATTTGTGTAGATGTGAGACATAGCTACTGTATATCTGAAGAACTGCATCAGGCTAACTTTAGGAAAAGGGATTTTGTTGAAAAGGTATTGAAGGCTTGCAGAATTGATGGGAGGCTAGGCTAGACAGCAGGCTTATAAATGGGCCAGAAGACTTCCGGGAAGATGGAGGTGTGAGCAGGGCGGCAGAAATCTCCTCCCAACACTGTATTTATATACAAAAACACAGAAAATACATCTATTCCTAAAAGAGAGACGAGAATACACAGGAAAGCGCACAGCATGCAGCTACACCCGAGAGGACTCGGCACCCCAAGAGGCGGGTAAGATACGAGCCGCGACCCGGCAGGACCCGAGCCCTCCCCCACCCCAGCACACCGGCGGGAGGAGAGGATTCAGAGCCGGGAGGGAGTGGAAGTACACCCCACGAAGTAGCCAGCCCCGGTGATCTGCGCGGGGAGCGCTGACCCACATTGCGCAGTGCAGTGGAGATTGGGGAGACAGAGGGGCAGGATGTGAGCGGGGAACGCGCCAGGGTGCTTGCAGCCGGCTCCGGGGAAGGGGAAAAAAAAAAGTGCACGCTTTCTTCAGCGGTCTTAAAGAGACAGGAGCCCAGCAGAGGAGCCGGATCGCCCCAGCACACTCAGCCCAGCAGGCTGGGAGTCCTGGGGAGTTTGAGACGCCTTAGCTGGCGACTGAGGAAGCGTAGCCATACTTAACACTTCTCACTGAGATCAACAGCCTCCTATTCGTTCCCACCCCTGCCAGAGCGATAAAAGGCCCTGCGGAGCGGCACAGTCAAAGCTCTGGAATATTGGGGCAATAGCGCCACCTAGAGCATTCCCACAGAATCTACGTCCGGTGGGCGGTTTTTTTTGTTTTGTTTTGTTTTTTGCTTTGTTTTTGTTTTTTCTTTTCTTTCTTTTTTTCTTTTTCTCTTTCTTTTTTTTCTTTTTTTTTCTCTTTTTTTTTCTTCTCTTTTTAAAGTCTTAAAGAGCCCAGCTGACATACGTGGCAACTATCAGTGACCAATTATATAGCCATGAAAAGACAGAGGAATATGGTTCAGACCAAAATCAACCAGACAACCCCAGAGAGGGAGTCTGAAGGGATGGAAATGCACAGCCTCCCTGAAAAAGAATTCAGAATAAAAGTCATAACCATGCTGATGGACCTACAGAGAAATGTGCAAGAGCTCAGGGAGGAAGTGAGGGAACTGAGGAAAGACAATACAGAAATCAGACAAGCGATCGACGGGCTTAACAGCAGAATGGATGAGATGCGAGAGACTGTTAATGGAATAGAAAACAGAGAACAGGAGTACAGAGCAGCTGAGGCAGAGAGAGATAAAAGGATTTCTAGGAATGAAAGAATATTAAGAGAACTGTGTGACCAATCCAAACGGAACAATATTCGCATTATAGGAGTACCAGAGGAAGAAGAGAGAGAAAAAGGGATAGAAAGTGTCTTTGAAGAAATAATTGCTGAAAACTTTCCCTCGCTGGGGAAGGAAGTAGTCTCGCAGTCCACCGAAGCTCATAGATCTCCCAACACAAGGGACCCAAGGAAGACAACACCAAGACACATAATAATTAAGATGGCAAAGATCAAAGATAAAGACAGGGTATTAAAGGCAGCTAGAGAGAGAAAAAAGATCACCTACAAAGGAAAACCCATCAGACTATCATCAGACTTCTCAACAGAAACCTTACAGGCCAGAAGAGAATGGCATGATATATTTAACGTTATGAAACAGAAGGGCCTCGAACCAAGAATATTGTATCCAGCACGATTATCACTTAAATATGATGGAGGGATTAAACAATTTCCAGACAAACGAAAGTTGAGAGAATTTGCCTCTCATAAACCACCACTACAGGATATCTTAAATGGACTGCTCTAGATGGAAGCACACCTAAGGCTAAAAAGATGTCACCAGAGAAAAAAAAATCATAGCAAAGAAAGCAGACCATCCAAATACTAACTAAAGGCAAAGAATAAAACACCTATTATAGAAAGAATGGAGGAGGAGGAATAAGAAGGGAGAGAAAGAAAGAAACATCAGACTGTGTTTACAATAACTTAACAAGAAAGTTAAGTTAGATTGTTAGATAGTAAAGAAGCAACCCTTGAACCCTTGATAACCACGAATCTAAAGCCAGCAATGGCAATAAGTACATACCTATCAATAATCACCCTAAATGTAAATGGACTGAATGCACCAATCAAAAGACACAGAGTAACAGAATGGATAAAAAAGCAAGACCCATCTATATGCTGCCTACAAGAAACTCACCTCAAATCCAAAGATATACACGGACTAAAAGTGAAGGGATGGAAAAAGATATTTCATGCAAACAACAAAGAGAAAAAAGCAGGTGTTGCAGTACTTGTATCAGACAAAATAGACTTCAAAACGAAGAAAGTAGCAAAAGATAAAGAAGGACACTACATAATGATAAAGGGGTCAGTCCAACAAGAAGATATAACCATTATAAATATATATGCACCCAACACAGGAGCGCCAGCATATGTGAGACAAATACTAACAGAATTAAAGGAGGAAATAGACAGCACTGCATTCATCTTAGGAGACTTCAACACACCACTCACTCCAGAGGACAGATCAACCAGACAGAAAATAAGTAAAGACACAGAGGCACTGAACAACACACTAGAACAGATGGACCTAACAGACATCTACACAACTCTACACCCAAAAGCAACAGGATACACATTCTTCTCAAGTGCACATGGAACATTTTCCAGAATACACCACATACTAGGCCATAAAAAGAACCTCAGTAATTTCAAAAATATTGAAATCCTACCAACCAACTTCTCAGATCACCAAGGTATAAAACTAGAAATAAATTTTAGAAAGAAATCAAAAAGGCTCACAAATACATGGAGACTTAACAACACTCTCCTAATTAATCAATGGGTTAACGACCAAATCAAAACAGAAATCAAAGAATATATGGAGACTAATGACAACAACAACACAAAGCCACAACTTCTGTGGGACGCAGCAAAGGCAGTTCTAAGAGGAAAGTATATTGCAATCCAGGCCTATTTAAAGAAAGAAGAACATTCCCAAATGAATAGTCTAAAGACACAATTACTGAAATTGGAAAAAGAAGAACAAATGAGGTCCAAAGTCACCAGAAGGAGGGACATAATAAAGATTAGAGAAGAAATAAATAAAATTGAGAAGAATAAAACAATAGAAAAAATCAATAAAACCAAGAGCTGTTTCTTTGAAAAAATAAACAAAATAGATAAACCCCTAGCCAGACTCATTAAGAGAAAAAGAGAATCTACACACATAAACACAATCAGAAATGAGAAAGGAAAAATCACGACGGACCCCACAGAAATACAAAGAATCATAAGAGAATATTATGAGAATCTATATGCTAACAAGCTGGAAAACATAGAAGAAATGGACAACTTCTTAGAAAAATACAACCTTCCAAGACTGACCAAGCAAGAAACAGAAAAACTAAACAGACCAATCACCAGCGACGAAATCGAATTGGTAATCAAAAAACTACCCATGAACAAAACCCCCGGGCCGGATGGATTCACCTCTGAATTCTACCAGACATATAGAGAAGAAATAACACCGATTCTCCTTAAAGTTTTCCAAAAAATAGAAGAGGAGGGAATACTTCCAAACTCATTCTTTCAAGCCAGCATCACTCTAATACCAAAACCGGGCAAAGACCTCACCAAAAAAGAAAATTACAGACCAATATCCCTGATGAACGTAGATGCAAAAATACTCAACAAAATATTAGCAAACCGAATTCAAAAATACATCAAGAGGATCATACACCATGATCAAGTGGGATTCATCCCAGGGATGCAAGGATGGTACAACATTCGAAAATCCATCAACATCATCCACCACATCAACAAAAAGAAGAACAAAAACCACATGATCATCTCCATAGATGCTGAAAAAGCATTTGACAAAATTCAGCATCCATTCCTGATTAAAACTCTCAACAAAATGGGTATAGACGGCAAGTACCTCAACATCATAAAGGCTATATATGACAAACCCACAGCTAACATCATACTTAACAGGCGAGACGCTGAAAGCTTTTCATCTAAGATCGGGAACAAGACAGGGATGCCCACTCTCTCCACTGTTATTCAACATAGTACTGGAGGTCCTAGCCACAGCAATCAGACAAAACAAAGACATACAAGGCATCCAGATTGGTAAAGAAGAAGTCAAATTGTCACTATTTGCAGATGACATGATACTGTACATAAAAAACCCTAAAGATTCCATTCCAAAACTACTAGAACTAATATCTGAATTCAGCAAAGTTGCAGGATACAAAATTAACACACAGAAATCTGTTGCTTTCCTATACACTAATGATGAACTAACAGAAAGAGAAATCAGAAAAACAATTCCATTCACAATTGCATCAAAAAGAATAAAATACCTAGGAATAAACCTAACGAAGGAAGTGAAAGACCTGTACTCTGAAAACTACAAGACACTCCTAAGAGAAATTAAAGAGGACACTAACAAATGGAAATGCATCCCATGCTCTTGGCTAGGAAGAATAAATATTGTCAAAATGGCTATACTACCTAAAGCAATCTACAGATTCAATGCAATCCCTATCAAACTACCAACAGCTTTCTTCAATGAACTGGAACAAATAATTCTAAAATTCATATGGAACCACAAAAGACCCCGAATAGCCAAATCAATCCTGAGAAGGAGGAATAAAACAGGGGGAATTACACTCCCTGACTTCAAGCTCTACTACAAAGCCACAGTAATCAAGACAATTTGGTATTGGCACAAAAACAGACCCACAGACCAGTGGAACAGAATAGAAAATCCAAACATTAACCCAAACATATACAGTCAATTAATATTTGATAAAAGTGCCTTGGATATACAATGGGGAGATGACAGCCTCTTCAGCAGCTGGTGTTGGAAAAACTGGACAGCTACATGTAAGAGAATGAAACTGGACTACTGTCTAGCCCCATACACAAAGGTAAACTCAAGGTGGATCAAAGACTTGAATGTAAGTCATGAAACCATAAAACTCTTAGAAAAATACATAGGCAAAAATCTCTTGGACATAAACATGAGCAACTTCTTCATGAACATATCTCCCCGGGCAAGGGAAACAAAAGCAAAAATGAACAAGTGGGACTATATCAAGCTGAAAAGCTTCTGTACAGCAAAGGACACCATCAGTAGAACAAAAAGACATCCCACAGTATGGGAGAATATATTCATAAAAAACGTATCTGATAAAGGGTTGACATCCAAAATATATAAAGAACTCATGCACCTTAACAAACAGAAAGCAAATAATCCAATTAAGAAATGGGCAGAGGACATGAATAGACACTTCTCCAAAGAAGAAATTCAGATGGCCAACAGGCACATGAAAAGATGCTCCACATCGCTAATCATCAGAGAAATGCAGATTAAAACCACAATGAGATATCACCTCACACCAGTGAGGATGGCCAACATCCAAAACGCAAACAACAACAAATGTTGGCGAGGATGTGGAGAAAAGGGAACCCTCCTACACTGCTGGTGGGACTGCAAATTAGTTCAACCATTGTGGAAAGCAGTATGGAGGTTCCTCAAAAAACTCAAAATAGAAATACCATTTGACCCAGGAATTCCACTCCTAGGAATTTACCCTAAGAATGCAGCAGCCCAATTTGAAAAGGACAGATGCACCCCTATGTTTATTGCAGCACTATTTACAATAGCCAAGAAATGGAAGCAACCTAAGTGTCCATCAGTAGATGAATGGATAAAGAAGATGTGGTACATATACACAATGGAATATTATTCAGCCATAAGAAGAAAACAAATCCTACCATTTGCAACAACATGGATGGAGCTAGAGGGTATTATGCTCAGTGAAATAAGCCAAGCCGAAAAAGACAAGTATCAAATGATTTCACTCATATGTGGAGTATAAGAACAAAGAAAAAATACTGAAGGAACAAAACAGCAGCAGACTCACAGAACCCAAGAACGGACTAATAGTTACCAAAGGGAAAGGGACTGGGGAAAATGGGTGGGAAGGGAGGGATAAGAGGGAAAAAGGGGCATTACGATTAGCAGATGTAATGTTGGGGGGGCACGGGGAGGGCAGTACAACTCAGAGAAGACAAGTAGTGATTCTATAGCATCTCACTACGCTGATGGACAGTGACTGTAATGGGGTTGGTGGGGGGGACCTGATGAAGGGGTAGTTTAATAATCGTAATATTGCACATGTAATTGTAAATTAATGATAATAAAATAAATTATATTAAAAAAAACAAGCGCATTTTGTATTACTCTTTATCCCTGTAATCCAGATGTGCTGGCAGGCCCCATATAGTTCCCACTCAACTCAGTCCGTGAATTTATTAGTCATTCCTCCATCCTGAAAAGCCCTTCTGCCTATTTCCAACCTGTTCTTCATCCATAATTTTCTCTAGTAAACATATGTAGATACTTTTTGTTTTCGTCATGAAATTAAGTTGCAAGCACTTGGAGAGAAGCAAAGA
Organism: Smutsia gigantea; assembly: GCA_032199065.1. NCBI lineage: Eukaryota > Metazoa > Chordata > Mammalia > Pholidota > Manidae > Smutsia > Smutsia gigantea. The sequence goes on from JAVSCE010010811.1 coordinate 7,352, forward strand.
GAGCATACACTTTTTTTCCATCCCGCAGTGGACCAGCAGACTATTAGATACCTAGTAGGTGGTGCGTGTTCAGTAAATTCTTATTTGAGTAAAGCCGTTGGGGGCTTTAAAAGAAAAAATCATATCTATTGTGAAATATCACAGATATACAGAAAACAAACCTTACAGCCCAATGAATTACCACCTCTTGGCTTAGAGTAACCTTTTCTTGACCTACCAGAGTACCAGATTCATCTTTTCTTTATATTTTACCACATAAGCATGTATTTTTAAACAATAGATGTTTTGCTGGGTTTTTAGAACTTAACATAAATAGACTAAGGCTGTGGTCTGTGTCTTTCTCTCATTCAACATGTTTCTAGATTCATGCTTCTTGTTACGTGTGCCTACTGAGCAACACTGAGGGAGAGAATCACAGATCGTCACCTTGCCACTGTTGGTGAACCTTTGGGTTGTTTCCAGTGAGTAACTATCCTGGGTACCTTCTGCGCCTGCTCCCTGGCTCCTGCATTGCTATCGCATATGCATTTAGGTAGGGGGGTGATGGGGCCTTGGGGTGTTCATATCTTTGACTTTAATAGATGATGCCAAGCAATTTTCCACAGCGACTTAAGCTAACCATACACATAGGACAAGAGCTCTCTGGTTATTCTACATCCCCACTAGTACTTGGCCTTGTCAGTCTTTTTAATTTCAACCATTCAGGAAGGTATCAGAGATAATTCACTGAGCACCTTTTCATATGTTTATTGGTCCTTTGGACACCATCTTTGTGAACTGTTGGTTAATATCCATTTTTCTATTGGGTTGTCTTTTTTTCTCGCTGATTGATATGATTTTTACCTATAGATGTTAGCCTTTTTTCTATTTGTATTGCAAATGTCTACTCTCAGAGTTGCCTTTTCATTTTCTTGATGGTATCTTTTAATAACCCAAAATCCCTATAATAAAATAAAATGTATCAACCTTTTTACTTTAAGATTAGTGTAAAACTGATTTTTGTGTATAGTGTGAGGTAGGTATTAAGGCCTTTTTTTTAGGAATTTATTTTATCTGTTTTCATATTTATTGGCATAAAGTTGTTCATAATGCACTTATCATCTTTGTAATATCCAGTCTCTAATAATTTCTTCATTCCTAATATTGATTATTTGTTCCTTCTCTTTTCTTGACGAGTTTTGATAAAGATTTTCCAATTTCAGAAAGTTTAACAAAGAGCAAAACTTAGATCTGATCCTATTATAAATTTATTTTCTAATTTAGTGACTTCTATTTTTATCTTTATTTCTTCCCTTCTTTCTTTAATTTTATTTTCTATAACTTCTTGAGATGGATGTTTAAGTGATTTTTAGCCTTTCTTAATTTTTAATGTATGTGATTTGAGTCTATACATTTTCCTCTAAGTATTTTTGCTGCATCCCACAGATTTCAATATGTAGCATTTTTGTCATCACTCAATTCAAAATATTTCCAGTCACCACTGTGATTTTTTTCATTGCCCCATAGATTATTCACACACACATTACCTAATTCCTAATCTAATTATTTCTAGTTATCATTTTGTTATTAACTTCTACCTTAATTTCACTGTGGTCTGAGAACATAGTCAATGGTAAATGATTTGTGAGTGATCCCAATGAATGCTTATTCTGCAACTGCTGGATGCAGTTTTCTACATATGCCATTGAAGTCAAGTTTGCTAATCATGCTCAAATCTTCCATAAGCTCGATGGCTTATGTTATCAGTTTCAGGGAGAAATATGTGTTAGTGTGAATGTGTCCTTCTTCCCTTAAAGATCTATAATTTTCTATAAGTTTTTCTGTACATACTTTGAGGCTATGTTTAAGTGTACACAAATGTAGAATGCTCAGACTTCCTAGTTATCAGACTCCTTTTCTTCAGCAAATTCTCCTCTTGGTTTCTAGAACCACCTTTGTCTTTGAATAGTGTTTGCTTAGTAATTTCTTCCATCCTTTAATTTTCACCCTTTCAGTATCCTTATGTTTTTAACAGCTTTAAAACTGAATATATTTAAATTGTACAATTTGATAATTTTCACATGTATCTATATATGTGAAACCACAGCCACAATCAAGACAATTAATATACCCATTATCCATAAGTTTCCTCAAGTTCATTTGTAATTTTTACCCTCTATACCTCCCCTCATGAGACAATCATTGATTTGCTATCACTAAAGATTAGTTTGCATTTTCTAGAATGTCACAAAATGAAATCATATAGTATGCAGTCTTTTTTGTCTGACTTCTTTCACTCAGCATAATTATTTCAAAATTCCTTTTTATTGCTGCATAGTATTCCATCATATGATATATCACAGTTTGATTTTCATTCACTTGATGATGGACATTTGGGTGCTTCCAGTTTTTAACTATTACAATAAAATTTCTGTGACTATTCATGTCTTTGTATGAACATATGCTTGTTACTTTCTTGAGCACATACCTAGGGAAGGAAAAGTTAAGTCATATAGTAGGTATGTATTTAACTTAAGAAACAGCCAAGCTATTTTCAGAAGTAGTTGTCTCATTTTACGATCCCACCAGCAATGTCTGAGAATTCTAGGTTCTCTGTATCCTCCCAACATTTGTCATGATCACTCCTTTTAGACTTAGACACTAGTGTAGCAGTATCTCATTATGGTTCTTATTTGCCTTTCCCTAATGATTGATGATGTTGATCATCTTCTATGGGCTTATTTGCCATCTGCATTTCTTTGTTATTGAAGTGTCTGTTCAAACCATCGCCCATTTTCTTATTCGGTTGCTTGTTTTCTTATTGGCAACTTTAAAGAATTCTATATGTTTTCTGGACTATAGTCTTATATAAGTGCATTAGTTTCCAACTGTCAAAAACAAAACAAAACAACTGCAAACTTAGGCGCTTAAAAAAGAGCACAAATTTATTATCTTACAGAAGTCTCAAATGTGTCCCACTGGGCTAAAAATCAAGGTTTGGGGGTACTTAATTAATGTTTTCTACAGGATGTAGGGGAGAACCCATTTTCTTGCCTTTCCAGCTTCTAGGGGTAACTCACTCCTGGGATCAGGCCCCTTCCATCTGCAGAGCGGCAGTGGCTGGCTGAGTCTCTCACAGCACAGCACTCTGGCACTGGCTCTTCTGCTTCCCTTTTCTACATTTAATGGACCCTTGTGATCACATTGGACCCATACAGTTAATCCAGAATAATCTCTTTATTTCAAGGTCAGCTGAACAGCAACTCTAGTTCCAACTACAACATTAATACTCCCCCGTGTTATGTAACATAACTTTTTCACAAGTTTTGGAGATTAGTACATAGACTTCCAGGGGACCACAATTAGATATCATTACCAAATACTTTCTTCCAGTCTATACTTGGTCTTTTTATCCCCTAACAGAATCATTCAAAGAGCCTAAGTTACTAATCTCAATAAATTTCAATTTATGAATTTTTGTTCCATGGATCCTACTTTTGGTTTTCTATCTGAGAATCTTTGCCTATCCCCCGAAAAGGAGACATTTTTTTTCCTATTCTTTTTCTAAAAGCTTTGTAGGTTTAGGCTTTACATTTAAGTCAATACCCATCTTGTACTTTTTTATATGGTATAAAGCTTGATAAATCTTAAGGTCAGGTACTGTAAGTGATCCAGGTTTGTTTCTATAGAGTTGCTTTGAATATTCTAAGTACATTGCATTTTTTTTACTTTTTTTAATTAAGATATCATTGATATACACTCCTATGAAGTTTTCACCTGAAAACAATGTGGTTACTACATTCACCCATATCATCAAGTCTCCTCACCCCCACTGCAGATACTGTCCATTGGCATTGTAAGATGCCACAGAGTCACTATTTGTCTTCACTGTGCTGCACCATCTTGCCCATGACCCTTGTATGCCAATCATAATGCCCTTCAGCCCCCTTTTCCCTCCCAACCCACCAACCCTTCCCCACCCCACCCTTTTTGTAACTGCTAGTCCCTTCTTGGAGTCTGAGTCTTCTGCTGTTTTGTTCCTTCAGTTGTGGTTCATTGTTATACTCCACAAATGAGGGAAATCATTTGGTACTTGCTTTTCCCCGCCTGACTTATTTCACGGAGCATAATACTCTCTAGCTCCATCCATGTTGTTGCAAATGAAAGGATTTGTTTTCTTCTAATGGCTGAATAATATTCCATTATGCATATGTACCACATCCTCTCTATCCATTCATCTACTGATGGACACTTAGGTTGCTTCCATATCTTGGCTATTGTAAATAGTGCTACGATAAACATAGGGCTGTATATATCTTTTTAAATCGGGGATCTTGTTTTCCTAGGAGTGGAATTCCTGCGTCAAATGGCATTTCTATTTTTAGTTTTTTGAGGAACTTCCATATTGCTTTCCACAAAGGTTGAACGAATTTATATTCCCACAGGAATATATGAGGGTTCCTCTTTCTCTGCATCTTTGCCAGCATTTGTTGTTGTTTGTCTTTTGGATGGTGGCCATCCTAACTGGTGTGAGGTGATATCTCATTGTGGTTTTAATCTGCATTTCTCTGATGATTAGCGATGTGGAGCATCTTTTCATGTACCTGTTGCCCATCTGAATTTCTTCTTTAGAGAGGTGTCTATTCATGTCCTCTGCCCATTTCTTAATTAGATTATTTGCTTTTTGTTTGCTAAGGTGCATGAGTTCTTTATATATTTTGGATGTCAACCCCTTATCAGATATGCCATTTATGAATATATTCTCCCATACTGTAGGATGTCTTTTTGTTCTACTGATGGTGTCCTTTGCTGTACAGAAGCTTTGCAGTTTGATATAGTCCCACTTGTTCATTTTTGCTTTTGTTTCCCTTCCCGGGGAGATATGTTCATGAAGAAGTTGCTCATGTTTTTGTCCAAGAGATTTTTGCCTATGTTTTTTTCTAAGAGTTTTATGGTTTCATGACTTACATTCAGGTCTTTGATCCACCTTGAGTTTACCTTTGTGTATGGGGCTAGACAGTAGTCCAGTTTCATTCTCTTACATGTAGCTGTCCAGTTTTTCCAACACCAGCTGCTGAAGAGGCTGTCATCTCCCCATTGTATATCCAAGGCTCCTTTATCAAATATTAATTGACTGTATATGTTTGGCTTAATGTATGGATTTTCTATTCTGTTCCACTGGTCTGTGGGTCTGTTTTTGTGCCAATACCAAATTATCTTGATTACTGTGGCTTTGTAGTAGAGCTTGAAGTCAGGGAGCGTAATTCCCCCTGTTTTATTCCTCCTTCTCAGCATTACTTTGGCTATTCGGAGTCTTTTGTGGTTCCATATGAATTTTAGAATTATTTGTTCGAGTTCATTGAAGAAAGCTTTTGGTAGTTTGATAGGGATTGCGTTGAATCTGTAGATTGCGTTAGGTAGTATAGCCATTTTGACAATATTTATTCTTCCTAGCCAAGAGCATGGGATGCATTTCCATTTGTTAGTGTCCTCTTCAATTTCTCTTAGGAGTGTCTTGTAGTTTTCAGAGTACAGGTCTTTCACTTCCTTCGTTAGGTTTATTCCTAGGTATTTTATTCTTTTTGATGCAATTGTGAATGGAATTGTTTTTTGATTTCTCTTTCTGTTAGTTCATCGTTAGTGTATAGGAAAGCAACAGATTTCTGTGTGTTAATTTTGTATCCTGCAACTTTGCTCAATTCAGATATTAGTTCTAGTCGTTTTGGAGTGGAGTCTTTAGGGTTTTTTATGTACAATATCATGTCATCGGCAAATAGTGATAATTTGACTTCTTCTTTACCAATCTGGATGCCTTGTATGTCTTTGTTTTGTCTGATTGCCGTGGCTAGGACCTCCAGTACTATGTTGAATAACAGTGGAGAGAGTGGGCATCCCTGTCTTGTTCCCGATCTTAGATGAAAAGCTTTCAGCGTCTCGCCATTAAGTATGATGTTAGCTGTGGGTTTGTCATACATAGCCTTTATGATGTTGAGGTACTTGCCGTCTATACCTATTTTGTTGAGAGTTTTAATCAGGAATGGATGCTGAATTTTGTCAAATGCTTTTTCAGCATCTATGGAGATGATCATGTGGTTTTTGTTCTTCTTTTTGTTGATGTGGTGGATGATGTTGATGGATTTTCGAATGTTGTACCATCCTTGTATCCCTGGGATAATCCCATTTGATCATGGTGTATGATCCTCTTGATGTATTTTTGAATTCGGTTTGCTAATATTTTGTTGAGTATTTTTGCATCTACGTTCATCAGGGATATTGGTCTGTAATTTTCTTTTTTGGTGAGATCTTTGCCCGGTTTTGGTATTAGAGTGATGCTGGCTTCATAGAATGAGTTTGGAAGTATTCCCTCCTCTTCTATTTTTTGGAAAACTTTAAGGAGAATGGGTGTTATTTCTTCTCTATATGTCTGGTAGAATTCAGAGGTGAATCCTTCAGGTAGGGGCACTTTGTTCTTGGGTGGTTTTATGATTACCGATTCAATTTCGTTGCTGGTGATTGGTCTGTTTAGTTTTTCTGTTTCTTGCTTGGTCAGTCCTGGAAGGTTGTATTTTTCTAAGAAGTTGTCCAATTCTTCTAGGTTTTCCAGCTTCTTAGCATATAGATTCTCATATTATTCTCTTATAATTCTGTGTATTTCTGTGGGGTCCATTGTTATTTTTCCTTTCTCATTTCTGATTCTGTTTATGTGTGTAAATTCTCTTTTTCTCTTAATGAGTCTGGCTAGGGTTTATCTATTTTGTTTATTTTTTCAAAGAACCAGCTCTTGGTTTCATTGATTTTTCCTATTGTTTTATTCTTCTCAATTTTATTTATTTCTTCTCTAATCTTTATTATGTCCCTCCTTCTGGTGACTTTGGGCCTCATTTGTTCATCTTTTTCCAATTTCAGTAATTGTGTCTTTAGACTATTCATTTGGGATTGTTCTTCCTTCTTTAAATAGGCCTGGATTGCAATATACTTTCCTCTTAGAACTGCCTTTGCTGCGTCCCACGGAAGTTGTGGCTTTGTGTTGTTGTTGTCATTAGTCTCCATATATTCTTTGATTTATGTTTTGATTCTGTCATTTTTCCATTGATTAATTAGGAGAATGTTGTTAAGTCTCCATGTATTTGTGAGCCTTTTTGGTTTTTTTCTAAAATTTATTTCTAGTTTTATACCTTTGTGATCTGAGAAGTTGGTTGGTAGGATTTCAATATTTTTGAATTTACTGAGGTTCTTTTTGTGGCCTAGTATGTGGTCTATTCTGGAAAATGTTCTATGTGCACTTGAGAAGAATGTGTATCCTGCCACTTTTGGGTGCAGAGTTCTGTAGATGTCTGTTAGGTCCATCTGTTCTAGTGTGTTGTTCAGTGCCTCTGTGTCTTTACTTATCCTCTGTCTGGTTGATCTGTCCTCTGGAGTGAGTTGTGTGTTTAAGTCTCCTAAAATGAATGCATTGCTGTCTATTTCCTCCTGTAACTCTGTTAGTATTTGTTTCACATATGCTGGCGCTCCTGTGTTGGGTGCATATATATTTATAATGCTTATATCCTCTTGTTGGACTGACCCCTTTATCATTATGTAATGTCCTTCTTTATCTCTTGCTACTTTCTTCGTTTTAAAGTCTATTTTTTCTGATACAAGTACTGCCACACCTGCTTTTTTCTCTTTGTTGTTTGCATGAAATATCTTTTTCCATCCCTTCACTTTTAGTCTGTGTATATCTTTGGGTTTGAGGTGAGTCTCTTGTAAGCAGCATATAGATGGGTCTTGCATTTTTATCCATTCTGTTACTCTGTATCTTTTGATTGGTGCATTCAGTCCATTTACATTTAGGGTGATTATCGATAGATATGTACTTATTGCCATTGCTGGCTTTAGATTCGTGGTTACCAAAGGTTCAAAGGTTGCTTCTTTACTATCTAACAATCTAACTTAACTTTCTTGTTACGTTATTGTAAACACTGTCTCATGTTTCTTTCTCTCTCTTCTTATTCTTCCTCCTCCATTCTTTATATACTAGGTGTTTTATTCTTTGCCTTTAGTTAGTATTTGGATGGTCTGCCTTCTTTGCTATGATTTTATTTTCTCTGGTGACATCTTTTTAGCCTTAGGGGTGCTTCCCTCTAGAGCAGTCCGTTTAAGATATCTTGTAGTGGTGGTTTATGAGAGGCAAACTCTCTCAACTTTCATTTGTCTGGAAATTGTTTAATCCCTCCGTCATATTTAAATGATAATCGTGCTGGATACAATATTCTTGGTTCGAGGCCCTTGTGTTTCATTACATTAAATATATCATGCCATTCTCTTCTGGCCTGTAAGGTTTCTGTTGAGAAGTCTGATGATAGGCTGATGGGTTTTCCTTGTCGGTGATCTTTTTCTCTCTCTAGCTGCCTTTAATACTCTCTTTTTCTTTGATCTTTGCCATTTTTATTATTTTGTGTCTTGGTGTTGTCTTCCTTGGGTCCCTTGTGTTGGGAGATCTGTGGGCTTCAGTGGACTGCGAGACTATTTCCTTCCCCAGCGTGGGAAAGTTTTCAGCAATTATTTCTTCAAAGACATTTTCTATCCCTTTTTCTCTCTCTTCTTACTCTGGTACTCCTATAATGTGAATATTGTTCGGTTTGGATTGGTCACACAGTTCTCTTAATATTCTTTCATTCCTAGAAATCCTTTTATCTTTCTCTGCCTTAGCTTCTCTGTATTCCTATTCTCTGATTTTTATTCCATTAACAGTCTCTTGCATCTCATCCAGTCTGCTGTTAAGCCCGTCGATCACTTGTCTGATTTCTGCATTGTCCTTCCTCACTTCCCTCACTTCCTCCCTCAGCTCCTGCACATTTCTCTGTAGATCCATCAGCATGGTTATGACTTTTATTCTGAAATCTTTTTCAGGAAGACTGCATTTCCATCCCTTCAGGCTCCCTTTATGGGGTTGTCTGGCTGATCTTAGTCTGGACCATATTCCTCTGTCTTTTCATGGCTATAGAAGTGGTCGCTGGTAGTTGCCACATATGTCAGCTGGGGTCTTTAAGACTTTTAAAAGAAAGGAAAAAAAGGAAAGAAAGAAAAGGAAAGAAAAAAGAAAGAAGAAAAAACAAAAAGCGAAACAAAACAAAACAAAACAAAAAAGAAAAGAAAAAAAACTCCCACCCGGAGTAGATTCTGTGGGGATGCTGTAGGTGGCACTGTTGTTCCACTATTCCGCAGCCGTGGCCGCGTCGCTCCAGAGGGCCCTTAATAGCTCTGGCCAGGGTGGGAAGGAATGGGAGGCTGTTGATCTCTGTGAGAAGTCTAAGTGCGGCCACCCTTTCCCAGTTGCCAGTTAAGGGGTCTGAAACTCCCCAGGACTCCCAGCCTGCTGGGCTGAGTGTGCTGGGGCGATTCGGCTCCTCCGCTGGGCTCCTGTCTCTTTAAGACCGCTGAAAAATGTGTGCGCTTTTCTTTTTTTTTTTCATTCCCGGGAGCCGGCTGCAAGCACCCTGGCGCATTCCCCACTCAGATCCTGCACCCTCTGTCTCTCCAATCTCCGCTACACCATGCGATGTGTGTCAGCGCTCCCCACGCAGATCCCTGGGGCTGGTTATTTCGCGGGGTGTACTTCCACTCCTTCCTGGCTCTGAGTCCTCTCCTCCCGCTGGTGCACTGGGTGGGTGAGTGCTCGGGTCCCGCCAGGTCACGGCTCGGTATCTTACCCGCCTCTTGGGGTGCCGAGTCCTCTTGGGTGTAGCTGCATGCTGTGCACTTTCCTGTGTATTCTGTTCTCTCTTTTAGGAATAGTTGTGTTTGCTGTATTTTCATGGACACATATAGTTTTGGGAGGAGATTTCTGCCGCCCTGCTCACACCGCCATCTTCCTGGAAGTCTCTTTTAAAAGTTTTATGGTTTCATGACTTACATTCAGGTCTTTGATCCATTTCGAGTTTACTTTTGTGTATGAAATTAGACAATAATCCAGTGTCATTCTCTTACATGTAGCTGTCCAGTTTTGCCCACACCAGTTGTTGAAGAGGGTGTCATTCCCCATTGGATATCCATGGCTCCTTTATCATGTATTAATTGACTATATATGTGTGGGTTTATATCTGGGCTCTCTATTCTGTTCCACTGATCTATGGGTCTGTTCTTGTGCCAGTACCAAATTGTCTTGATTACTGTGGCTTTGTAGTAGAACTTAAAGTTCGGGAATGTAATCCCCCCAGGGGTCTTTTGTGGTTCCATATGAATTTTAGAATAATTTTCTCTAGTTCATTGAAGAATGCTGTTGGTATTTTGATAGGGATTGCATTGAATCTGTAGATTGCTTTAGGCAGGATAGCCTTTTTGACAATATTAATTCTTCCTATCCATGAACACGGGATGTGTTTCCATTTATTGGTTTCTTCTTTAATTTCTCTCATGAATGTCTTGTAGTTTTCAGAGCATAGATCCTTCACTTCCTTGGTTAGGTTTATTCCTAGGTATTTTATTCTTTTTGATGCAATTGTGAATGAAATTGTTTTCCAGATTTCTCCTTCTGTTAATTCATCATTAGTGTATAATAATGCTAGTATATAATATATAAAACATATTTCTGTGTATGAATTTTGTATCCTGCAACTGATGAATTCAGTTGTTAGTTCTAGTAGTTCTGGAGTGGATTCCATAGGGTTTTTACATACAATATCATGTCATCTGCAAACGCGACAGTTTCACTTCTTCCTTACCAATATGGATGCCTTATATTTCTTTATGATGTCTGATTGCTGTGGCTAGGACCTCCAGAACTATGTTGAAAAAAAGTGGGGAGAGTAGGCATCCTTGTCTTGTTGCTGATCTTAAAGGAAAAGCTTTCAGCTTTTCCCTGTTAAGTATGATGTTAACTGTGGGTTTTTTGTATATGGCCTTCAGTATTTTGAGGTACTTGCCCTCTATACACATTTTGTTGAGAGTGTTTATCATGAATGGATGTTGAATTTTGTCAAATACTTTCTCAGCATCTATGGAGATGGTCATGTGGTTTTTGTCCTTCTTTTTGTTTATGTGGTGTATGATGTTGATGTACCATCATACGAATATTGTACCATCTTTGCATCTCTGTAATAAATACTACTTGATCATGATTGGTGATCTTTTATATGTATTTTTGAATTCGGCTTGCTAATGTTTTGTTGAATACTTTTGCATCTATGTTCATCATGGGTATTGGTCTGTAATTTTTTTTATGGTGTCTTTGGTTTTTCTATTAGAGTAATGCTGACCTCATAGAATGAGTTTGGAAAAACTCCTCCTCCTCTACTTTTTGGAAAACTTTAAGGAGAATGGGTACTAGGTCTTCCCTAAATGATAAAATTCAGCGGTGAAGCCATCTGGTCCAGGTGTTTTGTTCTTAAGTAGTTTTTTGACAACCAATTCAATTTCATTGCTGGTAATTGGTCTGTTCAGATGTTCTGTTTCTTCCTGAGTCAGCCTTGGAAGGTTGTATTTTTCTAGAAAGTTGTCCATTTCCTCTAGGTCATCCAGTGTGTTAGCATATAATTTTTCACAGTATTATCTAATAATTCTTTGTATTTCTGTGGTGTCTGTCATGATTTTTCCTTTCTCATTTCTGATTCTGTTTATGTGTGTAGACTCTCTTTTTATCTTGATAAGTCTGGCTAAGGGCTTATCTATTTTGTTAATTTTCTTGAAGAACCAGCTCCTGCTTTCATTGATTCTATTATTTTTCTCAATGTTATTTATTTCTGCTCTAATCTTTATTATGTCCCTCCTTCTACTGACTTTGGGCCTTATTTGTTCTTATTTTTCTAGTTTCATTAATTGTGAGTTTAGACTGTTCACATGGGTTGTTATTCTTTCCTGAGGTAAGCCTATATTGCAATTTATTTCCCTCTTAGCACGGCCTTCACTGCGTCCCACAGATTTTGCACTGTTGAGTTACTGTTTTCATTTGTCTCCATATATTGCTTGATCTGTTTTCATTTGGTCATTAATCTATTGATTATTTAGGAGCATGTTATTAAGCCTCCGTGTGTTTGTGGGCTTTTTTGTTTTCTTTGCATAATTTATTTCTAGCTTTATACCTTTGTATTCTGAGAAGCTGGTTGGTGCAATTTAAATCCTCCTTAATTTACTGAGGCTCTTCTTGTGGCCTAGTATATGATCTATCCTTGAAAATGTTCCATGTGCACTTGAGAAGAATGTGTATCCTGTTGCTTTTGGGTGGAGTGTTCTGTAGATGTTCATTAGGTCATCTTTGGGTTTGTAATGAGTCTCTTGTAGGCAGCATATAGACAGGTCTTGCTTGTTTATCCATTCAGTAACTCTATGTCTATGTCTTTTGATTGGTGCATTCAGTCCATTTACATTTAGGGTGATTATGGGTAGATACATACTTACTGCTATTGCAGGCTTTAGATTTGTGGTTACCAAAGGTTCAAGGGTCGCTTCTTTACTTCCAGTCTACTTAACCCACTTAGTATGCTATTACAAACACAATCTTAAGGGTTTTATTTTCCTTTTACTTCCTCCTCCAGTATTTATATATTAGATATCGTATTCTGTACTCTTTGTATATTCCTTGACTGACTTTGGGGGTAGTTGATTTAATTTTGCATTTTCTTTGTAATTAATTGGTCTACTTCCTTTACTGTTGTTTTATTTTCTCTGGTGACAGCTATTTAGCCTTAGGAACACTTCCATGTATAGCAGTCCCTCCAAAATACACTGCAGAGATAGTTTGTGGGAGGTAAATTCTCTCAACTTCTGCTTATCTGGAAATTGTTTAATCCCTCCTTCAAATTTAAATGATAATCTTGCCAGATAAAGTATTATTGGGTTTAGGCCCTTCTGCTTCATTGCATTAAATATATCATGCCACTCCCTTCTGGCCTGTAAGGTTTCTGTTGAGAAGTCTGATGATAGCCTGATGGGTTTTGCTTTGTATGTGATCTTTTTTCTCTCTTTGGCTGCTTTTAATACTCTGTCATTATCCTTGATCTTTGGCTTTTTAATTATTATATTTCTTGGTGTTGTCTTCCTAGGGTCCCATGTGTTGGGAGATCTGTGCACCTCTAAGACCTGAGAGACTATTTCCTTCTTCAGATTGTGGAAGTTTTCAGCAATTACCTCCTCAAAGACACTTTTTATCCCTTTTTCTCTCTTCTTCTTCTTCTTCTGATACCCCTATAATGCTAATATTGTTCTGTTTGGATTGGTCACACAGTTTTTTGATATTCTTTCATTCGTAGAGATCCCTTTTTCTCTCTGTACCTCAGCTTCTTTGCTTTCCTGTTCTCTAATTTCTATTTCATTTACTGTCTCCTCTACTTCAGCTATTCTGCTCTTAATTCCCTCCATTGTATGTTTCATTTCAGATACTGTATTTTTCAAAGTTTCTGTCTCTTTCTTGAATTCCTCTCTGAGGTCTTGAATATTTTTCTGTAGCTCCATGAGCATGTTTATGATTTTTATTTTGAAATCTCTTTCGGGAAGACTGGTGAGTTCAGTTTCACTTGGCCCTCTTTCTGGTCTTTGTGGGATTTTGGTTTTACCAGGTTTTTTTTTAACATTTCATATTTGTAATAATAACTGGATCTGTAGGCGGGGCGGGGCCCTCTAGTGCCCAGAAGCTCTACTCTCTAGAGCTGCTCAGTCCCTGGAACAATAGCGGGGATCGCAGTCGAGTGGCGTTGGCGCCTGCCAGGAGCAAAGAGCTCTTTCTTGCTTCCCGGCTGCAGTTCCTGCCTCCACTGCCTGGGCCAGTGGGCTGAGAGCACAGGGAGGAGTCTCGATGCTACGCCCTTGCAGCTGCCATAGGTGGGGCTGCCCTCTGGTTGGTCTAGTGCAATGGCAGGGGCAGCAGGTTTGCAAGCTGGTGCTGGCTGGGAAGAAGGAGTGGCAGGCTGTGTATCACGGTTGGGGGCCTTGTAGCCACAATGCCAGCCAGAGGATGGAGTGTCTGAAGCTCCTGAAAGTTCCAAACCTGCTGGGCTGAGTGCCAGGACAATTTTGTCCATCTGTACTTTCTCCTGAGCAGCAAGCTCTGTGCAATCCTTGCCCTTTAGCAGCCCTCTCGCCATTCGGAAGTCTACCAGAGTGTCACCTTTCTTTTGTCCCAGAATGGCTGGTTTGGGTACCTGTTCTCCACAAGCAGCTGGAATCTCAGTCTTTCCAAGTATTCTGCCTGTCAGCTTTCCAACCCCACTAATCTCTACAGCACCATGTAAGGTAGGTTCATGCTCCCAGAGCAGATCTCCAGGGCTGGGTGTTCAGTGTTCCTAGGCCTCCACCCTCTCCCCACTCCATTTTTCTTCCTCCCGCCAGTGAGCTGGGGTGGGGGCAGGGCTTGGGTCCCACCAGATCATGGCTTTGGTACTTTACCCTTTTCCATGAGTTCTTCTCTTTTCCCCAGATGTAGACAGTCTGTTGCAGCCTTCTTTACTGTTGCTCTTTCAAGATTAGTCATATTTGTTATATTTTCATAATATATCTGATTTTGGGAGGAGGTTTCGGTCTCACCTCTCACGCCACCATCTTTAAGCCAATCTCTCAATGTCCATTGCAGTTTACATGAATTTTAGAATTAGCTTCTCAAATCATACCAAAAAAGCTGACTGGGATTTTGTTTGGAATCATGTTGACTCTACAAGGCAAACTGGGGATAACTAATATTGTAACAATAATTAGTCTTCTAGTTCATGACCATGGTATACATGAAGGTTAATTTGTGTGTCAACTTGAATGGGCCATGAGGTGCCCAGATATTTGGTCAAACATTATTCTGTGCATTTCTCTATGAGATTAACATTTCAATTGGTAGACTGAGTAATAAAGCAGATTGTTCTTCCTAATGTGGGTAAGTCTCACCCAATCAGTTAAAGGCCTGAATAAAACAAAAAGTCTGACCCTCACACAAGTAAGCAGACCCCTCCTTTTGTCTGACTGCCTTTGAGCTGGGACAACAAACTGAAAAGTCATCAGCTCTTCCTGGTTCTCAACTGGCATTCAGACTGCAACTACATCATCAGCTCCCCTGAGTCTCCTGCTTGCAGACTCACCCAGAGATCTTGAGACTTCTGGCTGTGAGTCAATATGAGCCGATTCCTTATAATAAATTTCTATGTGTTTATGTGTATGTGTGTGTGTGTGTGTGTGTGTGTGTGTGTGTGTACATATATATATACATATCCTACTGGTGTGTTTCTCTGTAGAATCCTAATCCCAATACTCTCCATTTATTTCTTATTAATTTTTCTTAATAATATTTAGTTTTCAGTGTACCCTCAATATTTAAATATTTTATTATAAATATGTCAATTATGATTTCTAGTATATAAATATAAAATCCAGAGAAAACACAACTAATATTTGTATATTGATCTTATATCCTCAAATATTGCTAAACACATGTATTCATTCTCAAAGTTTTCTTACAGACCATCAACTTTGCAGAAACAATTATGTTTTCTGAAAACAAAGGCAGATTTACTTCTTCCTTCCCAACCTGGATGACTTTACATTTTTGTTGGTTTTTCTGGTTGGTGTTTTTTGTTTAAATTATTGTACTGGGCAGAATTCCCAGTACAATGTTGACTAAAAGTGGTGAGAGCAGACATCTTTGACTGTTTCCTGGTTTTAGGGGAAAAACGTTCAGACTCCTACCATAAATGTGTCAGCTTACTTAGGTGAAGCTTTTTGCAGATGCCCTTGATTAGGTTGAGAAAGTTCCTAACTTGCTAAGAGCTTTTATCAGAAGTAGATGTCAATTTTTCAAATGCCTTTTTTCATAATTGAAATAATATAACTTTTTCTATTTTAGTCTCTAACATTGTAAGTATATTGAATTTTCAAATATTAAACCACCCTTGCATTCCAGTGATGATCATGATGTACTGTCCTTTTTATATATTGGTAGATCCTATTTGCTAAAATTTTATTGAAAATTTTTGGATCTGTGTTAATGAGGGAATATTTCTTTTTAACAGATATTCAGCTTTGATAGTTTATGTCTTTCAAATAACTTGGTAATCTCATCTAAGGTTATTAAATTTGCTATATAATTATTCATAATATTCCCCTTTAATACTTTTAGTATCTGTAAACTCTGTAACAATGTCACCGCTCTCATTCCTGATATTGGTAATTTGTGTCTTCTCTTCTGTTCCTAATCTGACTGGGTACATATTAGTTTTATTGCTTTTTCTCAAAGAACCAGATTTGGGCTTCATTAATATTCTGTATTTTTCTGTTTTCTATCTCATTGATTTCCACTCAAGCATTATTTCCTTTGTATTTACTTTTTTCTTTTGATAGCTTATTAAAAAGCAATCTTAGCTCATTTATTTGAAACCTCTACAACAGACACTTGGTGCTCTATATTTTTCCCTAATTATTGTTTAAATACATTCTACACATTTTGACACATCATGTTCTACTTTTCTGAGCATGAATTATTTAGATGTGATTCAGTTTCAATATATTTGAGGTAATTCTAGATGTTTCTGTGCTGAATTCTAATTTATATCAGCTGTGGTCAGATATCATACTTGCTAGGATGTGAATCATTTTTAATTTGTTATTTTGAAATCTAAAATATAGTCCAGTTTGGTAAATGCTCCATGTGCAAAATGTATGTTTTGTATTTGATGGAGTATTCTGTAAGTGTTAGTTAGGTCAAGCTGGTTGAAGTCTTGTTTAAGACCTCTATATACTGATTTTCTATTTGTCCTCTCCAATTATTGAGAGAGGTTGTTGAAATTACTGACTATATTTGTGGATTTGTCTATTTCTCCTTGAAGTTCTATCAGTTTTTGCTTCATATATTTTTAAGCTATATTATTTGGTAAATAAATGTTTAAGATTGTTATTTCTATGATGAATTGATAATTTTATAATTATTAAATGACCCCCATCTTTCATAATTTTCTTTCCTCTGATATCAAATTTGCCTGGTAATATTGTAGGCACTCCAGATTTCTTTTCATTAGACTTTGCAATGTGTATCTTTTTCCATTTTTTTACTTTTAACCTCTTTGGTTCTTTCTATTAAAATTAGAATTCTTGCAAACAGACTATATTTGGGTCTTGTTTTTTTAAATCCAGTCTGATAATCTCTGCCTTTTTAATGGAAGTGTTTAGACCATTTACATTTAATTGATATGATTGATATAATTTCTACCACTGGATAAAAATCTATTTTACTATCTGCTTTCTATTTTTTTCTCTTGCCCCCTTTCCCTCTTTTGCATTTAGTGATTTTTTTATTCCATTTATTGTCTGTTGTTATCAACTATAACTCTTTATTTTAGTAGTTGCCTTAGGATATCAAATAAACATATTAACATCACAATCTATCTTCAAGTGATATTATACTACTTCCTGTATCATATAAAAACATTGTAACAGCATAGAACCATTTCTCTCCTCCAAGATTTTGTGCAGCTATCATACATTTTACTTCTACATATAATGTCTATAATAATTGATACTTTTTTGTACAGTCTATCTTTTCAAGATTTAAACAAGAGGAAAAATGTATGCATATACCAATATATATAATTTTTAGAATTCTTCATTCCTCTATGTAGATCCATATTTCTTCTGGTATTATTTTCCTTCTGCTTTAAAGCTTTCTGCTTTCTTTCTGCTTTTATGTATCTTGTAGTTCAGGTCCCCTAGTGGCTAATTTTTTCAGTTTCGATATGCTTGAAAATGTCTTTATGTCACCATTGTTTTCCAAAGATATTTTCAATGGGTAAAGAATTCTAGGCTAACAGGTTTGTTTCCCTCTTCCAGTATTTTGAAGCTGTTGCTCTACTGTGTTCTAGCTTACATAACTAGAGTACAAGAAATAACAAGAAACATGCTGCCATCTTTACCATTGTTCTACTGTACACAATGCACCTTCCTTTCTCTGGCTGTCTTTAAGACTTTTCTCTCTGTATCACTGGTTTTAAGCAATCCATGAGACTTAATGTTTGTTTCTCCATGTTTCTTGTGCTTGGAGTTCATTGAGATTCCTGAATATGTGGGTTCATATTTGGAAATTTTTCAGCCATTGTATCTTCCCACACCCTGGCTCCTTCAGGGAGTCCCTCCTTTTCTTCTCTTTCCTTTTTTTTTTTTTCTTCTTTCTTCTTGTTTTTTTTTTTAATACTTTCTATTGCTACATCTCTAAGGTCACTACTATTTTATTCTGCATGTCTGTTACTAATCCTATTCAGTTAGGATTAATTTCTATTAATTCCTAATCTTGTCAATCCTATTTTTCATCTCAGATAATGTAGTTTTTATTTCTAAAAGTTCAATTGGGGTCTTTTTATAATTTCCATGTCTCTACTTAACATATTTAATATCTTTCCTCTAGCTTCTTGAACATACCAAATACACTTATAATAACTGTTTTAATGTTCTTCTGTGCTTACGTAATCTATGTTATTTCTGGGTAAGTTCTAATTGATTGACTTTTTTCTCTTCATTATGGATCTTATCTCCCTCCTTTGAGTGTCAAATAATTTTAGACCAGATGCCAATGTAATTGTTGAGTGCTAGCTTTTTTCTGTGCTCCTATAAATGTTTTTGTGCTTTGTTATAGGATGCACTTAAATTTCTTGGAAACAGTTTGATCCCTTCAGGTCTTGCTTTTAACCTTTGCTGGTCAGGACCAAAACAGCATTTAGTCTATGATTTAATTTATCCTCATTACTAAGGCAAAGCCTTCCTGAGTATTCTACCTGATACTTTGAGAAATATGAGGTATTCCACTCGCTTATGGGAACTGGCACTGTCCCTAGTCCCACCTAAATTCTGAGGACTGATCCCTTATCTTTTCGGGTAGCTCTCTTCCCCAGCCTTGGGCTTTTCTCACATATATGTGATCTGTACTAAGCTGAATCCTAAATGGAGACCCTCTGTGGCTCTCGTGAGTCTCCTTCTGTGCAGAGCTCTCCTCTCCAGCTCTCTGCCCTGAAAACTTTAGCTGCAACAGTCTCCCCAGGTCTCCAGCTCTTCTCAAATCAGGGACACTACTTGGCTCCACTGGGTTCCTCTACCTGTACCCACGGAAACTTTCTCCAGGCGATGAGCTGGGGGAACCATAGGGCTCAGCTGTTTCCTGTCTTCAATGATGCCTGGTGATCAATGTTTCAGAATAATGGTTTCATATATTTTGTCTGGAATTTTGGTTGTTTCAGGAGGGAGGATAAATTTGGTTCCTGTTATTCCATCTTTTTATAAAAAGAAATCTGTACCCTTATGTTTTAACTATATGTCATGTTAACTATCATATAATTAAGTATTTTCTTTGTATCCAATCTGGCAATATTTATCTTTTATTAGAACATTCTTATCATTTACATTTAACATAATTACTGATGTTTTTAAGTTTAGATCTACCATTTTACTAAGCTCCTTCTGTTACCTATTCTGCATTCCTTTTCCCCTCCTTTCTTGCCTTCTTTTGGATTTTTCTATTCTATTTATTCCCTCATTAGGTAAGAAATGACATGCTTTTTACTATTCTGTTAGTGTTCACCTTTACTTATAGAGTGTATCCTTTTTCAGGACAAATGAAAATTATGAACAAGTATTTCTTTATGAGTTTTTTGATGTTTTTGAAGCAACTCTCAATACGACTCAGGCGATTCAAACCACTGCAAAGCAGAAATACAAGTACACAGGAAATATCTGACGAGAGAAATTGTTGGCAGACCTCAGAAAAGAAGTAGAAGAAAAAAAAATCACAAAAACCAAAGCAAAATTGGAAGAACACGAAGGATATTATGCAGTAAGATACATAGAAGAAAAGGATTAGAAAATCAGGGAAAAGGAAATACAAATAAAGAATATTAAAAGAATCAGAAAGTAACTGGTACGGAAGAATGGAAATGAGAGGCCCAATTGATGCATGTGATGAAAACAAAAACCATGGGACATACTAAATATTTAAAGATGTAATTCAAGAAAGCTTTCTAGAAATAAGACATGAATCTACACTGTCCTAGGAAAAACTGATGCAAAACATTCTACACCAAGACATATCCCCCCCCGAAAAATCTTTGTACATCCAGATACAAAGTTTAATAAGCCACTTTAACATAGCAGCAACAGACTGAGCTAACCCTAAATTTCTCCATAGCAATTCTCAATGCTTGAACACAGTGGAGCAATGTCTAAATGTGCTCAAACACTGAATAACCCAAGAGCTTTAAATACAGCCCAAATATCTTTCAAGAACCAAGGCAAAAATTCGAAAAAACAGTCCCCTATTTCCTATGAATTTATCTTTAAAAATGGCCAAAGGATGTCAGCCAACCAAACATGAGAGGCAAATCTATTATAAAAAAGAATGGCAAATATGGGGCAAAGATTAAAACAAATGTGGCAATTATGATACAGAACAATATATATTATAAATACTGGCAGTGAAGAAATTAATCAGAAATTGAGAGGGGAAGGGAGGGTACACGTTGGAGCTGACAGCTCCCAGATGAGACACTTTGGGGATTGGCCACAGCTAATGAGAACCACCTTGCCCAACATTATGTCCCTTTTTGGAAACAGACCACATGCAATGGCTCACTGGTACAAGAAGCCAAGGACCTGGTCCCCTTGCCTTGATTTTGCAACAACTCTGAAGGGCCTCCCTTCTTCAGAGTTCCCATGGGATTGGCTGTAGCCTTTGCAGTGACTGCCTCTCAGCTCAGCTTTGTGGTGCAGTGGCCCTGCCACTTGGCTGCACAGCTCGGGAAACCCTACAATGTTAAGAGGTATCTGTAGTCAGAAAAGACACTGTGTGGTGTTTATGGCAAGTGCCTACAGGAGAATCTCATTATACGTCCAAGGTTCTGAGGCAAGGCCCTACCTTCTGTAGCAGACAATATGTCTCCTGATAACAGGTCTGTGCCCTACTGACCCTGGTAGAGACAGAAGGCCTGATCATAGCCACTCAAGTGACCACACCCAGAACTGCCCATGGTGAGTTGGCTCTGTTGACCCACCAAATCATGAGGTCAGTGGACCCATCAGCAATCCCTTGTAAAAGGAATTGTACTAAGGCACCAGGCAAGAGCAGGGCCAGATGGAACAGATGAACTTCACAAGCGAGGGACACCATGTCATCCCCATGGTGGCACCAGTGGCTCTTCTTCAGCTCCCACCTACAGCCACACTGGGGACAAGGGGATCTTTGAGACCAGCTTACTGAGGAGGAACAAGCAGAGCATGATGTGTGTGTTCGTCAGCTTTGCATATGAATATAAGCCAAAGTGGACAGCTGCTGCATCACAGCGTGAAGACAGCCTCTCCTGATGACACGGCCTTGGCACCACATCTCACCATCCACTTTGTGGGGAGGGGAGTTTCCATACAGGGACACAGGCTCACAGCCTTGAAGGTGCACTCAGCGCTGGGCCTCCGAATCACAGAATCCCCGAAGCGTCTCATCTGAAAGCTCCTGATTACAATAACCACGGGCTCCATGACAAGTGACAAAAGGCTCAACTGGTTGGTGAGGAGGCTGGGAGAAGAACAACTGGAAAGTCATAGACAAGGTGGTCAGAGAAAGAGGTGTGGATGGACCTGTGGGTGTGGGCACAAAGTGGGAAGACTATTGGATCACAGGTGAATGTCACCAGAAACAGCCACCCCAGAGGAGACAGTGAGCATCCAGGTAGAGCGGCTCAGCCAGTGGACATCAGTTGGGCTGTCATCACCCCCTAGGTGCTGGCACAATGGTACATGAAGACGGCATCGATGGTGGTCAGGGTGGAGACTGCACAGACCCCACTGCAGGGGCTCCACTCACTAAGGCCAGTCTTCCACCAGCTGCTTCTGAGACAGCAGCCTACACAGCCTGCCACTTGGCTGCACAGCAAGCCTACACAGAGCCTTGATACAACACCATCCCTGAGACAATTACCACGTGCTCTGGGACAAGGTGAGTCCATTGGAGCTTTTCCATCCTGGGAAAGGGTAGTTTTATCTTGCCTGGAATAGACATGTTTTCCTTATCCACAGAGCCTCAAGCCCTGTTCCTGGGGGCAGCTTGGACCACGACAGTCAGTAAAAAGATATAAAGACCCAGGACCCTTGCCCGAAATCAGGACCACTCTGAAGGGCCATCCCAGCTCTAGAAGCTGCCCTACCCCCTGCCATGGGAGTGGCTGAGGCCTTTGTTGTGACTGCATCACAGCTCAGCATCTCTCTCTGCCAGTCCTGCTTTCTTAATCCCATAGGTGTTGATCCCAAGAGCGCTTCTCAATAAATTTCTGGCATGAAAATCTCCATCTCAGATTGTAAACCTGGGGAAACTGCATGTAATAGGGTGCAAGGCTCAAAAAAGAAAGATCAGCCTAAGCCAGAGCACAGGCACATGTCCTCCCTCACACTCTCCATGGCTGATCCAGTCCCCAGCTAATGAACACCAGCCTGAGGTTCTCAATGACAAAATGGTTGTCTCTGATTTCTGAGTTTCCATACAGGGACGCAGACTCACAGCCTTGAAGGTGCACTCAGCGCTGGGCCTCCGAACCACACGATCAGTATTTCCAAAGGGAGAACAAAGAGAACGTTAAACTGGCAAATACATAAAAACAAAAAAGGATCACATTTGCAGCCACAGGCTACAGTGTAACTTGCATTAAGTAAATAAAATCATAAAATAAAATACGCTCAGTGTGAAATTTCAAAACAAACAATACTTAAACAAGACGGCAAATATGAGAATGCTGGTCTTCTCCAGTAAGAGTTTAGTGAGCCAGTTAAAACTAGAACACGACGCTGTCCGCAGTCAATCACGTAATCTCCATCAATGCCTTCAAGGAGCCAATTCCTAGTAACAGAATGCAAGTACTACTCTTAACGCCCTCTGAAGCATTAAAATAGGCAAAGTGACCCAAATCCTGAGATAATTTAAATACCGTTCCCTAACAGACACCTGCCAACACTCATAAATCAAGGAGAAATAGTTTGAAATTTAGTTAACTGCTCTTTTTGTCCCTTTTCTTTCCTTCCCTTCTCAGGGGTCTTTCCCCCTACTACAAAAGCCAGAAGAAAAAAAAAAGTCCTTCAAGTCAATATAAGGCTTTTTGAAGGGCCTGAAACAAAAGGATGACTCTGATGTATATCTTCCTTGACCTTGGATTTTTGCAGATGCCATATTTATAAACTATATAGACCTATATTTCTATTCAGTTTATCAAATGAATGCAAGATATCCCAGCAATTAGATTTACTCCAATTCTCTTTTAATTTTATCATCACATTTGATTATTTTTACACATTAAAAAGCCCATACATAAAGACCATGGCAAAGTCCATACTGAAACATAACTAAATAATATGCCAACAGTTTTAAAATAATAACTTGGGCCCTTAAGAAAACTGGTTTAACTTCAATACCAGAAATACTAGAAGTTCAATCAAAAAGTAGATAAGAGCCCTGCGGGCATTTGGTTTTTCCAGTCAACATCCTAACAGTAACAACAGCTTTTATTTTCTTCCAGGACTTTGGTAGTCTTTGCTCCTTAAAGGATCAGCATCTATTTAGGATGGATTTCATTTTTAAAACTGCCAGGTTCAACTGAGAAAACATTGTTTCTTTGGAACACTTTGCCACACACATTTTAAGTATTTCAAGAAAAGGAGGGGTATGATGCCTGATTTCTCAGCATCCCCTTCCCTAACATCCACCACTGGCTGACTCCATCTCCTCAGTTCTCCACCAGCAAACTCAGAAACAGAAAGGAAGTGAATCATAGGTGAGGCAGGCTATGCCCTTAAGAGCCAGAGGAAAAAAAGGCTGCAGAACGATTAGGTGTCATTTGCATGTTCACTGCATGACAGAAAAAGTGAATGGTTCAGAAGAGTCAAAAAGGAAAAGCATCTATGTCCTCTGAGGATCTGAATTTGGCTTCGAATCAGTCTCTTTTCAGGACACTTAGTTTTCTCATGTTTCACCCCATCTGGACTCCCTTCCCTGGTTGCAGCACTGAACACCATGGGCTGCTCTGATTTCTGTTGTTTCAGAATGACAGATAATTGCAATAAAACACATCCCCACATTTTTATATCTACGAAGTATCTGACACTAAACAACTCAGGTCTTTCCAAAGTTTAAGCTTTTATTTGGCTAAACCAGTAAAACAAATAAACAAATGTCCTATTTCTTTGAAGAAAGTACCTATTAGCAAAATTCTGATCAAACATGAATTTTTGCTCCTTGAGTGCCAAGATAACACATGTGCCTATAAATAGGAGAGAAAGCCTTTCTGGAAAGTAATACAAGAAAATGGGCTATGTCAAACTCCTTTCTCTCTTTGTGTCAGCCCTAGAGAATTTCCCAAATGGCCTTCCTGCTGCGCCTGCTTATTTTCAAGTCAGTCTGGTCATTTTCAGCCATTACATCCCCAACAGCACAGAAGAAACAGGGAGAGGATTTTGTAATTGTTTATCCTGAACACTGCCAAGTCACACCAGTCCTTACTTGGGTTAATAACCACTTTTCTTGGAATTGCCCAGGCTGTTAACCATAACAGAATATAAAACACTATCTTTTTCAGATTTTCTTTATTTAACTTATTTTTAGATGTCTGCCACTTCCCAATTCCAGAATCCAGTTAGCCCCACTTTTAGCAGCAACATCAGACTCCTTCTCTGCATGCTGCAACCAGAAAGGTCAGTTCTTATTTGGGGCTCCTGACTTAGGGCAGTTGGTTACATGGAATTGGAATGTATGTGGAGGACCTGTTATCTCTGGCTGTTGCCTCAGATTGTGCAAATTTGACTGGTTCACTGCCTAGGAATTTCCAGGGCGACCAAGGATGCAGGTCTGCTCCATTCTGAGATTTAGAAAATTCACTCCATTCATACAAAAACAAACGGAAAGGAAGTGAATCATAGGTGAGGCAGGCTATGCCCTTAAGAGCCAGAGGAAAAAAAGGCTGCAGAACGATTAGGTGTCATTTGCATGTTCACTGCATGACAG
Organism: Smutsia gigantea; assembly: GCA_032199065.1. NCBI lineage: Eukaryota > Metazoa > Chordata > Mammalia > Pholidota > Manidae > Smutsia > Smutsia gigantea. The sequence continues at coordinate 32,292 of JAVSCE010010811.1, forward strand.
AAAAAGTGAATGGTTCAGAAGAGTCAAGAAGGAAAAGCATCTATGTCCTCTGAGGACCTGAATTTGGCTTCAAATCAGTCTCTTTTCAGGACACTTTGTTTTCTTATGCTTCACCCCATATGCACAAAATATGTTATCTCTATCACAACTGCTTAATGTACCTGCAAAGTTCCATCCCAAACCAGTCATCAATCTTGTCTTACAGGGATCCCAAAAGATGCTTTCTTAAAGTTATTGGTTTTAGTATCTATATCTTACTATAATAAGCATTTGGCTCTTCTCTGCATTTTTTTTAATTTTAGGGCATTTTTCTATCCAAAGAACACCCACATACCCCCTCTTCCCCCAGCGCAGTGTCCCTGGTGAACATCTTGCATCATCACGGAACACCTGACAAGCCGATACTGACACATCATTATTAACTGGTAAACTTTACTTTACATTAGGGTTCATTCACTATTCTGTGTTGTGCATTCCATAGATTTTGACAAGTGTGTGATGACATGTGTGCACTACTGCAGTATCACACCACCTGAGAATATGCAATTTATGTTGAATTCCCCTTATTATTTGGTATTTCCATATAACTTCAGATATTTTAGTCAAATTTATACTTACAAACACCAATTGTGAAAATCAAGATGCTAATTTGAATGGATTATGAGAATTCCAGACCAAGTCACTGGGCCCCTTATTGCCGTGCTGCTTTGAGACCTTTGGATGGCTGCTCCGTGGCTACCACCTCCTGGGCGCGCACAGAGACCTGGTGGGCATCTCTAACAGAAAACTACTCTGAAATACTGTTTGTAGATTTCACTGGCACAACTGATGTCACTTATATCAGCCAGCAAAACTGTTTTTATCACATTAGTGAAGTCACAGCCTGTAGCTTTCAAGACTTCATCCATGTTTTAAGAATTTGTTTAGATTTTCAGCCACCCCTCCTGGCACCAGCACCACTTGAAGGGTCCATAAATGTAAATGACCCTGTAGACTAACAGTCGTGGGGTTTCGCAGTGCCAATCATCTTCTGACCAAGGACAACACAGCTAATCCGTTTGTGGGACTCTCTGGGAGAACAAGCCTGGACACCCACAAGCCCTCTCTACATCCTGCCCACCTAGCCAGGGGTTAGTGTCCCTGCCCTCAGCATCACCCCTCCAACCTTAATATGTAAATTTATCATGAGGTTGCAATAACTGCTTAGGTAATGGGAAATAACATGAGGCCATATCACTAAGAGCTTAATGTTTAAGTTCCATATTATGATAATGCATATTTAATAGGGACCAGAATAAAAGCAGGGGGAAATTATATGTAGGAATAACTACTGCCTCATTCCATTGACCCAGAAATATATGCTAATTTTTCAGTGACTTGATTTCTCATTGGTTTTGGGATCCTGAGGAGTGAGAATTTAAGCAAAGAGTTAAGAATTTGTGAGAGTCAAGACAAATACAATTATAAAATATAGTCTGGTCGTCAAATTACTAGGAAGAGATGGCTGATCTCACTATTTGGACTTCTAGGACAATTTGAGCTCTTTGTTTATTTGCTCCCCCAACTAAATGGAAAGTTAGTATGCATAGTTCATAAGTATAGTGAGGAATTAAAGAAATAAAGTCAAAATTCTGGATAATAGGCAATTCAAGAATACACTCCCTTGGATTTATAAAGACACAAATAAAGACTGTCCTTTATCTGATTCATAATGAATGTTGTTTCTAGAAGTTATTGATATGAAACCTGACCATGACTATAAACTACTCATGGTAGAACCAAGACTCCCTCCAAAAAAAATTTAACTGAGAAAAGGAAGAAAAAATCATCTAGGAAACTTGGAGTTTGTAGATATTATGACTACAAAAGACAATGGAAGAGCAATTAAGCAAGAAAAAGAAAGATATCCTGATTAGAAAAGGAGTAAAACTATCTCTATTTGCAGAAGACATGATTTTACAAACAGAAAACCCTAAAGAATTTGCACTAAAAAACTATCAGAACTAATAAACAAATTCAGCAGATTGCAGGTGCAAGGCTCTCAACAAAATGGGTGTGGAGGGAACATATATCAACATAATGAAGGTCATATATGAGGCCCATTGCTAGTAACATACTCAATGATAAAAAGCTGAAAGCTTTTCCTTTAAGATCAGGAACAAAACAAGGGTGTCCACTCTCATCATTCCTATTCAGCATAGGACTGGAATTACTAGCCAGAGTGATTAGGCATGAAAAAGAAATAAAAGGCATACTAGCCAGAAAGGAAGAAGTAAAACTGTCTCTTTTTCAGATGACATGATCTTATATATAGAAAACCTTCAACATTCTACCAAAAACTGTGAACTAATCAGTGAGTTCAGTAAAGTTGCAGGATACAAAATCAATATACAAAAATATGCTGCATTTCTATACACTAATAATGAGCTATGAGAAAGGGAAATTAAGAAAACAGTCCCATTTACAACTGTACCAAATAGAATACATCTCAATAAACATAACCAAGGATGTGTAAGACCTGTAACCTGAAAACTGTAAGGCATTGATGAAAGAAAATGAAGACACAAATAAATGGAAAGATAGTCTGTGCTCATGGACTGGAAGAATTAATACTGTAAAATGGCCATACTACCCAAAGCTATCTAAAGATTCAATGCAATTCCTATTAAAATTTCAATGGCATTTCTCACAGAAAAGAACAAATATCCCTAAAATTTGCATGGAATCATAAAAGACCCTGAGTAGGCAAAGCAATCTTGAGAAAGAAGAACAAAGCTGGAGGTATCATGCATTCTGATTTCAGACCATATTACAAAGCTATAGTACTGAAAACAGTATGGTACTGGCCTAAGAACAGATACATAGATCAATGAAACAAAAGAGAGAGCCCTGAAACAAAGCCAGGCATATATAGACAATCAATTTACAATAAAGGAGCCAAGAATATGCAATGGTAAGAGGATAGCCTCTTCAATAAATTGTGCTGGGAAAACTGGACACACACAAAATTTAACTGGACCCTTTTCTTACACCATACACAAAATTAAGGACTTGAATGTGAGATGTGAAACCATAAAACTCCTAGAAGAAAACAGGCAGTAAGCTCCGCAACATATATCTTGGCAATGATTTTTTTGGGATTTGACACCAAAAGCAAAGGCAACAAAAGCAAAAATAAACAAGTTAGACTACATCAAACTAAAAAGCTCCTTACAGCAAAGTAAACTGTCAATAAACTGCAAAGGCAACCTATGGAATGAGAGAAAATATTTGCAAATCATATGTCTGATAAGGGATTAATGTCCAAAATATTTAGAACTCATACAACTCAATAGCAAAAACAAAAACAAAGGATCTGAACAGACATTTTTCCAAAGAAGACATACAGATGGCCAACATATATGTGAAAAGTTGTTCAACATACTGATCATCAGGGAAATGCAAACCAAAATAACGAGGTATCACCTCACACCTCTTAGAATGGCTATTATCAAAAAGACAATAGATAACAAGTGTTGGTGAGGGTGTAGAGAAGAGGGAACCCTTGTGTACTGTTAATGGGAATGTAAATTAGTGTAGCCACTATAGAAAACAGAACGGAGGTTCCTCAAAAAATAATAAACAGAACTCCCATATGATACAGCAATTCCACCATTTAGCTAAAGGAAATACCTTGAAAAGATGTATACACCCCTATGTTCACTGCAGCATTATTACAATAGCCAAGACACGGACACAACTTAAGTACCATCAATGGATGAATCAATAAATAAAATGTAATCTATACATGTGGAATATATTTTGGTCATATAAATATTATGGAATCTTATTCAGCCATAAAAGGAAATCCTACCATTTGTAACAGTATGGATGGACATTGATGGCATTACAATAATTGAAATAGGTGAAGAGAAAAACAGATACTGCATGATCTCAATTATAGGTGAAATCCAAAATAAAAACAACAATGAAATTCATAGATACAGAGAACAGATTGATAGCCTGCCCAGGCAGGGTATGGGGAGTGAGCAAAATGGAGATGATGATCAAAAGATACAAACTCTCAATTACAAGACAAATAAGTCCTGGTAATGTAATGTACTTCATGGTTATGGTTAATAATACTGCATTGTATATTTGAAAGATGTTAAAAGTGCAAATCTTAAAAGTTCTCAACACAAGAAAAATTTTTTGCAATTGTGTGGTAATGGATGTTAGGTAGACCATATATACATATATTGAATCATGTTGTCCACCTGAAACTAACATGCATTATGTCAATTATATCTCTATTTTTAAAAAAGATTACCAACTATATTCAGTTAATAATTTGTTTATGTAGGAACCATGTTCTTATTTCTGAAGTATTCACAGGGAAAATGTTAAAATGTCTGTATTTTATTTTAAAATACTTCAATATAAACACTGTTTTGAAAGGGGTGTCAGCTGCAAGAAACAACTACAAAAAACTGAGCATAAATGGGTTCAAATTTCAAAAATCATGCTCCAGTGTTAAGGATTTTACTTAATTGGAAAAAATGATACATGGACAGAGAAGCTGTAATCTCAAGAGGCCTGTCACTCCCCTACCACACACAAAATACTAAATGAGATTTTTAATGGGAGGATTCAAGGTGGCGGCTTGAGAGGGGAGACGGAGAACTCCTCCCAAAACCACAAATAGTACAAAAATGTAGTTAATTAATACAACTAACCCTAAAACAGCAACAGGAAAGAAGGCTGAACCAGACTGCATACAGACGTCACGAATAGAGCAGACTGCACAAAACAGGGTTGGGAATTTTGAGGAGCTTCAGGTGCTCCATCGCCCTCGTTAGCTACTCAGCTCCGAGGGCCCCCACTGTGACACACAGCCTGATGAGGGTTCCTCCTGGCCTGACAGCAACAGCTCACAAACCAGCAGTCACTGCGCTGGCATCAGGCCAGCCAGAGGGAAGCTCTTCCTACATCGGCTAGAGACGCCAAGCACAGAGGCTTACACCTGTGTGCTTGACCCACTGGCTGTGATACTGGAGACAGGCACTGCAGTGGGGAATCAGGAAACAGATCTTTCATCCCCCCCAGGAACCAGCTCCACTCCCCTACAACCCCTAACCTCACTCTAGGAGCTGAGCAGCTCCAGAGACTGGAGCTTCAGGGCACTAGAGGGCACCACATAGAAATATGAAATGTCAAAAGAACCTTGTTCAGACAAAAAATCTCACAAACCCCAGAAAAAGGGCCAAATGAAACTGAACTCACCAATCTTCCAGAAAGAGAGGTCAAAATAAAAATCATAAACATGCTTATGGAGGTACAAAAAAATATTCAAGAACTCAGGAACAAGGTTAAGATGGAGATTCAATCATTAAGAAATTCTGTATCTGAAATGAAACATACAATGGAGGGATTTAAAAGCAGATTAGATGCAGTAGAAAAGACAGTAAATAGAATAGAAATTAGAGAAGAGGAATATAAAGAAGCTGAGGCACAGACAGAAAAAAGAATCTCTAGGAATGAAAGAATATTGAGAGAATGGTGTGACCAATCCAAACGGAACAATACTCACATGATAAGGGTACCAGAAGAAGAAGAGAGAGAAAAAGGGATAGAAAATGTCATTGAGGAGGTAATTGCTGAAAGCTTCCCCAATCTGGGGAAGTAGATAGTTTCTCAGGCCATGGAGGTGCACAGATCTCCCAGCACAAGGGACCCAAGGAAGACAACATCAAGACATAATAATTAAAATGGCAAAGATCAAGGATAAAGACAGACTTTTAAAAGCAGCTAGAGAGAATAATGATCACATACAAAGGAAAACCCATCAGGCTATGATCAGATTTCTCAACAGGAACCTTACAGGCCCGAAGCAAGTGCCATGATATATTTAATGCAATGAGGCAGAAGAACCTTGAACCAAGAATACTCTACCTGGCAAGGTTATCATTTAAATTTGAAGGAGGGATTAAACAATTTTCAGATAAGCAAAAGCTGAATTTACCTCCCACAAACCACCTCTACAGCACATTTTGGAGGGACTCCTATAGATGTAAGTATTCCTAAGGCTAAATAGATGTCACCCAAGGGCTAGACAAAGAGTACAGAATATGATTCATAACATACAAAGAATGGAAGAGGAATTAAAAGAAAAAGGAGAAAAAAAAGAACCTTTAGGTTGTGTTTGTAATAGCATAGGAAGTGAGTTAAATTTGACTGTTAGGTAGTAATGGAATTACCCTTGAACTATTGGTAACCACGAATCTAAAGTATGCGATGGCAATTAGTACATACCTATCGATAATCACCCTAATGTGAATGGTCTGAATGCACCAGTCAAAAGACAGAGTCACTGAATGGATAAAAAAACAAGACCCATCTATATGCTGCCTACAAGACACTCACTTCAAACCCAAAGACATACACAGGCTGAAAGTAAAGGGATGGAAAAAGATATTTCATGCAACTAATAGGGAGAAAAAAGCAGGAGTTGCAGTACTTGTATCAGACAAAATAGACTTCAAAACAAAGAAAGTAACAAGAGACAAAGAAGGACATTACATAATGATGAAGGGGTCAGTCCAACAAGAGGACATAACTATTATAAATATTTATGCACCCAACACAGGATCACCTACATATGTGAAACAAACACTAACAGAATTAAAGGGGGAAATAGAATGCAATGCATTCATTTTAGGACACTTCAACACACACACACTGTGAAGGACAGATCAACCAGACAGAAAATAAGTAAAGGGACAGAGGCACTCAACAATGTATTAGAACAGATGGACATAAATGGACAACTACAGAACACTCCATCCAAAAACAATAGGATACACTTTCTTCTCAAGTGCACATGGAACATTTTCAAAAATAGATCATACACTAGGCCACAAAAAGAACCTCAGTAAATGCAAAGAGACTGAAATTGTACCAACCACTTTCTCAGATGAAACTAGAAATAAATTACACAAAGAAAAAGCCACAAACACATGGAGGCTTCACAACATACTCCTAAATAATCAATGTACCAATGACCAAATAAAAATAGGGATCAAGCAATATATGGAGACAAATGACAACAATAATTCAATACCACAAAATCTCTGGGATGGAGAGAAGGCCGTGCTAAGAGGGAAATACATTGCAATACAGGCCTACCTCAGGAAAGAAGAACAATCCCAAAAGAACAGTCTAAACTCACAACTAATAAAACTAGAAAAGGAAGGACAAATGAGGCCCAAAGTCAGTAGAAGGAGGGACATAATAAAGATTAGAGCAGAAATAAATAAAATTGAGAAGAATAAAACAATGGAAATAATCAATGAAAGCAGGAGCTGGTTCTTTGAGAAAATAAACAAAATAGATAAACAAGTAGCCAGACGTATCAAGAAAAAAAGAGAGTCTATACACATAAACAGAACCAGAAATGAGAAAGGAAATATCACTACAGACACTACAGAAATACAAAGAATTATGAGAGAATACTATGAAAAATTATATGCTAACAAACAGGATAACCTAGAAGAAATGGACAACTTTCTAGAAAAATACAACCTACCAAGGCTGACCCAGGAAGAAACAGAAAATCTGAATAGACCAATTACCAGCAAAGATATTGAATTGGTAATCAAAAAACTACCTAAGAACAAAACTCCTGAACCAGATGGTTTCACTGCTGAATTTTATCAAACATTTAGTGAAGACCTAATACCCATCCTCCTTAAAGTTTTCCAAAAAGTAGAAGAGGAGGAAATACTCCTAAACTCGTTCTATGAGGCCAACCTCACTCTAATACCAAAACCAGGCAAAGACACCACAAAAAGAAAATTACACACCAATATCCCTGATGAACATAGATGCAAAAATACTCAACAAAATATTAGCAAACCAAATACAAAAATACACCAAAAAGATCATCATGATCAAGTGCGATTCATCCCAGGGATGCAAGGATGGTACAACATTTGAAAATCCATCAACATCATCCACCACATCAACAAAAAGAAGAACAAAAACCACATGATCGTCTCCATAGATGCTGAAAAAGCATTCGACAAACATTATACTTAACAGCAAGAAGCTGAAAGCTTTTCCTTTAAGATCGGGAACAAGACAAGGATGCCCACCTTCCCCACTCTTATTCAACATAGTTCTGGGAGTCCTAGCCATGGCAATCAGACAACACAAAGAAATAAAAGGCATCCAGATTGGCAAGGAAGAAGTCAAACTGTCCCTGTTTGCAGATAAGTTGATATTGTACATAAAAAACCCTAAAGAATCCACTCCAAAACTATTAGATCTAACATCTGAATTCAGTAAAGTTGCGGGATACAAAATTAATACACAGAAACCTTTTGCATTCCTATACACTAATGACGAACTAGCAGAAAGAGAAATCAGGAAAACAATTCCATTCACAATTCCATCAAAAAGAATAAAAGCCTAGGAATAAACCTAAAAGGAAGTGAAAGACTTATACTCTGAAAACTACAAGACACTCATGAGAGAAATTAAAGAAGAAACCAATAAATGGAAACATATCCCATGCTCATGGATAGGAAGAATATTGTCAAAATGGCCATCCTGCCTAAAGCAATCTACAGATTCAATGCAATCCCTATCAAAATACCAACAGCATTCTTCCATGAACTAGAGCAAATAGTTCTAAAATTCATGGAACCACAAAAGACCCCGAATAGCCAAAGCAATCCTGAGAAGGAAAAAGAAAGCAGGGGGAATCTCACTTCCCAACTTCAAGCTCTACTACAAAGCCACAGTAATCAAGACAGTTTGGTACTGGCACAAGAACAGACCCATAGACCAGTGGAACAGAACAAAGAGTCCAGACAGTAACCCAAGCATATATGGTCAATCAATATACGATAAAGGAGCCATGGATATATAATGGGGAAATGACAGCCTCTTCAACAGCTGGTGTTGGCAAAACTGGACAGCTACATGCAAGAGAATGAAACTGGATCATTGTCTAACCCTATACACAAAAGTAAACTCAAAATGGATCAAAGACCTGAATGTAAGTCATGAAACCATAAAACTCTTAGAAAAAAACATAGGCAAAAATCTCTTGGACATAAACATGAGCGACTTCTTCATGAACATATCACCCCAGGCAAGGGAAACAAAAGCAAAAATGAACAAGTGGGACTATATCAAGCTGAAAAGCTTCTGTACAGCAAAGGACACCATCAGTAGAACAAAAAGACATCCTACAGTATGGGAGAATATATTCATAAATGACATATCCAATACGAGGTTGACATCCAAATCATATAAAGAGCTCACACACCTCAACAAACAAAAAGCAAATAAGCCAATTAAAAAATTGACAGAGGAGATGAACAGACACTTCTCCAAAGAAGAAATTCAGATGGCCAACAGGCACATGAAAAGATGCTCCACATCGCTAATTATCAGAGAAATGCAAATTAAAACCACAAAGAGATATCACCTCACACCAGTTAGGATGGCCGCCATCCAAAAGACAAACAACAACAAATGTTGGCAAGGATGTGGAGAAAGAGGAACCCTCCTAAACTGCTGGTGGGAATGTAAACTAGTTCAACCATTGGGGAAAGCGGTATGGAGGTTCCTCAAAAAGCTAAAAATAGAAATACTATTTGACCCAGGAATTCCACTCCTAGGAATTTACCCTAAGAATGCAGAAGCCCAGTTTGAAAAAGACATATGTACCCCTATGTTTATCGCAGCACTATTTACAATAGCCAATAAATGGAAACAACCTAAGTGTCCATCAGTAGATGAATGGATAAAGAAGGTGTGGTACATATACACAATGGAATATTATTCAGCTATAAGAAGAAAACAAATCCTACCATTTGCAAGAACATGGATGGAGCTAGAGGGTGAAATAAGCCAGGCAGAGAAAGACAAGTATCAAATGATTTCAGTCATCCGTGGAGTATAAGAACAAAGCAAAAACTGATGAAACAAAACAGCAGTAGACTTACAGAACCCAAGAATGGACTAACAGTTACCAAAGGAACAGGAATTAGGGAGGATGGTTGGGAAGGGAGAGACAAAGGGAAAAAGGGGCATTACGATTAGCAGACCTGATGTAGCAGGGAGCACGGGGAAGGCTGTACAACACAGAGAAGACAAGGAGTGATTCTATAGCATCTCACTACGCTGATGGACAGTGACTGTAATGGAGTTGGTGGGGGGGACTTGATAACAGGGGGACTCTAGTTACCATAATGTTGTTCATGTACTTGTACATTAATGATAGCCAAAGTAATTAATTAAATAAATAAATAAAATAAAAATACTAAATGAAAACTTTTCAAATTAAAATATCAACTTTTTAATGATTCCCTAATACAATTTTAGAAAAATGTTTAGGCTTGTTAGACCAATATTCAGAATTACTAAAGAGAAAGCTTAAAAGATCTGAAATTATAACTATTCCAAATTATCACAACTCAGGCAACAAGGAATTGATTTTCATACTGCTCTCTTTATTATACATGCTTCACTTTCATACCCTACATGGAAATTTTCTGCTTTGTACATTAATCAACACGCTTTGCTCTAAGCACACATCTAACAAAAAGAAGCACAACTTAAAAGTTTATAAACAAAATTAAACTTCAGTTGAAGCCCAACAACTAACTAGGTCATCATAAGACTTCAGTTTAGTCACTCTGGCTGACAGTGCTGGTCATTACCTAGGAGTAATGTAAAGGCAACTAATGAAAAGTAGTAGAAGGCTTAGATTCTTAGGGAAATGTAATCAATCTAATTCAGATACAAACAGGTTAGACCTACACAGTGTATATACGTTCTCTTCAAGGAGCCTACAGGAAAAACAAAAACAAAAACAAAGGGATTATAGATACAAGATCAATATGCAAAACCAGTTGTAGCAATGAATCATTTGAAAATTAAGAAAACAATTCCATTACAACAGCATAAAAAAGAATAACATACATACATATAAACTTAAAAAAAGAAGTGCAGGACTTGTACACTGAAAACTACAGAACTTGGTTGAAAGAAATTAAGGAAGACCTAGATAAACAAAACTCATGCCGTGTTCATAGGTTGGAAGATTTAAAATTGTTAATATGGCATACTTCCCAAAGCAACCTACAGATTCAATGTACTCTCTATCAAAATTTCAACTTTTTCCCCCCCACATAAATTAACAAGCTGATATTAAAACTCAAATGCAAAGGACCCAGAATAGCCAAAATAATTTTGAAAAAGGAAAACAAAATTGGAGGATTCACACTTCTTGATTTCAAAACTCACTACAAAGTGACACTAATCAAGACAGAGTGGCATTGGTATTAAGGGTAAATACTGTCAGTTCTATTCATTATATACATATATATATATAAATATATATGGTCAGTCGATTTTCAACAAGGGTGCCAAGACCATTCAGTAAATGGTGGTGAGATAATTGGGATATCCACACACAAAAGAATGAATTTAGACCCCTCCCTCACACCATACACAAAAATTAACTGAAAATGAATTGACATAAACATTAAAGCTAAAAGCTTAGAAATTCTTAGAAAAAAACATAGATGTAAATCTTTGTTATAATGTCAGTCAGAACCAATTAGAGATAATAAATAATAGATGGACAGGCAGATGGATGGATAGATAGAAGTAGAGAGACACAAGAGAGAGATTTAGTTTAAGGAATTGGCTCTAGTGATTTTGAGCTGGCAATTCTGAAATGTGTAGTGCAGGCTCGCAGGTTGGATATTCAGGCAGAACTTGATGCTGCAGCCTTAAGCAGACTTTATTCTCCTCCCTCCAGCAAACTTCAAGTTTTGTTCTTAAAGCTTTCAACTGACTGGATGAGGCCTACTCAACATTACTGAGGGTAATCTCCTTTATTTAAAGTCAAAAGATTGTAGTTGTAAACTACATCTACAAAATATCTTCAAAGGAACACTCAAATTAGTGTTTGATTAAATAACTGGTTACTGTAGCCTAGCCAAGTGGACACATAAATTAACCATCACAATGGCCTTGGACTAGGCAATGATTTCTTAGAATATATCAAAAGTACAAGTAACCAAAGGAAAAATAGAAAAATTGGACTACTTCAATATTAAAAACTTTCATCCATCAACAAATACTATCATGAAAATGAAAAGACAATCCAAAGAAAGGAAGAAAATATTTGTGAACCATGTACCTGATAAGCGTATAGTATCCAGAAGATATAAGAACTCTAACAACTCAACAATAACAATAACTAAAATAGGCAAAGGGTTTGAAGAGACATTTCTCCACAGAAAATATACAAATAGCAAGTGATCTTGTAAAAAGATGCTCAGCATCATTAGTGATGAGAAAAAACCACAATGAAATACCACTTTACACTCACTGGGATGGCTAGACAAACCTAAGTGTTGGCAAGGATATGGAGAAACTGAACTCCCTCATACACTGCTGGCAAGGATGTAAACGGCACAGTCCCTTTGGAAAACAGTCTGGCAGTCCCTCAAATGATTAACACAGAGCTACCACAGAACTCGGCAATTCCACTCTTGAGTATCTTCCCATAGGTGGATGAAAAATTAAAATATATGTCCACGCAAAACAGTATTTGTAACAGCATTATTTTTAACACCCAAAAGATGGAAATAGCCCAAATGTCCATCATCCTAGAATGTACTGGAATTACAGTGGTGATGGTTGTTCAATCTCATGAATATGCTGAAAACCACTGACTTGGATACTTTAACTTGGTGAATTTTATGGTATGTAATTTATATCTTGATGTAAAAGGAGAAACGAAAAGCTCAGGAAACGTAGATATGACAGAACCGCATCTCGCAGCTCCCCTGGCCTCAGGCCCAGCACTCCCAGGGCTGGAATGGAGTGAGCCTCCCGGCGCAGAACAACACTGCAGCATCATCCAACAGCTTCAGCTCCAAGGAGCACCCTCCCTGGGGCACAAATCCTTCCTGCTCAGGACAGAGGAGCCGACCAGGCTGCTGATCCCCACCTTGTCTTCAAGAGCCCTAGTGGGCAGCATTCCACACCGTAAGTGAACTGGCTTCCTCCACGTCCAATGTTGGTCCAATATGTTCAAAGGGGGTCTATCCAATCTCTGCCTGGTTACTCTGAAATTCAGGTCAAAAGGCTGTTATTTCTGGTGGGCCGGTGAAGCATGGGCCAACGCCAGTGAGGCACGTGTTGAATGAATGTGTGAATGAATTACAAAAACCCACTTCAATTTGTGACTTGCATTAGAACAGAAAAGGAATGCCAACTACCATAAATCTATTAATAGCTCACATACCAGGGAAAGGCAGCAGTGAAGCTAGGCTTCAGGGGCAACAGGAGCCAGACTTGACCACCACCGCCATTCCAGCTCTTAGGTCCTCTCAGACTGGTCCAGCCTCGTGCTCGCCGCAGCAGTCATTGCCCACAGGACGTTCCTCGGGTCACACACACCTGCCCCAGGGCCAATGAACCACGTCCACCTCTCAAACAGAAGGAAAGAGGCAGACAGTGTGGCTTACCACACTGCTTTTCAAAATTTGTTTCTAATTACACATAACTCATTAAAATTTCAATCCAGGCTGGAACATAAATATTTAGAAACTGAGCTGATGCCAAAGTTGAAAGTCTCCATCAAGTGTTGTTACTTTTACTCACTTGTAGAAAATTCAGAAAACAAGTTTGATGATAGCAGCTGTATTTTCAGTGATGAAGATATTTCCTACCACAAAGGTGGCTCATAATGTCACCATTTCCCATCTACACTGATTCCAGTAAGATTCACCCTTAGTTTAGCTGTCTCTTGGCAAGTAGCTGACTTCTCCCTTGTCCTGGAAACACATCTTGAAATTTAGTGGTAATAAAATATTTAGAGCCATTATTATTACATGAGAATTTTTTCTTAAAAGAAATGGCCTCAAAAATTACAGAATAGTTATATTCACCCAACCGTGCTAACAGAGAGGCCTTAGAAAAAATAACAATACAACCTCAGAAAGAGAAATGTCTTGGGTGCTTGGAATGTTTTACAAGGTTTTCTACCTAACCGCACCTCATATATGAAGTTCAGAACTAGAGAAAAAGAAACAAAAATTAAGATAATTCAATAGACAATATTGCAGATAACTTTAAAATCATGCTAACCATACAGGTTATTAAATCGACAAATACTTATGTGTTTATTTGTATGTATCTGTTATATCAATCTGCTCAGGTCAATTAAAAAAATCTGAGAAATATATAGGTGAAAAACAAATCCCCATTACTACCCTGACCCTTTCTCTGTGGTTATGCCAAACCCAGACTGGTGGTAAATGCCACAGTAAATACACCTCCATGCTTGTGAGGATTGTGCTTACATCATGGCAAGCTCTGTATTGCCCACACCAAGAAAATAATGCCTCATCCTGTTAGCTTTCCAAGTACAGTTTCAGGGAGGAAGAAAAGTAGTGTGAGATGAAATTTTTAATTGAGTAATATTTGAACTTGGCCTTAACAAATAAGAGGACACTTTCTAGGTATAAAACCTACCAGAAAGAAATTTCATGTTTTGCAGAAGTAAATGGCCATGTACCTGGAAAGGGGTGAGAAGTTGTTCCCAGAGTCGGAAAAAGAACAAGTGTGAACAGGGGAAGAACATCTGAAATCCCAGGGGCAGTGTTCAGAAACGTGCTCCAAGCAGGGGCAGGGGATGCAGTGGGGCTCTGCAGATAAATCCAAGACCAGCGCAATACAGGTATGCACCCACAGTGGGTCCCAGAGAGCTGGGGTGCAGCAAGGGGATGGAGTCTGGAGGCGCAGGAAATGTCACTGCACAGGACAATGCCAAGGGCAGCCACCACAGTAAACATAAACTTTACATAGCCCAGAAGAGAACCTTCATGATGAGGCAGCGTTAAATGTAGGTATTTGGGGTGGAATCACACACAAAACGCACGTGCTATGACAGTCAGCAAATCTCAAGACGGCTGGCAGAGAACATCAGAGGAATGATAACTACAGAGGGCCAGGGAAAGTGAGCAAAAAGAGAGTTGGCAAGACAGGCTCAGCTCACACCAGGGCTCCTCAGCGAGACTGCCCTTTCTCTTGTATAGGGCCACAGTTCGTTTATGCCCCCAAAACAGTCTATCCACTTCCTACTCAACAGTGTCTGCTATATGCTAGGTACGCTTCCATTACTTCCCCTCAAAATACTGGTTAACAGACCCTTTGGTGCTCAAAGCATGGTCCACAAACCAGAGGACATCGCTGGGAGTTTAAAAAATACTGGTCTCAGGTCCCATCCCAGACCTACTTGAATTAAAATCTGCATTTTAACAAACCCCCAGGAATGCCATTAAAATCTGAGCAGCACTGGTCTACACCACTGAATTAAATCTTTTCAAGACAGAATGTACACTACACACAAATCAAGCTGTCATTCTGTGCACTCCCCATAGGCCCAGCAATGTGACACAGGAAAGCGTTCTACGTCTACAACACACACTGTACATGACTGAAAAAATCAAAGTTAACTTAGACCTGAAGGTGTCTTAGAACCTGTCTACTCCAATATCCTTTTTGTAAATGAAGAAACTATCCCAGAGACTATGTGGGCTGTCCAGACTCTAATAGCTTTTTTTTTTAATGATTTTACAACTCTTTATTTACACATTACCAAGAATCAGGATGAAGAACAAGTGATTATTTAGGCATGGTTTGTATTCTCTTTAAAAGACATGCCATCAATCATAACACCTGTAGCTGTTCAAGAACCTTAGAAATTTAGTTGCAAGATTGTAGGTACTCCTTCTGAAAGCTCCACAAACACCAGTACTTCACCGCTCCTGGCATTTGTCACTAAATTGCCTATTTGCCTATCCTTAAGCCCCACCAGATTGTAGCCATTAAGAGGCTGTGGACTGTAGGAACCTAATACATTTTTGTTGAATCAATGAATTTATGCAACTAACCAAATGAAATCAACTGACCCAAACTGCGTAACTGTTATGAGTGAAGCCAGTATTGAAAACATTTTAACACTTTGCAGGGGAATTATTAGTAAATATTAATTTAATCCACATTTTAGACTAGCTAAAAACCAACTGAATAAACACTTATTGAGGTCCTAACCTATCCAGGAATTTGGTTATATACAACACCTGGAAGACAAGGATAGGACGAAAGCCCTATTCTTTTAAGATTTGCCTAGAAGCACCAATCATTGACATTTACTAAAAACATTCTATATATATTATAAATTTGGGGCAGTCCACAACTCAGGTGACTTCACTGTGATTACATTCAAGAGGGGAAGATTAGTGGAAGAGGCAAGCTTAAAAGGTAACCATC
This sequence comes from Smutsia gigantea, assembly GCA_032199065.1. NCBI lineage: Eukaryota > Metazoa > Chordata > Mammalia > Pholidota > Manidae > Smutsia > Smutsia gigantea. The sequence continues at coordinate 48,639 of JAVSCE010010811.1, forward strand.
CTTTCCTAATTAAACACGTTTCTTAGAATATACATTTACTTTATGTAGGCAGCTTATGTGAAGTCTTCTAATGCAAAGTGGCTGAAATAGTGTGGGCTTGTGAGCTTTCTTTAGCATTACAAGTTACCTCTTTCCAATGGACTTCCTCCTAAAGACCTGCTGCTGGTGCCAAAGTGAGTGTGCCCATCCAGAGGTGGGCCTATCCGGCCGCTGCACCCAGATGCGGCCCGAGGGAGGAATCCTCTGGGCAGTGTCAAAGGTGCCCACAGTATGCCAGGACCAACATCCAGAAGCCCATCTTCCGTTCACTTTCAACCATGAGCAGAAATCAACTTCATTCACAAGGTGAACTAGTGGTTTAATGAAGCCCATGTATCATATAACCTCTTAAAAAAATCAGTCCACACTTTACACAGGAGTACAGACTTAAGGCAAATATGTATTTTAACATAGTTCAAGATTGAATGTTCTTAAATGCTACCATTTATTGATCAATTACTCTGCATCAGACTGATTAAAATCATTCATATTATTTCTCGGGTAAACATGGCCTTTACAGAAGAAACTGAAGGCTACAGGGCTAACTGGCCCAAAATCACAGGTATATTCACCTCGGCTTCCTCTCTACTGCTCTTCATTTATCAATGTTTTCAATTCAGATTAGAACCTTATTGCTAATGGGCATGTAGGCTCTATCAGAATGGAGTTATCAACTGAGGCACCCACAAATTTGAACATCCACTCAATAACCAAGACTGGACCATAATTTATATTTACCTTTATAACTTCAATATTATCATTTTCATTCATGTATTAAGTAAGCAGCATTTCACAAGGACTTAACAATGGGGAGCAGCTTGAAAAGAAGCATCCCAGCAGGTTTGGTAACAACTCAGTAGATTTCATCACATAAAAGGTTACCTAGTTTCTGGCTGTCATGATTTCAACAACTTTTAATCCAAATAAATAATTCTAACATTTCTTTGCAGCCAAATATTTTCAGAAAGTGGTATTTTTAATAATCTTAAATTTATCTCAAATAAGAAAACATCCAATTTTTTATATTTAGCCTCAAAAAATATTCTCTGGAGAAATGTCTTTTGAAATTCAAAGAATGTAATTATTAAAACACATTTATGATAGGATGGTCACTACCACCATAGTTGGCTGCTTGTACATCACCTCTCAAAAGCAAGCCAAATATCACCACAGGAAACTGTTATTAAGGAGGACAAGAGTGAGAGGCTGAGAAAAAGCTCTGCAAATCAGAGTGCTAAAGAAGTTAGGATAGCACCTAGGTTAATAAATGGAACAGGAATAAGCATTAATGAAGGTGGGAAAACAGGAACCCATGTCAGGAAGGAGTCAGAGCAAAGCAAACAGCTGAAGCAGGTGAAAGCAACCTGAGTATTCTTCAAATTTATAGGTAGTGTTGATGTCAAAGGAAGCAGATGAAGATCACGTCCATGATGATGGAGACTGGAAAGCTGAAAGAACTTAAAGGAGAGTTCAAAGGAAGGATCCACTCAACAAGTGCAGGACAGAATTGGGGGTAAGAACTGGTACCACAAGCGGACAGAAAGGGAGATGCACCAGAGAATGAGGGCACACTCATCACAGAGGGAGAGGCCACTTCCAACTGCAGTTTACTTTCTAAACCAATACATGTACTCAGCACAATCTACCACTGAGCTTGGAGAATCACACTATTTAGTTTTAGGTTATCGTTGATTAAAATGTGTCACCCTAATTTAAAACAATGCTATTAACATATCAAATTATCTACCATAACCAATTATAATTTCCATTCCTATACAGGGCCACAACCACAGCAAAGTGAACATCACTGTAGTTCTCCATAATAAAAAGCTTAAGACAATTGTGGTCTCAAAGGGGAATCAAAAGACTCAGGAGTTTAGTTCTCTGAAAGAACTGTCTCTGACTAATAAGAAAAGTACAGAGGTGGAGTTAAAGTATAATTGTATTTATACCAAATGACGGTCAGGTAACACAACAAAGATGTTTTTGTGGCAATCTGGCAAGAGAAAAAAGGTAAGAAAATTTGGAATCCAGCAGTATACGACAGTATAGACATGGGGAAAAAAAATTCAGGAGACAACATCAATATTTACATTTCAAATAGATTAATTCAATAAAACACCCTCGACATTAAATTATTTTATACTTTAATTACTCTGTAGTTTATGAAATTTACTTTATGATTTCCTAAGGCCTAAGGGCATAAGTTTATACATTTGCATTAATAGCTTTATGCATTAAACAATGTTTTAACAAAAATAATTCAATACTGAGCCCATAATAATTTTCTCCTTAAAGTCCATACATTATCCAAAATTAAGAAACCCGGGCAATTAGATACTCTTCTTGTAAACTCAATTACTTTCACTTGAGAATTAAGATTGAAGAAAAGTCTATCACTGACTTTAAATTTGTCTCTACAGCCACTACAGTTACCCAAACTTTTGCAACAGAACAATAACTTATGATAATAGATACCATCTGGACATCTGACCATCACCACTTATTTGGCCAATGTGGCTTGAGAAGGAGTAAAACATTTTTCTTTGTCAGTTATCAACTATGAAGAAAATATTTTTTTCCCCTCAAATTAAGGGCTGATAAAATACAAAGGCTAGAAAATCCCACCCTTGAGCCATAAAGCATTTATTATAATGCTTACTGATTGTAAAAGGATGAGTCTTTGGATCCCTGCCAAAAAATGGCACTAAGTATTAAGACTAGTTTTACTATATTTTAATGAGGATTATTAAAAATCTCACTTCATGTTACATTGTAAATTTTCTAGATTACTTTGTCATCTATTGTTAAAACCCTGTTTTTTAAAAAAAGGTGTAGATGAAGAACATACACTCAATTGCTAACAGTGCCTCCTTACAACTTTGAACAATATATTTTAAAATTACTCAGCTACTGCACTGAACAACTACAAGTTTTCACTATTCAATATTAGTTAAATGATTTGCTTCTCTACCAACCACAGGTTTCTCATCATTATTGATTTCTTAGTGCCAACTCTTAGTCGTCCTATGGAGGCAAAATATTAACCTCACTTTGTATAATCTTTTGGTTGCCAAATTTAAATTTCTAAACAAAACTTAAACTAGCTGCTCACTAAACAAGGACGAGATAAAAGAATTCACTTAAGTCTACATTTGGCAAAAAATGGATCACTGGATAATCCTCACATAGTATTTGGTAATTATTCACTTGAGAAAGGATGATTTCTGGGATATTTTTAAGTCAAGAAAGTAAAATCTATCTGGGATTTTATCACATTTCATAAATGAACTTGCCAAAAAACTCTAGTGTTCATCTTATAGACTACATATAAAAATGAGATGGAAAAGACCCTTAGGAGTTTTTTTAGGTCTAAATGTTCTACTAAGGATGTAAACACCATGGCAACCTCTTCGTAGCCAATGATTTTCTTTTATCATGTACTGACTCCAGGAGTTCCCAAAACTCCCTTATTTCATAAAATGATGGTTTTGACTTGTCACTTATTTTCTGTATCATCAAACACCTTAATAATTTTCTCTTCAGAAAATGCTTATAATCTCTTATTTTCAACATTAGATTATATTTCTTAAATAACCAACATTTTCAGTAGGAACTATAGTAAGATTTCCATTTACTCTTAGTAACTTCCATAAGGCATATTAATTTTAACATAAAAGATATTTCCTGCTGTTTAATAACCATTACTGGATGGGAATTAACTGCAACTGCTCCTATTAAATATGTAATACATTGTATCCATTCCCTTTCATGTTTCTATTTTATATACAAAATACCTACTACACTCTCCCAAATCTTCAGACTTGGAATATTTTTGTGAAAATTACGAAAAGTCAATCAAGTTGGTACTGGAAAATTATATTGATACTCATCAGAAAAGTAAAATCAGTGCCTTTTATATCCTTTCCAGCAGTAAATTATACTATGATTCTACACGTCTTAAACATATATATATAAAATCAGGAAAAAACAATCTTTAATGATACCAGACTTCATCTTCAGCACTTACATTCTTTAAAATCTATGTAAGAACACAGTGCATTGAGACAATACAGTTTTGCCCAAAAATCTGTAATTCCATGATGCACCTACCAGAACCACCCAAGCACAAACACAGCAAATCTATTAAGGAAAATGCATTAGTGAAATTTCCCGGCTGTGTCCTGTAAATTTTCAAAATAAGAGCTTCACATGTATTTATCAATAACAATATGCATTAACTGGGAAATATTTAAATCAATGAATTGGTATTAAGTAACCCATACTAATAAACCATGTGCAAGAAAATAATTCACTCTCCAAACACTTATTCAAATTTGAAATGTGCCAAATTCTTTTTAAAAGGTAATTTTATATTGTAATTTTTTCGATTTTACACCCAAAAGATTCAAATACCACTATCCTTACAAATGTTTGTCCCAGTCCTGAAAAGTCACACAAAAAAACCCGTAACAAACGCCATTACTTTAAAATACTAGGAAAAAAATAATAATCTAACTAAGCAATTCTGAAAATCAGAAAGTAATTAAAGCCATTAAAGGATAACACTGATCTAATAGGGCAAGAATTTTATTTTTGTTGTCTTATACTAATATATGATCATTCCCTAGGGTCTCACCTGATGGCCTTTTAAACAAATTCCAAAGGCAACTTTACAGTTCATTTTATACACAAGCTCCTACAACCTTAGCCACTTCACAAAACAGACAAAGGGAAGAACTGCTTCAAAACTGCTCTTAGATATGTTATTGTAAGAGCAACTCTGCATTAATTCTTCCTATAAACAACCAGTGTGTCTTAGATTGTTGTGTACATCTTGATTGTGACATGCATAATGGATTCTGCTTTGGAAACAGGCTAACTGGCATGCAGACTTCTGCAGAGATCCATAGTCCCCAAAACAAGAGGGGAAATAAACATTATAGAGCCAACTCAAACTATACATACTTGGGGGAATAAACCCTTCTCAACAGTGGGCATGGGGAAAGGAAAGAGGAAAAAAGGGATTACGGTACCCACTCTCAGCCCACAGATATAAATAATTTAACAGCATTCAAATGGTTATCAGTGCCCATATTTGACAAGACACATTTTCAAAGTGGAAAAGAAATTAAGAGAGACTGATTTAGACCATAAGTAAACATCAGACTCTTATATATGACATCAGTATAATTCAACTTAATCTTCAACCATTTAAAGAATATATTCCAAGGTAATAGCTCATTTCAAACTTATTTTAATAAATTACACATGCACTAATTTCTATGTATATATTCTCTATGTGTCACTTTTAAGCATTTTAAATATCCTTGATAGTTAGCCATGTTGAAATCAGTTTTAGAGGAAGAAAGCTAGCTGTCACTGAATCTAATGTATTATTGAGCAAGAAAAGGTAGTTCAGAGCTTTAACTTTGAATGAACTTGATAAAAACATGTCAGGGCATGTTCGAGAAATTTGTCCTTGTTACCTGACCACCTATTTTCTTGAGTGAATTCATTATTTTTTAAAAGTATTATACCCAGCGCTTTGAAATGAAAAACAGTGAACTAAATTTGGTAAAAGCATAACATAAATGAACTTTCAATTCAGTATTACGTATTTGCCAAAGAGGAAGATAAGTGGAACTGGATAAAACTAATCTCAGTTAGTGTTAAAAACACTAGGGGAGAAAATGTCACAGAAAAATAAAAAGATATTACTAAGAAAAAAATGGAATGTATACCTGGATAATCTGCAGTCTATTTTTCTGTAAAAACTGCTATAATCTAAACATCTTTTTAATAATATTTCTAGTGAAATCAAATTCAAAATATAAGACACCTGGGATTATTCCTTTTCCAAAGAAATTAATTTTTTCTATGAACTACTCTGTAAATTCCAATTCACAAAGGTATACAAAATAGGATAAATAATAAAAGGTGTGTATACATGAAAAGCTACAATAATTCTAATTTTTGCTACCTCAATAAGGTACTATACATACCACATCAATATAATAGAAATGGCACAGCTTCTGAGGACACATTCCACATTTTATTTACATTTTAAGACTAACTTTAATCTCAAACTCACATATCCATACACCTATTTCCTTTTTGTTGATTTCATTTAAATGCATGGTTTGTCAAACAAAGACTGTAAACAAATATTTACCATGTCTGTTACATGTAACACAGGAACGGCTTTTAACAAATTCACCGACCTCCCCCACATTTTTTTTATTATAAATACAGATATCAAAACAATCTTGAACATATTTTTGATACTACTAGTAGTCAGCACCCACACCGTCTCAAAAGTTAACACAATTTGTGACAATATTCATTGTACCTGCTAGTTTAGACAATTTAAAATAAAGCTCTTTCACTAAGATGGATAAAGCATGCCACTTGTTTTCCTTCTTGAGATCTGTACTTTTCAGAAACACATGCTTCCACAGCCATCTGACACTTCTTGCCATGCTTTCACCTGGTAAACCTGAATTCTATTTTGAGTACTCCAGGTTTATGCTTAAACAACAGTGCCTTAACAAGAGAAAAAAAATTGTGCTGCATTTTTCCTCCTGTTACCTGAAAACATAATGGGTGTACATATATTAAATATATTCTTACAAATGTCCAGGTCATGTTTACCAGCTGGAATTCTTTTACTTAATGTGTGGGTATTTTGCATTGTGATATTTAATCAAGACATTAACATGAGTAGAAGGTTGTTGATTTAAGACAAGTTTGAGATCCACTAAAATTAATTGTTGTATGTTTGTCCTTCTGGTGGCTGTGGAAGCTTCATATTTTCTTTGGACATCATTAGACGTCTTAGCTCTTGAAGTACAACTTTAATGCTATATGAATTTTGCCATTTTGCTAACACTGGTATGCTTCGTGCATCCACCTGAAAGGGGGGGAAAAGACAGTAAAATTAACTTGCCTGCATTTAAAGTACCAATTTATTAAACGTACTTTAAGATGTTCTTTTAAAAATTCATAGCCTGGCTCTATTTCCACAAAAGTGAACATTATGAAACTATATATTCATGTAACACTTAAGGAAAATATTCCTTCTTTAACAGGTACTTCCTAAAAACTTATGTCTTTTTTTGTGTGTTTTTCTAGATTTTACAATAAACATGCAGTGAACTCTGGTCATCAGAAATAAACGTTATATTAAATAACTACATTGTAAGCATATTTACCAACTCCTTATTGAGTTAAGCTCACAAGGTTCCTCTTCATTTCCAATGCTACTACCCAAAGTCTGGGCAATTATTATCTCCACTGGAATTTAAAGAGCTGTGAACCTGATCTCTCCTTTCAGATTTTTCTTTCCAGAGTATTCTCTGAACTATACTAAATTAATCAACTGTAAAGACTGTCAGATGGAGTTGGAGATCCTTTAAAGCCTCATTCCCACATAACTCCCATCACTTGATCTGTCGGCAGCTCCCCGGAAAACCACACTCACAGGGTTTTCTCTATCTGATCTCAGAACTCACCCACTGAGTACTACCTAATCTCCCACCCACTTCCACCCCGACTCCCACTCCTACCCCCACATTTGTCAGAATCCATCAGTGCCAATCGTTTAACATTTCTACTGTCTGGGGAGGCAATAACAAATCAAACAGAAGGTGATAAAAATACTTCAAAGGAAAACTAAGAAATGAGATGTCCACAGGGGCTTTGAAAAGTTCCAACATATGACTGCGAATTCAGAAGGTCATGCAGTACACGGCTGTGCACAGGCTCATGGAAGACCTGAGATCATAGACTCTCACCTGGGATTGACCCTGAGCAACAGTAAAAAAGATTATACAATATAACCAAGTGGAGTTTATCCCAGAAATGCAAGATTGGTTCAATATTTAAGAAGGCACTTAAATGTAATACACCATATAATAGGACAGAGAATAAAAACCACAATTATTTAAAAAGTCACAAAAAGCATCTGACGAAATCCAAAGACCATTCATGATAAAAACACTCAACTAAGAATAAAAGGCAACTACCTCAACCTAATAAAGGGCAACTACAAAAAAATAACAGCTAACATCATACTCAGTGGTGAAGGAATAAATGCTTTCCTCCACAGATCAGGAACAAGGCAAGGATGTCTGCTCTCATCACTGCTATTCAACATTGTACTACAGATTCTAGCCAGGGAATCAGGCAAGAAAATGAAATAAAAGACAACCAGATTGAAAAGAAGACATAAACTATCTTTATTTGCAGATAACATGATTTTGTATACAGAAAATCCTAAAGTATTCATTATAGAAACTACTAGAGCTAATAAACAAGTACAGCAGGATACAGAACCAATACACAAAAACTATGTCTGTATATTTGTAATGGACAATCTGAAAATAAAATTAAGAAAACAATTCTATTTACAATAGGAGAAGAAAAATTAAAACACACAGGTATAAACGTAATAAGTGTAGAGTTTATACACTGAAAACTACAAAATAAGATTGCCAAATTAAAGACCTTGAATAAATAGAAAGGCATCCCACCTACCTAGATCAGAAGACTTAATGTTAAGATGACAACACTACTCAAATGGCTATACAGATTTATACAATCCCTATCAAAATTTAAAGTGCCCTTTTTTTTTTTGGCAGAAATGGACAAGCTAATCCTAAAATGCATATGGAAATGCAAGGAACCCAGATAGCCAAAATGATATGAAAAAGAAGAAAAATGTTCTTCCAATTTCAAGGCTTATTATAAAGCTATAGTGATTAAAAGAATGGTGGTGTTTACATAAGGACATACATACAGATCAGTGGGATATAACTGAGAGCCCAAAAATAAACTCATGAACATACAGTCAACTGATCTTTTAAGAAGGCTGCCAAGAACACAGAAGGGAAAGGACACTCTCTTCAATAAATGGTGTTTGGACAACTGGACAGCCACATGCAAAGGAATGAAGTTGTACCCTCAACTCACTATACTCAAAAATTAACTCAAAATGGATTACAGACTTAATTAAGAGCTAAAGCTATGAAACTCTTTGAAGAAAAAAGGAGTAAATCTTCATGACACTGGATTTGGCATTGGTTTCTATAGTTATAACACCTAAAGTACATTCAACAAAAGAAAAAGTAGATAAAATGGCTGTATTAAAATTAAAATTTTTTGCATTGCAAACCATACTAGCAAGAAAGTAGAGACAACCCACAGGATGATAGAAAATACTTGCAAATAATATATTGGATAAGGGGCTCTTGTTCAGTAAAGAACTCTTACAACTCAATAATAAAAGGCCAAATATCTCAATTAAAATGTGGACAAAGGCAAATTACAGCAGACAGCTGTTATGGATTGCATGTTTGTGTTCACCTCCAACCACAGGGATGGTAAGGGGCTATGAGGTCCTTGGAAAGTAATTAGGTTTAGATGAGGTCATAAGGGTGGAGTTTCTGATGGAATTAGTGGCCTTTTAAGAAAAGAAAGAGATTAGAGCTTGTTCTCTCCATGTGAGGACAGAGCAAATCAGTCACCTACAATCCAGAATGAGGCCACCAGCACCCAGCCATGCTGGCTGGCACCCTTATCTCAGACTTCCCAGCTTCCTAAACTGCACAAAATAAATTTCTCGTTTAAACCACACAGTCTATGGTGTTTTTGTTGTAGCAGGCCAAACTAAGACAGCAGCTTTTAAGATAGCTCCCAAAGATCTTCAGAACCTCATGTCCTATGTAAGCCCTCCCTTTGAGTATGCTTCTAGTGAACAGAATATTAAGACGTCATTTCCAATATTAAGTTACAGAAGTACTCCAGGTTCCATCTTGCTCTCTGCCTTCACTAGCTTGCTTTGCAGATGTCAGCTCCATCTTGGTAACTGCCTGTAGAGGGGCCTATGTGGCATGGTACTGAGAATGGTCTCTGGGCAAGTGTTCTTGAAGAATAAAGAAGAAAGTTTCTTGAAGAAACTGAAGGCCTCAGTCTAAAATCCCACAAAGTACTGAATCTTGCCAACAAGCACGAGTGAGGATGGGGATGGAACCCTCCTTACTTCAGCATTCAGATGAGACCACAGTGCAGGCAGACATCTTGACTGCAAACTTGTGAGGGGACCCTGGGCCAGAGGGCCCAGCAAAGCTGTTCCTACATTCCTGGCCCATAGAAAGTAATGACAGTAAATCCGTGTTGTTCTAAACAGCCAATAAGAACATGTGAAAAGCTGCTCAACATCATTAGCCTAATCAAGGAACTGCAAATCAAAACCAAAATGAAACTCTACTTCATACCCGCTTGGATGGCTATAATCAAAAAGATATTAACTAGTGTTGGCAAGGATGTGGAAAAGTTGGAACCCTTATACACTGCTGGTAGAAAAGTAAAATAGTATGTTCACTCTGGAAAACAGTCTGGCAGTTCCTCAAAAAGTTAAATATAGAGTTACCATGCTTAGCAATTCTATTCCTAAGTATTTGCCCACATAAAACTTGTTCGCAAATGTTCACAGCAGCATTACTCATGATAGCCAAAAGTGGAAAAGCCCAAAAGCCCATCAAGTGATGAAGAGATAAACAAAATGATATATACATATAAAGAATTATTATCCAGCAATAAAAAGGAATAAATACTGATATATATACTACAACATGAATGAACCTTGAAAACATTGTTAAGTGAAAGAAGCTAGTCAGAAAAGAACACAAATTATATGATTCCATTTATACGTAAAGTCCAGAACAGACAAATCTATAAAGACAGAAAGTAGATGAGTGGATGTTTAAGGTGGAGGAGGTGGGTTGGTAAGTGACAACTATAGGTACAGGGTTTCCTTTGAAAGGAAAAGTGTTCTAAAACTGGATTGTGGTGATTAGTCCACAACCTTATGAACACTAAGAAACACTGAATTATACACCCTGAGTGAACTGTATGGTATGTGAATAGATAACAATAAAACTGTTTAAAAATAGAAAAGAACAATAATTTTAAATACTTCTAAGTAACAGAAATAGTAAGAACTTATAATGTTAAGATTCATTAAAATGCTTCCTCTAATTCTTTAACTTCAGGAGTAGCAACCCCCTTGGCCTATTTTAAATAAGCTCCATAAGTGAACAATGTTTGATTAAGTCCAGAGAATACCTAGTTATTTCCAAAGCAGAAACAAATACTTCCAGCTGTAAAGTTAAATGATAGTTAAGTAAACACAGTGATTGCAAATCCTGTGAAATACCAATAGAGTGCACAAAAAAACTACAGGGGAAAAAAGAAGAGGAGGGAAGATTGAGAACAGAGCATGGGAAAATAAATAGCATGTCAGGACAAATCTGCATCTTATCAGTCTATAATACACAATAACCTCCAAAACTTGACACCTCACAGCATAAAACGCTATAATGTATGCTTTAGAGTACTAACCACCCACAAAGAATAATTTTGCCTAGTTGTATTAAATAAATATAAACAAAAATTACTAAAGCAATACCCATAATTCAACAGATACTTAACCTCAAAATATATAAAATTATCCTGGCATAATCACAAATGGTCAATGTAAAATTCTATGCCATTTATGTACTGATTATAAAAATAATAATTTAAACACTTAGACATCAATCAAGAGAAAAATTGATGTCCAATATAGTCACTCTACCTCTAACCATCTATATACACACCTACACTCTAATAATTAAATCAGTGTTCATCTTTCTGTTTTTCAATCCCCATTCCAGCTTGGCAATATGAAATGTTGGTGGGAATGTACATTCAGAGGGTACTCTTACACAGGGACAGACATGGATGCAATCATGTGGCAAACAACTTGGCACTATTCAATCAAGCTGAAGACAGCACCACACCTCAGCAGACTTCCCACTTCTAGGTGTAATGCCTGGAAGAGTGCTACTCAAAAAATGTTCCAAAAAATGCCAGGTCTTAAACCAGTTTTCACTGTCCATCAAGATAAAAGCAGAAGTTGAGTAAATGTTTAGAGAGTTCTATAGCAATTCAACAGAGAAATTTTTGTTTTAAAAAAGATGAGCTTGTATTTTGTCTTTTTTCATTTTCCCAGTAATTAATTTTTATTGTATTTCACCAAAGCATTGACCCAACATATTGGAACCAAGACCCAGTCATAGAAGCACTGCTCTTGGGTACAAGAATACTTGTGTAAGAATTCACTGTAGTTATCTCTTTAATGAGAACTGAAAACCACTTAAATGCCCAGCAAGTGAAGAATGGAATATTAAACAGTAATGAGGAACAATCTAATCTACATGACTCAATATGGATGAAGCTCCTGACATATGATTCCGTACAAAAGTGATACAATACAGAGGCATATACACACGTGCATAATAATGCATGGAAATGACAGAAACACCAAATTCCAGATGAGACTACCTTTGTGGAAAGAGGATGGGAAAAGGGAAATTAACAGAGTTAACTATTTATACTGCAGTTTTTCTTTAAAAAAAAAATAGATCTGTTACCAAGAAGACAAGTCTGTATATTAGAAATATTTCTCTTTAAAAATAAAAACAAAGAGAAAATGATAGTAAATTTATATTAACTGTCACAAAGGGAAAGAGTAACAGAATGACTACAACAGAGTAAGAAAAGGGACATAAATCTGACTGAGAATGATGGAAGACTTCTCTGAGAGAGTGACAGTCACTGAGAAGGGAAGGCTCTGTAAGGATTAGCCAGAGCTGGGGAGGTGCCCAGACAGAACAAAAAGTGCTAAGGTCCTGAGGCCAAATAAAAGGTGTGCAGGGCAGAATGCACCCTGTGAGCTTCCAATGTGCTATGGCAGAAAGCATGCATGCTGTGGCAGAAACCACTAATGGACTGTAAAGCACTGAAATGACATGACACAATTTGTGTTTTAGAAAGATCCTCTGGCTGCTTGCTTCATAAACACCTGAGGGGGTAAAAAAGCAGAATCAGAGAGGTTGTTACAAGGGTTCAGATAAGAGATGATGATCAACATTCATTTGTTGGCAATGCAAACAGAAAAATAAGACCTGACTCAAGTTACATTTTCAACAAAGACTGAAATGTCAAAAAATGGACAAGAAGCCCATGAGATCAGATAAACTTGTTAGATGTGTCTTTGAAATTTAATTCTGAATTTCCTAGTTGCCATGACAATGCACAACCCACTATTAATTACTTAATTTACGGAGTCTGTAACATGAAAACAAACCAGCAGTTCAGAACAGCTGCTCCTGGTACAGAAATTTAACAAAAACATTTTTCTCATAAAGGCAAAAATGGTCAAGAAACAAGAAACACATGGGAAAACAGAAACCACAAAATAAGATGATTTACCTTAGCATTAATGTATCAATACAATGTACACTAAATGCAAAATGAACTAATTACCAAAACTGACAGACTGACAGGAAGGACTGAACTCTCAGGTCCAGCTCTGAGTTGGCACACACCAAGCAGGGCTGGGAATGACTCAGCAGACCCATCCCTGAGCTTTCTCGTGACCTTTCCTGTCAGGGTCATGCTTTCCTCCAGGGCACCAAGCACACAGGCACCAGCCCTCTGAGGCCCAGCTTTGGGCCTGCGCACCAGGCTGGGTTTGGTAGATGGGGAGCTAGCTGTGTGTCCAGGGCTCAACTTGTTGCCTTAAGTGTGGTTACATATAGGGAGAACTGAACAAATTTCAGTAAATATGTTGGAGATAATGGGAGCCAGGTTTCTAATGTTGGAGGAGGGAATTACAAATACGGACAGGATGAGATGTGGAATATACCCGGTAGTCCTGGAACAGAATTCAAGGTACTGGTATAGACTTATGTTTTTAATAGGTGATAGATAGAAAGGAAAGAGAAAAGGAGGGAGGATAGGTGTACATATGTGACACAATGGGTAAAAGTATAAAGAGAAATTAGACAATATAAGAAAACTTTCAAGATGTTAATTACCTGTGTTGGGGAAAGGGAACACAGGGATAGGATGAGGAGGCACAAACATGACTTTAACAATATGGATAACATTGTTTCCTACAATGGATGCTGTTTTATTATTATCTTATCCTGTTTCCTAACATGTATTTTGCACGAGTATGCTCTCAACATGGCACCTCAAGAGGCTGGACTTCAAAGCCTTAACATAAACCTAACATATTGGAAATTCATATTGGAAAACTGAATTGGAAATTCAGGGGTTTCCACTAACTTCCTTGCGTGGGTCAGGTAAAATATGTCTTTCTGGTTTTCTTGCTTTAAACAGACAATAATGCTCACCATGACTATTCCAATACAGATACACTTGTCCCTCAAAGAAAAGCCTCCTCTTCACAAACATTCATCCTTTTAATCTCACCAAATATACCTTAACCCTAAAGAAAAATAACACTCAGAGAGGAAATAATGGTCATCTTTTCCCCATATATGAATTTAACTGAAATACAATTAACTGAAGCAACATAAAATCCTAAGAGCTGACTCATCTATCTGAGCCAATACAAACAGGTTTTTAAGGAGGTTGCTTTATTAGAGAAAACACGTAAGACAAATTTCTTAAGACTTTCAGCTAAACAAAGATCTTTCTTTTTTGACTTTCTACTGACTGTATATTATAGGTTATGTAAGAATAGAAATGGCTACTTTAACTTACCATTCCACTGGAATTATTTATTCCATTCATATTAATTTTGGTTACAAATCTAACTGACGGAGGAGCTTCTGGGTATTTAGGTCCACATTCTACTTTCAGGCTATATATTCTGTTTTCATAATTTGTCTGGAAGGCAAAAAAAAAGTAATAATAATATTCAAGTGCTAATAAAGAGGAAAAGCACAATGTGAATATACTTCATATTACTATGCATTATCAAGAATTTACTTTTCTACATTCAAATTTACTTGACCTATTTGGTTAGAAAAAAATGCAGTAAGCATACTTAAAAGTAGATTTTATAAAATTAAAATAATTGTACAACATAATATCAAGATGATCAGAACTTGATTTTTGTGATACAAACAAGGCCTATGAACAAATTAAAAAGAAAAAACAAACCACTTAAATTCAGATTTTACTAGAAAGTTTCAATTGTTGGGGGAGGTACTACTTGACTTGTATCAAACACACAGGTTCCCATCCGTCCAGGACAATTCTGTTTATTCTTACTATCCCACTATTAATTTTTAATAACACTTATTTTCATTCTCAAAAGGGTCTGTTTGGACAATAAATTATATGGTTACCCCACTTACAGAGCAATTAGTAACTTCTAGCAAAAGGGAATACACCATACTATACCACCTCACAGCAATAAAATGTAATTATTGCATGCCTCTTATAAATTATATTTACATTATTACTTCATTAGTTTTGTGGTTCATTAAATTCTACTACCTGAATTCAGATACAGCATTAAACTTTGTTTCCACATCATTTTAAAACAGGGTTTCTTAATTGAAAAGTTTAACATTACCATATTATACAGCCATTTTAAAGCTACCAGACTTAATGCTTCTAGATGATTACTGCCTATTTTCGTGTGTTCATTTTCATGCCTATGATTAACTCTTCTTTATCCCTATGGCTTTTGTTCAGTTGGTTAATTTATTAGTGTACAATTAAAACAGGAAAGTAAAAAATAATAGCAACAAATTGGATACCTGTTGGTTCCTGTATAAACCTGGGGGAAAAAAGTAGCTACCCATCCATAGATTTCACTTACCCAAACTGTCCACAGCTTCCTCTCCCTTAAATAAGAGCTACTTCCTAAGTGGAGGTCAGATCTGAGACATTAAACTACTGTAATTTAAAATGTATCCAACAATCTTGTACATATATTATCAAATCTTCAATATTTTTAAAAAGAAACAGCTGTATAAAACTCATCCAAGTTTAACAGCAAACACAGACTAATAACATGTCCAGCACTTTGGGTATATATAAGGACTAAACTCAGACAGATCTCAAAAGAAATCACTAGTCTATTCTCTAATCTGGATGCACATCAGCTTCTCTACAAAACCTGCATTAAAAAGTAATAATAATGATAATGGCTCTAATAACCAGAAGGCAGAAAAATCCAAATACTATGCAGAGGAGAACTGATGATCTCATTATGGTATACCCATACAGTAACCTACTACTCGGTAATAAAAAGAAACACGCTACTTACTACATGGGGAAACACAGCTGAATCACTGAGACATTATACCAAATCAAAAGTAGACCAGTAAATAAATATACACGTTGCATGATTCCACTTACACAAAGTTCTACAATAGGCAAAACGTCTCTAGAGTGGAGTAGTGATGGGATGGGACTAGGAGAGGGCACAGGGAACCTTCTATGGTGACAGCATTGTTTTCTATCTTGACGGGTGCAGGCAACAAGGTACATTTGTCAAAACTCATGGTAAGATCTGTGCATTTCACTATATATAAATTATACCTCAATTTTCTTTTAAAGTTAAAAAAAATCCTCTAAACTAGCCTGTTGATCTAATTAAATGTTTAGAATAAACATCATCTTAAGATACCTTTGAGACCCTGGATTAATGTACCACCTCTAAATTTTAAATTAACAGCCAAGTCTGTCATCTAATAAAAGTAAAATAGAAGGGAGAATAGTAAAAGGAACTAGTATTTACTAAGTATGTACCCTATAGTCAGATACTCTCCTACTGTCTGATTACTTCATTTAATCCTTAAAACTTCTAAAGATGAGTATAGTACCTCCGTTTTACATCTAAGGAAACTTGGAAAAAACTCTAAACCTCTAATGCTGAAAAGGCTTTACAAAACTTAACACACAAACATATATGGAAAAACAAATTGCTAATCATATAAATCCAATAAATACTGGGATGACCAGATCTTAATAACATATAAAAAATGCAAAGCAATTAAACAAGTAACAGTTTGTTTAAGTAAGAATTTTCCTATTATCCTGGTTAGATGACGATACCTAAGGCTGGGTACAAAACTGCCCTATATTTAACACCTTCTAAGTAGAAAACAAAGGCAAGACACCAACCCCAGCAGGTTTTATGAAAAGGCAACTGAATGGGTGCTATAATCACTCACCTTCACCCAGTCCCCCAGCTCATTGAGGGAGGTGACTGGGGAGATGGTGATGCAGAGCGGGTCACAGTGGCATAGGTCTGGTTGGGAAGAAGGCTTTGCTGTGCCTCTGCACATACTCTCCTCCTGCCTCTGCTTGGCACCCAAAGAAGTGAGAAAGGGCTCCAAGACTTACCACCACAGAAAGCAGAGGGCCCCTGGCAGAGAAGCCCAGTGTGGCAGTGGGCAGCTTCTTGTCTATGTGCCCCTTGCATGCAGGCCCACCCTCCCCCACACTGGGCACAGCCTAGACATGGTAACTGCAGTTCAGTGTCAGCAGAAAGGCACCTAGCTTCTGGTGACCCCAACCAGGTGAGAGATCGAACAGAAAGTGCTCTTCTACATCTGGGAACTGTGCTATGGGATAGTCTACAGCATCACTGAGGACCTCATACATGAGCTCAAGAACAGTCTTAAAGTTTAAAGTCCACTGGAGTTAGTAGCTGGAGAAAAATCAAAGCTAAAAAATTTCAAATTTATATTCCACCAAGTTCAAACTGTCAAATCTTCAAACTTCATTAGAAGTATTCATAAGTTTTAAGCATCTTTTTTAACCAAACAGAACATGGTAATAATGCTCACAGGCAGTGAAAATGAAGGTTTTCATTACAAATACCAAGTTATAAAACACATCGAGAATTCTAACCATCAATATTTTATTTCCTTCCTCAAATGGGAAAATAAAAGGGAGTTTGTTAATTCAACAGTGTGCACAAATTTTGCAAAGGAAACCCAGAAAATGTAACATACATTAATTTATTCTCTAAGGTTAACATTGCTACTACCTGATCCATTTTTCTTCTGAAATAATCAAGAGGAAATCTAAACTCTACCCAATAGCAAAACAGTTGAAATGCTCTCAACATAAAGTAGCAAACAGTATACAAAAACCAAAAACTAAAAAATAACTTCAAATTTGTTTTCTTTCCAGCAAGTCAAAAACATTACCCAACACACATTTCAAAGATTCAATGCAGGGAGTGCAGTAAATGGGACCTATGAGTAGGAATGCAACATAGGAAAAAACTTCCAATCTGAAAAACATTTTGAGTAAAGTTATAAACTTGAGAAAGACCTGAGAAAAAAACACAGTGGGCCTGTTGCCAGCAACACTAGAAAATATGAAAGAATCATTGCCTTTTCTGTGTACTGATGAAGAAATTCAGACCTACAGTATTTGTACAGCAAGTCAAATGTCAATGGGCAAACAGCAACATGTACTCAGTAAAAACCAATTTAGAAACCCTTGATTACACACATGGTGGGTCAGTAACACATTTTGTCAAAACACACTGTTTGCTCTTCCCAAATACTCCCCTCCATTTCCTCACCTTTTCTCCTCTCTATCTGGAATGTTCTCCATCCCCATCACCACCTTCTGAAATCCTACCAGTCAGTCCTTTAAGGCTCATTCCAAAGGCAACTTCCTCCACTGTTCAGACTTCCTCAATTATTCCAGCTAGAAGAAACATATTCTAAAGTCCCGTAGTGAACTTTCTCTGGCATATTTAGAATCTGTCATTTGTATTTATTTTTTCTCCTCTACTAAACTGCAAACACCTTGACAATAATGACCATATCAACCTTTTTCCCCCAATCCTCCAGAACATCAAGCATTATACCCTGCACATGGGAAACCAACAATAAATATATAGAGAATAAAAAGGGAAGAATTATTTCAGTTAGAAGTCATCATTTATTTTACTACCAATATTACAAAATAAAATGCTTAAAGTGAAAATAAATATTAATAGAAGAAATATATATAATATATAGCACTGACCCTTGGTGGCCCAATAATCATGCCTGTCCACCTTGTAAGTGTCATATCTTCATCGTCTTCAAGGCCCCAGCTAACCGTACCATCGCCTACTCCTTTTTGTCCTTCTTCAAGTTCTTCCAACAAGCGAAAATTACGAGGAACTTTAACTCCTACACAAAAGAATGTCAATGTAAATGTAAAAAGTTCATAATTTTAAGAGCTACACATATTCAAATTCAGCTTTGTCGCAATTAAATTTTATAAATTATTTCCCAAAGACAAAATTCCCTTTAAAAGGCATTCTTCCACAGAAAATGTTCAATCTAAATGAAAATGCTAAAGAAAGCACTGTACTAAACATTAACAGCAATAGACCATGTATATAAATTCCTAATTAATTGATTTTATACTAACATAAATCAATCATGAGGAAATAGTAAATAGAGTATTTTCCAAATTGAGATTTCTGTTCCTAGCTAAGAACCACTTCATCAAATAACTGGGGATGACCAGAAAGCTCATAAAAGCTCAATTTCTTAAAGCTCAATTTCATTAACATATACACTATCAAGGATTTTTAAAGAACAGAAATGTATTCCATCTTAAAAAATGCACTGAGACTTCCGGGAAGATGGCGGCATGAGCAGGGCATCAGAAATCTCCTCCCAACACTATATTTATCTACGAAAACACAGCAAATACATCTATTCCTAAAAGACAGACCAGAATACACAGGAAAGCGCACAGCGTGCAGCTACACCCGAGAGGACTCGGCACCCCAACAGGCGGGTAAGATACGGAGCGGCGACCCGGCGGGACCTGAGCACTCCCCCACCCCAGCGCACCGGCGGGAGGAAACGATTCAGAGCTGGGAGGGAGTGGAAGTACACCCCGCGAAATAGCCAGCCCCGGTGATCTGCGCGGGGAGCGCTGACCCACATTGCGCAGTGCGGCGGAGATTGGAGAGACAGAGGGGCAGGATCTGAGCGGGGAACGCGCCAGGGTGCTTGCAGCTGGCTCCCGGGAAGGAAAAAAAAAAAAGAACGCGCTTTCTTCAGCGGTCTTAAAGAGACAGGAGCCCAGCGGAAGAGCCAGATTGCCCCAGCACACTCAGTCCACCAGGCTGGGAGTCCTGGGGAGTTTCCGACGCCTTAGCTGGCGACTGGGGAAGCGTAGCCATACTTACACTTCTCACTGAGATCAATAGCCTCCTATTCGTTCCCACCCCTGCCAGAGCAATAAAGGGCCCTGTGGAGCGGCACAGCCATGGCTGCGGAATAGTGGGGCAATAGCGCCACCTACAGCATTCCCACAGAATCTACTCCTGGTGGGCGGTTTTTTGTTGTTTTTTTTTCTTTCTTTTTTTCTTTTTTCTTTCTTTCTTTCTTTCTTCTTTTTTTTCTCTTTTTAAAGTCTTAAAGAGCCCAGCGGACATACGTGGCAACGACCAGTGACGAATTCTATAGCCATGAAAACAGGAATATGGTTCAGACCAAAATCAACCAGACAACCCCAGAGAGGGAGTCTGAAGGGATGGAAATGCAGAGTCTTCCTGAAAAAGAATTCAGAATAAAAGTCATAACCATGCTGATGGACCTACAGAGAAATGTGCAAGAGCTGAGGGAGGAAGTGAGGGAACTGAGGAAAGACAATGCAGAAATCAGACAAGCGATCGACGGGCTTAACAGCAGAATGGATGAGATGCAAGAGACTGTTAATGGAATAGAAATCAGAGAACAAGAATACAGAGCAGCTGAGGCAGAGAGAGATAAAAGGATTTCTAGGAATGAAAGAATATTAAGAGAACTGTGTGACCAATCCAAACAGAACAATATTCGCATTATAGGAGTACCAGTGGAAGAAGAGAGACAAAAAGGGATAGAAAGTGTCTTTGAAGAAATAATTGCTGAAAACTTTCCCTCGCTGGGGAAGGAAATAGTCTCGCAGTCCACCGAAGCCCACAGATCTCCCAACACAAGGGACCCAAGGAAGACAACACCAAGACACATAATAATTAAGATAGCAAAGATCAAAGAAAAAGACAGGGTATTAAAGGCAGCTAGAGAGAGAAAAAAGATCACCTACAAAGGAAAACCCATCAGACTATCATCAGACTCCTCAACAGAAACCTTACAGGCCAGAAGAGAATGGCATGATATATTTAACATAATGAAACAGAAGGGCCTCGAATCAAGAATATTGTATCCAGCACGATTATCATTTAAATATGATGGAGTGATTAAACAATTTCCAGACAAATGAAAGTTGAGAGAGTTTGCCTCTCATAAACCACCCCTACAGGATATCGTAAATGGACTGCTCTAGATAGAAGCACACCTAAGACTAAAAAGTTGTCACCAGAGAAAATAAAATCATAGCAAAGAAAGCAGACCATAAAAATATTAACTAAAGGCAAAGAATAAAACACCTAGTATAGAGAGAATGGAGGAGGAATAAGAAGGGAGAGAAATAAAGAAACATCAGACAGTGCTTACAATTACTTAACAAGAAAGTTAAGTTAGATTGTTAGATAGTAAAGAAGCAACCCTTGAACCCTTGGTAACCACGAATCTAAAGCCAGCAATGGCAATAAGTACATGTCTATCAATAATCACCCTAAATGTAAATGGACTGAATGCACCAATCAAAAGACACACAGTAACAGAATGGATAAAAAAGCAAGACCCATCTATATGCTGCCTACAAGAAACTCACCTCAAATCCAAAGATATACACAGACTAAAAGTGAAGGGATGGAAAAAGATATTTCATGCAAACAACAAAGAGAAAAAAGCAGGTGTTGCAGTACTTGTATCAGACAAAATAGACTTCAAAACGAAGAAAGTAGCAAGAGATAAAGAAGGACATTACATAATGATAAAGGGGTCAGTCCCACAAGAAGATATAACCATTATAAATATATATGCACCCAAAACAGGAGCGCCAGCATATGTGAGACAAATACTAACAGAATTACAGGAGGAAATAGACAGCAATGCATTCATCTTAGGAGACTTCAACACACCACTCACTCCAGAGGACAGATCAACCAGACAGAAAATAAGTAAAGACACAGAGACACTGAACAACACACTGGAACAGATGGACCTAACAGACATCTACAGAACTCTACACCCAAAAGCAACAGGTTACACATTCTTCTCAAGTGCACATGGAACATTTTCCAGAATAGACCACATACTAGGCTACAAAAAGAACCTCAGTAATTTCAAAAATATTGAAATCCTACCAACCAACTTCTCAGATCACCAAGGTATAAAACTAGAAAGAAATTTTAGAAAGAAATCAAAAAGGCTCACAAATACATTGAGACTTAACAACACTCTCCTAATTAATCAATGGGTTAACGACCAAATCAAAACACAAATCAAAGAATATATGGAGACTAATGACAACAACAACACAAGGCCACAACTTCAGTGGGATGCAGCAAAGGCAGTTCTAAGAGGAAAGTATATTGCAAACCAGGCCTATATAAAGAAGGAAGAACATTCCCAAATGAATAGTCTAAAGACACAATTACTGAAATTGGAAAAAGAAGAACAAATGAGGCCCAAACTCACCAGAAGGAGGGACATGATAAAGATTAGAGAAGAAATAAATAAAATTGAGAAGAATAAAACAGTAGAAAAAAATCAATGAAACCAAGAGCTGGTTCTTTGAAAAAATAAACAAAATAGATAAACCCCTAGCAGACTCATTAAGAGAAAAAGAGAATCTACACACATAAACACAATCAGAAATGAGAAAGGAAAAATCAAGACGGACCCCACAGAAATACAAAGAATCATAAGAGAGTATTATGAGAATCTATTTGCTAACAAGCTGGAAAACATAGAAGAAATGGACAACTTCTTAGAAAAATACAACCTTCCAAGACTGACCAAGCAAGAAACAGAAAAACTAAACAGACCAATCACCAGCAACGAAATTGAATTGGCAATCAAAATACTACCCAAGCACAAAACCCCCGGGCCTGATGGATTCACCTCTGAATTCTACCAGACATACAGAGAAGAAATAATACCCATACTCCTTAAAGTTTTCCAAAAAATAGAAGAGGAGGGAATACTTCCAATCTCATTCTATGAAGCCAGCATAACTCTAATACCAAAAACGGGCAAAGACCTCACCAAAAAAGAAAATTACAGACCAATATCCCTGATGAAGGTAGATGCAAAAATACTCAACAAAATATTAGCAAACCGAATTCAAAAATACATCAAGAGGATCATACACCATGATCAAGTGGGATTCATCCCAGGGATGCAAGGATGGTACAACACTCGAAAATCCATCAATATCATCCACCACATCAACAAAAAGAAGAACAAAAACCACATGATCATCTCCATAGATGCTGAAAAAGCATTTGACAAAATTCAGCATCCATTCCTGATTAAAACTCTCAACAAAATGGGTTTAGATGGCAAGTACCTCAACATCATAAAGGCTATATATGTCAAACCCACAGCTAACATCATACTTAATGGTGAGACGTTGAAAGCTTTTCATCTAAGATCGGGAACAAGACAGGGACGCCCACTCTCTCCACTGTTATTCAACATAGTACTGGAGGTCCTAGCCACAGCAATCAGACAAAACAAAGACATACAAGGCATCCAAATTGGTAAAGAAGAAGTCAAATTGTCACTATTTGCAGATGACATGATACTGTACATAAAAAACCCTAAAGACTCCATTCCAAAACTACTAGAACTAATATCTGAATTCAGCAAAGTTGCAGGATACAAAATGAACACACAGAAATCTGTTGCTTTCCTATACACTAACGATGAACTAACAGAAAGAGAAATCAGAAAAACAATTCCATTCACAATTGCATCAAAAAGAATAAAATACCTAGGAATAAACCTAACGAAGGAAGTGAAAGACCTGTACTCTGAAAACTACAAGACACTCCTAAGAGAAATTAAAGAGGACACTAACAAATGGAAATGCATCCTATGCTCTTGGCTAGGAAGAATAAATATTGTCAAAATGGCTATACTACCTAAAGCAATCTACAGATTCAATGCAATCCCTATGAAACTACCAACAGCTTTCTTCAATGAACTGGAACAAATAATTCTAAAATTCATATGGAACCACAAAAGACCCCGAATAGCCAAAGCAATCCTGAGAAGGAGGAATAAAACAGGGGGAATTACACTCCCTGACTTCAAGCTCTACTACAAAGCCACAGTAATCAAGATAATTTGGTATTGGCACAAAAACAGACCCACAGACCAGTGGAACAGAATAGAAAATCCAAACATTAACCCAAACATATACAGTCAATTAATATTTGATAAAAGTGCCTTGGATATACAATGGGGAGATGACAGCCTCTTCAGCAGCTGGTGTTGGAAAAACTGGACAGCTACATGTAAGAGAATGAAACTGGACTACTGTCTAGCCCCATACACAAAGGTAAACTCAAGGTGGATCAAAGACTTGAATGTAAGTCATGAAACCATAAAACTCTTAGAAAAAAACATAGGCAAAAATTTCTTGGACATAAACATGAGCAACTTCTTCATGAACATATCTCCCCGGGCAAGGGAAACAAAAGCAAAAATGAACAAGTGGGACTATATCAAGCTGTAAAGCTTCTGTACAGGAAAGGACACCATCAGTAGAACAAAAAGACATCCTACAGTATGGGAGAATATATTCATAAAAAACGTATCTGATAAAGGGTTGACATCCAAAATATATAAAGAACTCATGCACCTTAACAAACAGAAAGCAAATAATCCAATTAAGAAATGGGCAGAGGACATGAAAAGACACTTCTCCAAAGAAGAAATTCAGATGGCCAACAGGCACATGAAAAGATGCTCCACATCTCTAATCACCAGAGAAATGCAGATTAAAACCACAATGAGATATCACCTCACACCAGTGAGGATGGCCAACATCCAAAACACAAGCAACAACAAATGTTGGCGAGGATGTGGAGAAAAGGGAACCCTCCTACACTGCTGGTGGGACTGCAAATTAGTTCAACCATTGTGGATAGCAGTATGGAGGTTCCTTAAAAAACTCAAAGTAGAAATACCATTTGACCCAGGAAATCCACTCCTAGGAATTTACCCTAAGAATGCAGCAGCCCAATTTGAAAAAGACAGATGCACCCCTATGTTTATTGTAGCACTATTTACAATAGCCAAGAAATGGAAGCAACTAAGTGTACATCAGTAGATGAATGGATAAAGAAGATGTGGTACATATACACAATGGAATATTATTCAGCCATAAGAAGAAAACAGATCCTACCATTTGCAATAACATGGATGGAGCTAGAGGGTATTATGCTCAGTGAAATAAGCCAAGCCGAAAAAGACAAGTATCAAATGATTTCACTCATATGTGGAGTATAAGAACAAAGAAAAAATACTGAAGGAACAAAACAGCAGCAGACTCACAGAACCCAAGAACGGACTAATAGTTACCAAAGGGAAAAGGTCTGGAGAAAATGGGTGGGAAGGGAGGGATAAGAGGGAAAAAGGGGCATTACGATTAGCAGATGTAATGTTGGGGGGGCATGGGGAGGGCTGTACAACTCAGAGAAGACAAGTAGTGATTCTATAGCATCTCACTATGCTGATGGACAGTGTCTGTAATGGGGTTGGTGGGGGCGACCTGATGAAGGGGTAGTTTAATAACCATAATATTGCACATGTAATTGTAGATTAATGATAATAAAATAAATTATATTAAAAATATTTTTAAAAAAGAAAAGAAAAAAATAAAATAAAAAATGCACTGAAAGGTACCATTTTCTAGAATTCTGAAGCAGCCCCCCCCCGCCCCAACGGTCCCTAGTCAGTCTCCTTTCTGTCCTCGTTCTATGCACCCTCCCCACTCCATGTCAGCAAGGGCCCTTAGTCACCACTGGAGGGATACATGAACAAATTTCCTCTGGGGCAGAACAGTTTCTTCCGACATGCCTTTCACCACACAATCTGCTAATGCTTCTTCACCCTTTAGACCTCATCACTCCCTACTTTATTTCTAAAATCTTAACACAGAAATCTTCCCCTCTGCCTGGAATCCCCTAGCCTTGCAAAGCTCCCACTCCCCCATTCTCACTGAACCAGGTCTTTACCACCATTCTCCAATCCCTGGAATCCAACCATGATTCTTCCAATTTACCACCGCCCTTCCTCGGATGCCTGGCCTAGCCTCTCGAAAGGATGGACCCTGTAGTCACTGTCATTCTCAACAGCATCTAGCAGGAAACATGCTCCAGCCCCGCTGCACAAGTACTGAAAAGACTAGGTGAAGGCCCTTGGAAGCCTCTCTGGCTCTGGTGCACAGAAACACCCAGAATTACAAGGCAGAAGGAACTGACATCTCTTTTAAAGAGACTGTCATTTTGTGTAACTCCTCTCTTTTGCTGAGACCAAAACATCTTTAAATTACTAATTAAAAACCATTAAGGACAGCAAGTAAAAAACCCTAGCCACTTTATGTACTGTGCTTCAAAACAAATGCTTGAAAATCTTGGGCCACAGAAGTATAGGGTTGCTATTAATCACAAAAACAAGGTCATTCTTACAGTGACTATGACTATTAATAACCTTTTCTTCAGTGAACATTGTGTGCTATTTTAAATAACTCATTCCACTTAATACTAAAAGAACCCATTTTACAACTGTAGAAACTGAAGCAGAAGTTATGTGACCTACCCAAGGTCCCACAGCTGTAAGCGGCAGATCCCTTATCAAATCCAGCTTCTAGAACAAAGTCACTCATGACTATTAGCTCCACAGCACAAACTACCCAGGCAGCACATTTTAGCACAAATGTGACAATGGACTGCCAAGGCCACCTCCCAGTTCTGCTGCCCACCTGTCATGTGGCTCAAGCAGTTTTCTCATCTATAAAAGTGAGATAATAGTGCCTGCCTCACAGAATCATTGTGAAAATTAAACAAGGTAATACCTTTTAAGCACAGTATTGACAATGATCATTTTAGTGTCCATGTAAATAGAATTCCATCAAACTCCTATTCACCTCCAAGTTGTGTGAGAACACTCTTTGTACAGCCCTGTAAGGTGGCCCCTGCAAATGTATCCTAAGCTGTCGGTTTCTATTCACATAACACTGGGAAAACTACTATGCTCCTGCAGCTGTGTTGTCATGGTCTGCATGACACACTGCTACCAAACTGCTTTTTAAAGATATCCTAAATGAGCCTGACTACCCTTACCATTATGAAGTCATTCCCCAAGAATAATTCTAAATTTATGTGGAATTTCGTTGCCTTCTTTTTATAACCAATTCAGTCAAGTGACCTTTATGAGTATCCAAAACGACAAAGCAATGTAAAATTAATGTTTCTTTTTATATAAGTGTCATAAAAGTGGGAAACCTAGTTACTGCTAAACTTTTCACCATTTCTATATATAGCATTTTGGGAAAATAGTTCTAAGATTAATGGATCAATTATTGGAAATGATAACATTTAAAGGGTCATAGCAGCTGCGATTGTTTTGTTTTTAAAGTATAAAACTCAAAAACAAAAAAAACAGTGAGCTGTATTTTTCAGATTCAGGGAGCACTCTGGTCTTATTTCACCCAATTACTGATGTGTGTAAAGACGAAAAAAGCCACAAGATGGGGCCATTGCTCCACAGAGGTTGCAGTGCATACATAAGCTGCCCTTGGATCTCGGCCATCTATGAGCCCTTTTCTATAGCCCTGCTTGTCTTTTTTCTTGTGTGTGTTTTTTTAAATAGTTTTTAATATTTACTTTTAATACCTTTACTCTGGTATCATCATTACAAGAAAGTAGCCCAAATACAAACCCCTAACTGAAGCTCTTTAAAAATGCTGCCAATTTTAGAACCAGAACCTCATAGTTCTGCTGCCCACTTGCAGATTATCCATTTCAAAACCTAACACCTTAGAGGAAAGAGAATTATCACCAGAAAAAGTTAGGCAATAACCCTAAAGTCACTTAATGACTAGCTGGCTGCTATAATCAAAAACCCAAGTCTCCAGGCTTCCCACTAATCTAGTCTCCTCTTTGCTCTATTACAATGACCCTCCACTCATTAGAGAAAAGATCAAAAATAATATTCATAAACAAAATTCTGAATACAAACAACTTAGAAAACATACTTCCAGTTTTTAATTTGAAGGATATCAGGTTCCTAATCACTTGCCTGTATTTTAGGTATCATTAGGATTAATTAACAATATCCACAATAAAGGCATAAAGATTGCCAAATAAATACTAGAATGAGTCTTACTACCTTTTATTAATAACAAGGTTTTCCCAACTTTTAACCAATACATTTTTACACCTTTTTCAAGTTACAGGGAAAAAAAATCATAAATAGGACCTTGAATAGTAATCAATGTGTCAGTCTACCTACACAAACACGAGAAACAATTGCAAAGTTAATAGCAGTTTGCAACTAACCATCTAAATTAAGAAGAGTTTTGGAATAACACTAAAAAAAAAAAGAGAGGTAGTACAGTTTTGAAGATGGCAGAGAGGACTCCAGTTCCAGCTGATATGAGTCTGGGATATACAAAACCCAAAAAAATCAGAAATAATTGTTAACATTTTAGTGTATTTCTTTTCAGATTATTTTCCATATGTAATAATATATGGTTTCTGTTTTTCCCAAAATGAGGTCATGACTCCTCTAATTTTGTAACTTCCTTTTTTCCCCATTTACAAACACATTTCTATGTCAAACATAATAAATACCATTTTCAAATGTCCCAGTGAGTATCAGTCTTGCTGGGGGACAGGGCAGGGAGACTTCACTGAATTATTTCTTCACTCTGTCTTGACCATGTGAATTGTCATTTACTCAAACACTAAAGGAAAATACCTGTAGGATTAGAATAAAGGTTTCCTGTCTCCTTTGCTTTCCAACCCTGCTTTAGCTGGTCCTCCTCAATACCCAGGTCAGCTATGGGTCCCTTTGTCCTCACACCACTGCCCAGAGTGCTTGCAGGGTTCAGGAAGGGAGTGTCTGGGGCACGTGTACTGTGGGATAACTGGACTATACAGGTTTCACACTCAGCTATGCAGTGGCCAGGCTGTTTGCCTACACCTGGCAGAGTTCTCTTAGGCACATGGGTTTCAACAAACCTGAAACTGTTAAGAGGACATGTTAAGATGGAACTCATGAGAAGTCCCACCAGTAATTTTAGTTCTCTGATCCCTGCAAGTTTTGAGTTCCCCATAAGCCCCCAACTAGCTGACTTAATTAAAAATAATAACTTTTATTTACTGAGCACTTCCTATGTGACAGATACTTACTAAAAGCCTTACAGTCAAAAATATTTCATTAAATCCCACCTTATAAGTTATTAAAATCACCATTTCACATATGGGTGAACCTTATGAATAAAACTGCCAGTAATCAGGCACCTTTTTAACCAACAGAAATAGTAATTTCATAAGTTGCATCCAACAAAATGGAGAGTGGTGGGGGAGTCAAGGTTGAAACTAGGGCTTCAAAGCCCAAGCTGTTGGCCATTACTCTCCACTGCCTCCACCTGGAACCAACTAGTACTGGGTGGCACTCACTTCCCGAGCTCCTGCTAAACGGTCCCCAGTTCCTGTGAATCTGATGGATAAGAAACACGTCTTGACCAACTGTGGGAGCAACTCTGACTAAATAAATACTCTCTGAACTCTTAAAAAGAGCCTTTCAATAGATCACATACTGGGTGTGCTCAAAGCAAATTTTTCCTAACCAAGGAAACAACATATCATTTTATATTTTTCGAAGTACCATACAGCCACCTATCTGAATATAGGAAACATTTTTGGGGCAGGTGTGTCCACTTTTACTAACCATTCTCATTCAAGATCATGGCAAGCTAGTAGGTGAGTCAAACTAAAATTTAAATTTCCCAACATGGGTGCAACACTTAATTTTTTTATTGAAGAATTATTGATATACAATCTTATATTGGTTTCAAGTATACAACACAGGGGTTCAACAGTTACCCATATTATTAAATCCTCACACCCCACTAGTGCAGTTACTGTCTGTCAACACAGGAAGATGTTACAGAATCACTGGCTCTATCCTCCATGATGCACCACCATCCCCGTGACCAACTTAAATTATGACTGAGAATTTCTGGCAACACTCTCTTACTACATACTGTATCTCAAAATCTAGAAAATTAAAAGAAAAAAAGTGAGACTACAGAATGTATAAAACATAAAAAAATACATATTTTTCAAAAAATACTGGTAATTTGCTATATAAACAAAAACACTGCAAAGATACTTAAAAATTTAAGTCTGAGAAATAAGGAACTTACCTTCTGACTTTTGCAGTGCTTAAAATAATACTAATAGAAGTATTTATAAAGACTCTGTGCAGTATTTTCTGATTTTTCAGAAACGTAAGACTCAAATATTTGTTTTGTTTCATTTTAACACTCTTATCTTCCTTAACGGGACAAAAAAAATCATGAAAAGCCATGCAAAGAAGCACACATTAGCAAGGAATCAGGGGACCCTCTTCTGTCACCTTTCACCACCACACTCATCCACTTCCTCACTCAGTAACCACGTGACTATTACTAGGCGCAGCTCCCTGCTAGGCACGTGACACAGAGTCACGTGTTGGGGACTAAAACCTCTGCCCTCAACAAGTTTACAATCTATGAAAGCAGGATGATCAGAGATAGCACAACACAGTGTGAGAAGTCCTCTGGGAGCACTTTGAAGGACAACCCCAGAAGGAACAGGGCAGGTCTCCTTAAAGAGAAAACACTCCAGGTGCACCATAAAGAATAGGAATCACCCAGGTGAAGAATGGGTGAAAACATGTTAGATGACAGTAAAGAAAATTACAAAACAGAGAAAAACTGAATAGAGCAATCTACTTACATGAGAAACTTACTGCAAAGATGTAAATTCTCCTCAAATTAATCTACAGATTCTTTCAATTAAACTGAAATTCCAATAGCATTGTTCCTGGAAGTTGACAAAAAGTCCTAATATTCTTAGGGAAAACCTAAGGGGCAAGAGTTTGGAAAAAATTTTTAAAGAGAAAGAAAACAGAGGAGATACTTTCCCTAAATATTAAGACTTCCTCATCAGCTAAAGAAATTATAATGTGAAATTAGTGCAGAAAATGACAAAAAAAAAGGCCCAAAACTGATAGATGCATGACTAAAAACAGCATATAATAAAGGCAGCACTGAAAGTCAGCAGGAATCCAGATTAAAGAGAGACATAACAATCAAATGCAATCTTGGATCATGTACGAGAAAAAAATTTTTTTGTTTTAAAGGACATTAATGGGAAAACTAGCAGAATGTGAAGAGGGCACTTCACATCAGCATTAATTTCCTGATTTTGATAATTATATTGGTGTAATGAAAGAGAATGTCCTGGTTTTCAGTAAATACACAGTGAAGTATTTAGGAATGAAGAGGCATATGTCTGTATCTTACTCTCAAGTGATTCAGGAGAAAAAACTGTGGAGACAGAAAGAGAGCGTGTATGCAAGCACATGCAAAAACATTAACATCTGATGAACAGGGGTGAAGGATGAGAGAATTCTTTGTATTGTTTAAGTATTGTTTAACTTTTCTGTAAATCTGAAATTAATTTAAAAGGAAAAAAAATGGACTGTTTAGTTAATTTATAACATTTTACCATATGGAAAATAAAATTACATCCCTACCTCACAATGTATGTTAAAAAAAAAATCTAAGCAGATTAAATGCCTACATGTGAAAAGCGAAACACAGACTTTAAAAAAATGTAACATATCCTTATTACCTTAGGATATAAGAAAGGATTTCTTAAAACAAACAAAGAGCACAAGGCTGATGAACTTGACTAAAATAAAAAAAACACTTCAACAAAAGATAAAAAACGAGACACAGACTGAAAAAAGATATGAGTAATGTAACAGGCACAATGTTCGCATCAAAAATATAGAAAGAATTATCCTATGAATCAACAAGAAAAAGACAATTATGAATAAGGAAATTCAAAGAAGAGGAAATGGTAATGAACAACATATGCAAAGATGCTCAACCTCCACAATAATCAGGGAAACACAATTAAAACCATAATAACTACCCACCAGACTGACAAATACTAAGTCTGACAATACCTGGTTTGATGAAGATGTAGAGAATGAAAGCTTAGTCACTGCTGAGGTTAGGATAAACTGGTACAACTACTTTGCTGAGGAAACTGGTAACATTTATGGAGGTCCAGACACAGGACTAGAGAAACTCATGCAAGTGCTCACAGGAAGGAAGGAACAAGAATGCTCACTAAGAATTATTTCTCATAGTGAAAATTTAGAAATGACCCAAGCAAAACGTGGTACAATGACAGAATACTGTTGAAATTAAAATGAAAGCATGAGAGCTGCAAGTATCAATCAATGCTAAAATTTTAAAAACATGCTGTTCAATGAGCATATAGTTTCAGCTTTACAAGTTTAAAAGGTTCTGGAGATTGGCTGCCCAACAATGTGACTATACTTAACATTACTGAACTGTACAGTTAAAGACAATTAAGATGGTAAATTTTCTTATGCAGATATTATAATTAAAAAGAAAAATAAATAAATCCAAAAAAGGCCATATAAAAACAGACCTTTAAGAATATATACAAAATACACTGTTCATGAGTACATACAAATGTAGCAAACGTATAAAAGGTATTTGTGAAATATCACCTCAAAAAATCATCTTTTGTACTTCAATATTAGGAGAGTAATCACCTTTTTTTTTTTCTTTTTTGTGAGCAGAAGTTCCTTATGTCTTGAGCATCAGGACTTTTTAAAGCTCCCCAGGTAATTCAAAAGTACAGCCAAAATTGAAAAACACTTATGTAATGATGGAATGAGTTGGTTACGCCACATATCTCTAAGCTGGGATCTCTAGAACTGGAGCAGAGGAGAGGGCAAAGAAGACAAAGAGGAAGGGGCCTAAGTACTTGTAAGGGTACTCAAAATGTTTTGTTTTTTTCTTCAAAAAACTACCTAAAGAATAATGTTGGAATTAGAAAGATTTAGGGTTGGGTACACATATATTCATGCATTTTTTCTGTTGTTTGAGTCTTCCCTTTGAAAAGGAGGGATGCTACCAAAAAAAGGAGAAAAAGAGAGAGAATGGTAGGCAATTTGGGGGTAGTAGTTGAGTATGAATGAGCAGAGAGCCAGAAAATGCCTGCAAGGAAGGGCTCAACCCAGGAAGGAGAGGTGCACTCGGAATTCAGACTTCATCTGCTGCAGTAAGGATCCAGGGAGGGGTTTCAAGCATAAAGTTCATCGATCAGGAGGGAGGAGGGGGAGCACAGCACACATCACAGTTGTGATGAAAGACTACATCAACTAAGAAAACTGTTTCATTTTACTGTAACTTTGTGACTTATTTCCAATTAACCAAAGTAAGTATCAACTATGAGCTACCAATTGTGCTAGGCCCTGGCATCCAGCACCAACAGTCACAATCCCAGCCCTCATGGAGCCTACAGTGTACAGAGGAGCTAGGCACAAGAAGCCGCTGAAGTGTGACAAGTGCTGAAATGAGAGGCAACATGGTATTTTCAAAGAATAGTAGTTTGGCTCTATCACCAAACCAACCACAGGATTCTGAGCAGTGTTTTTTTTTTTTTAACTCTGTATACTTCGATGGAAACTAAACTACATCACTGATATACAACCTGCTGTCCACCCCAACACACCTCAGTGGATCCGCTGGATGGGAGAGAAAGAGGAACTGCAAAGAAATCCTAGCACCCTGTGCCTGCCTGTCTCTATCCTCGAGTTCGGAAGCCTTGCTTGAACCATGTTTTTTTTCCTTCAGCTAAACTAGCAGAAGAGATTACTGATTGCACATGTGTTACATTCAGCCACAATGGCGAACAGAACTAGACTAGAGCAAAGGAGCTAAAGGGACTGTTCAGTATGAGCAACATGGGTCTCTCTCAAAGGTGGTCACAGCAATCAGATGGTGATCCATGTTCTAGATCCACTGAGACAAGTTCCAGACAGTAAGGCATTCAGTCCAACAATCTGTACGATGGTCCCTGGCCTCTGACTTTATTTCTGGTCCTGTGGCTTCCATGGTGCACAAGCTATGGGTTTACTTGGACCTGTACCTCATCTTTCTTCTTTTTCCTTTCAGCCTGCGTGTTCACTTCATCCTCTACTTGGTTCTCACAGTGTGGAGGTTTCTAAAAAGATGGCGCTAAGGCCAAGAGCATGCCAGAGGTGAACCACATTATTTTTAAAACTCCATCCAAATCTAGGATTCTTGAATCCATGAAAGCAAGGTATCAACAGGTTAATTTAAAAAAAACATCCTTTGTATGATGCCTAAAACATCTTTTGAATCAAAGACTAAATGTAGTTTCAGTATTGCTCAATTTATATTACTTCCTAAATATTCATGATTCTTGTATAAACTCAGTCAAAACAGTCAAGAATTATTGTATCCTGTGGGAGATTACAGATGGCCAGAAATTCTTTGCTATTCCTCCCACTAAAAGGTGAAGTCTAATTTTTCTACCCATTTTACCTTCCTTTATTTGGAGGACTTTCTCAGATCAGACCTGACCCTAGCTTAAGAAGTTAAAAAAAAAGCAAAGCAAAGGAGGAAATAAATATAAATTTTCCAGTTGATTTTTAAATTATTCAAACCCTATAATACCGATAACCAGTGCCACTGAACAAGCAGTAACTGGACAGACATATATAAATAACAAGTAGTAAATGGATAATATATATTTGCTGGGTAACATAAATACAATTTACAATCCAACAAGACAATAAAAACATGCAAACTAAAAGAATTAAGAGGTTATTATACATATACAGAAAAACAAAATTAAAAACATGCTACACAAAATGCTGGTAGAACTGTGGAAAAATTAAGTTTATATATCAATATACATCAATGGCAATCAATTACATCTTGCTGAAGAGGTAATCTGACAAAATATTAACAATAAGTTTTAAATATGTATATACTGTGACTTAAAATTCCACTCTGAGAAATCGGCCCTCAAGAACAAAACACAGCTGGTGTGGCTCTGGGACTAGTCTTTTAAGAGGCCTAATAGCTTCTATTCAGTTCTCTTGGAGCCAACCACCACATAAGAAGTCTGACCACCCTGACACCACCACGATGTGAGGAAGTCTAAATGGGCCACCTAGAGTGGCCATGCAGAACAGAACCAAGATGCCTGGGAAATAGGCCCAGCTCTTCATCAGGCATGAGACCAACAGAACCACACAGTCAACCCCAAATCATAAGAAGGAATAAATCACTGAGGCCACTAAGTTTTGACGTTGTTACCCACCAAAAACCAAATGAACAGGAGAAAGGTGGGTAGAAAACCTATCTAGCCAAAAATGTTTAGCAATGCAAAAACACAGAGGCCAATTTGCATATATGCAGGTAAACTCTCTCACGTATTTAAAACATTACACAAAGTCATTTTTAAGTATATGAATTATATTAATGTGTATTAGTGATAAAATATTTCAAAAAACTGCATGAGACTAAAAATTATTTCAACAGAATGCATTTAATTTATAACAAATACTTAATATTCAATCAATAAATATGATAACATATTGTAGAACCCAATATTTAAAAATTGGTATATATTCACCTGAGTGCTTTTTAATAGATTTTTAAATACTGTCTTTCATCAAATCTAAGATAGCATCAATTATATGATGGTCCATTATCTTCAGAAACTAAAAAATATTACCACTTAAACTATACAACACATACCCATTTCAGATATTATGATGTACCTTAGAACTGGTGAAACATGGTAGATAAAAATATATATGAAATAACAAAATTCAAATGAACATCTAAAGCATCTGTACTATACCTTCAAACAGAGTGGAAAAACTGTTGGATTAGAGAATTCACCAAATACATCAATCCTCTGGTATAGGGGAATATATTATATACATGAGAATATGAATCATGCTACTAGTACTCTTTAGGTTACAGCCAAAAACCACTCTGCCCCAGCCACTTCTAACAAATTCTGTTGTTGTATGAGTAGTTCATTCAGAAGTCTATGAGCTGTATAGTAACTCAGCTAAATACGAAGAAAGTAATAGATTAGTGTGTTTAATTAATGTATTTGGTACATAACATTCTTTTAGTACAGTTTAACTTCAGAAAAACTAAAAACAAAATTATGAGTAAAACATTATAATATACAAAAAGGGAAAAGCTAGATTTTGCTTGAGCCAATTCTGTCTCGTTATTAATCACTTACATGAAAACCATTGCATAAGGAAATGACAAGAGGAACTCAAAACATTTAGTAAATTTATGACAGATGCTTACTTTCAATCTTTCTCAATATTTATTTATCAGTCCTATAGCAGGTGTTGCTGATTCTGAACACAGACAAAAAGAATCCATTCCCCAAAGTCTTGGCCTTGGTGGTGGTCAAGACAACCATGTAAGAAGATACATTCAAATACAGTGCAGTTAAGTCATTGCAGATTTTGCTTATATACACTACAGATATCTCAATGAGATAGACAAACTAGGGGAAAAATACAGAAGTTACTTAATATTCTCCAGGAAAGCAGCTAACAATGTTTATTTCAGAACTGCAAAGGGACACCTCCTTAGAATAATAACTAGTGAGTAGAGGAAGGTTAGACAATATACTCTGGTTCCTTTCTAATATGAATTTCTAGTAATGTTTCTTAATTTTGAAACATTAAAAATGGCAGTTACCTTCTAACATAAAGCATTTAAATGAGTATAACTGCTCTCCTATGAGTTCAGGAAGCTATAGTTAGCTTGCAGTCAGAAAACCATATTAAAACAAAATAAGTAAACATCTCTCCAAAGCACTGCTTGTAAGGTAAGCACTTTAAAAAATTAAAAACTTTTCAATAACATAAACATTTCCTCTCAGGAAATAACCACTTATCAATACTATTCATTAAATCACAACTGATAATTTAGGTAGGTGACATCAGCATAAATAACGAACAGTACACCAAGTTATAATGCATTGTTTGTACTTTTCAATAACATTCCCATTACTACATTGAAAAATCTATGGCATAATTAGAGTACTTACAAAGTATAAGCTGTTTGGAGTATGCCTGTTGTCTGGCTATATAACTTTTTTCTAATGCAAGGTTAAACCTCATACCTGGCAAGGCAGCGCTTAGACTCCAACCCCTATCATAAGGTAGTCATGTAAAATACCATATCCAGATCATTAATTAGAACTTAGGTTATGTCAGCATTGTTTTTAAAACAAAACCCAGCCAGATGATGAAGTACATACCAAAGCCAGGCTTTACACGTTAATAAAGTAGAAACAAACAGATAAATTGACTTTATCAAAATTTAAAACTTTTAGGTTCCAAAGGACACCATCAAGTGAAAAAACCACCTACAGAATGGGAGAAAATACTTATAAACCATATTATTTGATAAAAGACTTGTATCTAGAATATATAAAGACAACAATAAAAAAAAAACAAGTAAAAAATGGAAAAAGACATTTCTCCAAATAAGATATACAGATGACCAGTATACACGTGAAAAGATGCTCAACATGATAAGTCATCAGGGAAATGCAAACCAAAACCACAATGAGATACCATGTCACAACCAAGTGGATGGCTAGAATCAAAAAGTCAGGCAGTAAGTGTTTGTGACAACATGAAGAAATCAGAACTCTTACACACTGCTGGTGGGAAAATAAAATAATCTACCTCTGGAAAATAGTCAGGCAGTTCCTTAAACAATTACATGTAGAATTACCATATGACTCAGCAATTCACTCCTTGGTATACACCCCCAAAAAAAGAAAAACATTCTGTCCATATAGAAATTTGCACATATCCCTGAAAACTACAAGACACTAAAAAATGGAAATTCATCCCATGTTCTTGGGTAAGAAGAACTAATATTGTCAAAACAGCCATCCTGCCTAAAGCAATCTACAGATTCAATGCAATCCATATCAAAATACTGACAGCGTTCTTCAATGAACTGGAACAAACAGATCTAAAATTCATACGGAACAACAAAAGACCCTGAATAGCCAAAGCAATCCTGAGAAGAAGAAAGCAGGCGGGAATCTCGCTTCCCAACTTCAAGCTCTACTACAAAGCCACAGTAATCAAGGCAATTTGGTCCGGCACAAAAATAGACCCATAGACCAGTGGAACAGAACAGAGAGTCCAGATAGTAACCCAAGCATGTATGGTCAATTAATATATGATAAAGGAGCCATGGATATATAATGGGAAATGACAGCCTCTTCAACAGTTGGTGTTGGCAAAACTGGACAGCTACATGTAAGAGAATGAAACTGGATTACTGTCTAACTCCATACACAAAAGTAAACTCAAAATGGATCAAAGACCTGAATGTAAGTCATGAAACCATAAAACTCTTAGAAGGAAACATAGGCAAAACTCTCTTGAATATGAACATGAGAAACTTCTTCATGAACATATTTCCCTGGGCAAGGGAAACAAAAGCAAAAATGAACAAGTGGGACTATATCAAACTAAAAAGCTTCTGTACAGCAAAGGACACCATCTGTGGAACAAAAAGGCATCCTACAGTATGGGAGAATATATTCATAAATGACATATCTGATAAGGTGTTGACATCCAAAATATATAAAGAGCTCACACGCCTCAACATAAAGCAAATAACCCTATTAAAAAATGGGTGGAGGATCTGAACAGAAACTTCTCCAAAGAAGAAATTCAGATAGCTAACAGGCACATGAAAAGATGCCCCACATCACTAATCATCAGAGAAATGCAAATTAAAACCACAATGAGATATCACCTCACACCAGAAAGGATGGCCAACATTCAAAAGACAAACAACAACAAATGCTGGTGAGGATGTGGAGAAAGGGGAACCCTCCTATACTGCTGGTGGGAATGTAAATTAGTTCAACCACTGTGGAAAGCAGTATGGAGGTTCCTCAAAAAACTAAAAATAGAAATACCATTTGACCCGGGAATTCCACTCCTAGGAATTTACCCAAAGAAAACAAGATCTCAGATTCAAAAAGACATATGCACCCCTATGTTTATCACCGCACTACTTAAAATAGCTAAGAAATGGAACCAACCTAAGTGTCCACCAGCAGATGAATGGATAAAGAAGATGTGGTACGTATACACTGTGGAATATTATTCAGCCATAAGAAGAAAACAAATCCTACCATTTGCAACAACATGGAGCTAGAGGGTATTATGCTCAGTCAAATAAGCCAAGTGGACAAAGACAAGGACTAAATGATTTCACTCATCTGTGGAGTATAAGAACAAAGGAAAAACTGAAGGAACAAAACAGCAGCAGACTCACAGAACCCAAGAATGGACTAACAGTTACCAAAGGGATAGGGACTGGGAAGGATGGGTGGGAAGGGAAAGATAAGGGGGGTAAGGGGCATTACGATTAGCACACATAATGTAGGTGAGGCACAGGGAAGGCAGTATAGCACAGAGAAGACAAGTAGTGACTCTGTAGCATCTGACTATACTGAAGGACAGTGGCTATAATGGGGTATGTGGTGGGGACTTGATAATGGAGGGAATGTAGTAACCACAATGTTGCTCATGTAATTGTATATTAATGACACCAAAAGAAAAAAAAGAAAAAAAAAGAAACTTGCACACATTTAGAGCAGCATTGTTCCTAATAGCCAAAAGGTGGAAATAATCCTCAACAATGAATGGATAAATAAAATGTGGTATACATAAACAGTAGATATTAATCAGCCATTAAATGGGGTGAAATGCTGATACATCCTACAACACTTAATGACCTTGAAAACATACTAAGTGAAAGAAGCCAGACACCCAAGACCACATATGATTCCTTCATATGAAGTCCAGCATGGACAGATCTGTAGAGCCAGAAAGCAGTCTGATTAGTGGTTGTTGTGGGCTGGGAGGGCAGGATCGGGTTGGGGACAGGGCAGTGACAGCTAAAAGGCACCGACATGTTTTGTGGTGATAAAAATGTTCTAAATGATTATGGTAAAGGATGCACACAATTGTAAATATACCAAAAAACACTGAACCATATGCACTTTCAATAGGTGAACTGTATGGTATATGAATTCTATCTTGATCAAAGTGTTTTAAAAAAATACTGTAGAAAATAATAACTCTGCAAACCAAAGTCAATATTCATTTACAGCTCCATCTCCCAAAAGCTTTTGTTTTTTTAACAGCCCATCACTCAAAGGTGTAGACAAGGACCTCACGGAGAATGGCCTTTTTCCACAGGCCCCTGGAGTTTAGTAACCACCGCAAAACCCCTGGAGAGAGTATGGAGCCAAGGTTACACAGCTGTTGCCCAGTCTTCTCAGTTCCACAAATCTTGGAACCAAGGTCTTCCTACCTGGTCAACATAGCAGTCTTGTCCAGAGGCACCCTAGGAAAAATTGGGGGAGGAGTCAGTATTAAATATCCTAAAGGGGCCACTTTATGAACAATCCTGGAAATATTTATGATCACTGATCAACTGTGATTGCATTCTCTGACAGAGTTCCTACCAACCCTTCACAGCACTCCCAATTACCTTTCCTCCCATCCCCAAAATAAGTTCAGAGGGAAAATCTCAGATTTGCAAGAATCACTAAGGGAAACAATTACTATGCAAATTCCAAGTTTGTACTCACAAACAAACAAACAAAAAATTTGTGTAAATCTGTAACATTAGCCAATAAATTCAGTTTTCCTAAATCTTTTGTTATTCTTGTCAACAGAATCATTTACTCTTTAAAAGAACACAGTTTTAGTTATATGTTGTTTAACTCTATCAAGAGCCTGGTTTTGATCCTTAATAGCACTTAGATATGAAACAAAATGGGTTCCCACAAAATGATATAGAAAGAGTATTAAAGAACCTGAAATCAAGAAACTAGCTCTGGATTCACTATCTACCTAAATAATCTTGTGGAAGTCATTTCATATCTAGATCTCCCATTGCTTATCAATAAAATGAACCTGACCTAAAGCCTCGATGATCCATAATGTACTTTTCATTAGAACAATTTCAACATATGTAAAGACCTATAGAACTTCTCTCCTGTGCTTTGAAACTTTGCTGAGTTCCAACTTAAACTGAAAACAACATCTGTTCTTATACAAATCAGCAAGGATTTTGAAAACAATAAAAAATCATGTCTAACCCCGTCCTAGATTCCCATCTTTCAACATGTCAAGAATTACTTACAAATTCATCAGTTGAATGGATAAAGAAGATGTGGTACATATACACAATGGAATACTATTCAGCCATAAGAAAGACACAAATTCTACCATTTGCAAGAACATGGATGGAGCTGGAGGATATTATGCTCAGTGAAATAAGCCAGGTGGAGAAAGACAAGTGCCAAATGATTTCCCTCATTTGTGGAGTATGACAACAAAGCAAAACTGAAGGAACAAAACAGCAGCAGACTCAGAGACTCCAAGAAGGAACTAGTGGTTACCAAAGGGGAGGGGTGTGGGAGGGCAGGTGAGGAGGGAGGGAGAAAGGGATTGAGGGGTATTATGTTTAGTAAACATGGTGTGGGGGATCATGGGGAAAACAGTGTACACAGAGAAGGCAAATAGTGAATCTGTGGTATCTTACTACACTGATGGACAGTGACTGCATTGGGGTATGGGTGGGGACTTGATAATATGGGTAAATGTAGTAACCACATTGTTTTTCATGTGAAATCTTCATAAGAGTGTATATCAATAACACCTTAATAAATAAATAAATTAATTTAAAAAATGCATCAATTCCTAAAAAAAATTGACGACTTTTGAAACAAACCTTAAACACTGGATTTTATGCCATTTATTCTAATCTACATGCCTCATATCCACTTTGAAGTTGTATGTCAAACAGCTCCCCAAGTAATTGCTAAGTGCTATTTCCAAATACGGCAATCTTTGCTTTCCATGGTTTCCATATTCACGATTTTCAGTTACCACTGTTTTATATAACCCCAGTACCCCAACAACACAGTTCAGTTACCACAGCATATCAACTATGAGTAACTGCATAAAGTACAAACTTTTCCACTAGCTCTTCAGTCCACAAATGACTATGTAAATAACAAATGAGGATCCTGATCACTGGCCAGTCACAGCTTTCAAAGTCGCTGATGATGGGTCACCGCACATCTGTTACTCAGTTCACATAAGACAGCAAAGCATGTGGTAGTGTTGCCTCCTTGTCTACCAGTGGTAAACCCATGTGACATTCTATAAAAGCAGTCAAAAAAGGAAATTAGCCAAAAAAAATCAAAATACAACAAAGAAACAAAAACTGGGAACCTGGAAATGAAATCTGTCAAATATAAATGGAGTTACAAAAAAAAAAACCCTTCGAGAGAAGGTTAGATAGAGACACTCTCTATGAGCAGCCAGAAGAACTTTGAAAAGGTGAGCTGTTCGATGTAAATGAGGAAAGAGGTTATAAGGATGACAGTGTACCAGAGGAAGTAAGTACACAATAATGAAACTCCCAGAGATATTTCCTAACATTGAAAGCACCAAGGATAAAATACTGGAAGCTAATCCAAACTTAGAAGTGCAACAATTCACCAAAGAATAGAAAAGATGTTTGTGCCACATCATAAGTTATACAATTAAGAAAAAGGCAAACATTTTCAAACTATTCTTGACAAGTTTTTTATAAAGAAAACACTCTAATTCTTAATGTGTCTTATGTTTAAATTACAGTGACAACACAAATACTGGTTTTACTCTGTTTTTCATTTTCCTATACACTTGTAACCACAGGAAGTTTTTTCAGTGTTTGAGTAAACGTTTTCAAAGGTCACAGAATAATCATAATTTTTCTCACTTAGTAAGATTGCTTTGCACAGTTTCAGTTTACACAGTTATTTCTACCACCCTGTACTGCTGTGCAAAGGGAGGACTGCCTGTAAAGCAGGGTTGTACATTTACTCATATCATCAAGAGCAAACACGTATCAAGAGCATCCAGGCTCCTAACTGACCTACAGAGATCTACTAAAAGAGAAACACACTATAGACCACTACAGTTGGGCTATTGTTTAGTTCCCAGGCTCTATAGCATGATTTACACATGCAAATCTCTTCTATTCTACTCCCAAGTTCTGCCCATAACCAAGTATCTTCATCTTGAAAACGGGGAAAACAAAATCATGTTGTCCAACCTTTTCATAGAAGGGATGACGAAAGCAAGGCTTAAGAGATTCAGTGGGATGTCTAGCATGGCACAGTAATCTATCGAGGCAGCAGAGGAACTAAAACATTGCTAATCCAGTTCTTGTTACAGTATACACAATGCTGTCCACTTCTAAAGAGGAGAATTAGGCTTTGCTTTGGTTTTGTTTTTCATCCATATGGCTTACAAAGACCTACTATCAAAATATATACATATAAATTTTTTCTGAGCCTCTTCATTACTTAATGACACTTTATAATCATCTGCATCCAGAGACTACTCACACTGTAACACTATAACTTAAGTGTTATGAAATTTTTTAATGTTTCACATGGCAGTGTATTCTGGATGGATCCTAAGACAGAAAATGAACATTAGATAAAAACTAAACAAACCTGAATATAGTTAATAATTAGTTAATAATAAACTTGTCAACATTGGTTTATTAATGGCAACAAACATATCATACTAATGTAAGATGTAACAACAGAGGTTTCAATATATGGTTTATGGGAACTCTGTACTACTACCCTCACAAATTTTCTGTAAATCTATAACTATTCTAAAATTAAAAATTAATTTTTTTTAAAGTATGACACACACTTTAATTCTTTTATTAGTGCTGAAATCTAATTAAATTTTTGAAACACAGGTACAAAAAGTACTAATAAATTTCTATTCCCTAAAGTAGTGTTTCTTCAGCTTTTCCCCATGAAATCCTCTTGATCCTGAGAAGTAACTCTGCCCTTTAGAAAAAAACTAAAAAGTGGGGTCTCCACCACAACTCTACTTCTATCAGTGAGAAGCATATAAAAGTCTGAAACAAAGATTCCGCTGGAAAGAGAAGTGTGAAAGCCACTCTCAAGCCAAAAAGGGAGTAAGATTCATGATTTGTTGAATGCATAGGTTCCTCAAAAAGGAAAGAGAACTAAGGGTAAAAAGAATCTGTGGATTCTAAACTTCACTCCATTACTATGTAAAACTGTCTGTTTAGGCCTCAGTTTTCTCATCTGCAAAGTTAAGAGGATCAAATGGTATAGCAAAGTATATTTCAACTTTAAAGTTCTCACTCTAATTAGAATTTTTCCCCTAATTTTTCTTCTGGTAAGATTATTTCAGCTTAATAAAAAACATGTACATTACCTCCATCTGGCTCATCTAATTTTAAATTTCAAGTTATTTCCCAAACAATACTGTTCCCGCCCTCTCCCACACACACCAAGAAACAAACAATACAAAATACAGCTAACAGAAAGTACAATTTAGAAGTT
The DNA here is from genome assembly GCA_032199065.1 of Smutsia gigantea. Taxonomy (NCBI): domain Eukaryota; kingdom Metazoa; phylum Chordata; class Mammalia; order Pholidota; family Manidae; genus Smutsia; species Smutsia gigantea. The sequence goes on from JAVSCE010010811.1 coordinate 93,043, forward strand.
TCAAAACTTAGTCCAAAGCATCTTCTGCACTGATCTCTCTCCCAGTTCCACAATACAGTGTCATTGATGTAAAGTAAGAAAACGGATAAATGGAATAATACTGAAACTGACAAGGGTAAGTTTTTAGCAAGTTTCAAAATGAATTTCACTGATTTAAGAACTTAAGAATTCAGTGGTTTAAGAATTAAGAATCTCAATTAACTGCCTAAGATACATTCCCTTTAATTACACTAAGGTTTCAAATTTCATAAACCTAAAAACTGGGTGAAAATATAACAATTAGAATGTTGAAATATAAACAAGAATACAAGGGAAGCAGGAGCTGGTTCTTCAAGAAAATAAACAGAATAGATAAGCCCCTAGTCAGACTTATCAAGAAAAAAAGAGTCTACACACATAAACAGAATCAGAAATGTGAAAGGAAAAATCATGACGGACACCACAGAAATACAAAGAATTATGAGAGAATACTATGAAAAATTATATGCTAACAAACTGGATAACCTAGAAGAAATGGACAACTTTCTAGAAAAATACAACCTTCCAAGACTGACCCAGAAAGAAACAAAAAATCTGCACAGAACAATTACTAGCAACGAAACTGAATGGTAATCAAAAAAATACCTGAGAACAAAATCCCTGGACCAGATGGTTTCACTGCTAAATTTTAACATTTAGTGAAGACCTAATACCCATCCTCCTTAAAGTTTTCCAAAAAGTAGAAGAAGGAATACTTCCAAACTCATTCTATGAAGACAACATCACCTTAATACCCAAACCAGGCAAAGACAACACAAAAAAAGAAAACTAAAGACCAATATCCCTGATGAACATAGATACAAAAACACTCAACAAAATATTAGCAAATCGAATTCAAAAATACATCTAAAAGGTCATCCATCATGATCAAGTAGGATTTATTCCAGGGATGCAAGGATGGTACAATATTAGAAAATCCATCATCATCATCCATCACATCAACAAAAAGGACAAAAAGCACATGATCATCTCCATAGATGCCGAAAAAGCATCTGACAAACTTCAACATCCATTCATGATAAAAACTCTCAACAAAATGGGTGTAGAGGGCAAGTACCTCAACATAATAAAGGCCATAAATGACAAACACACAGCCACCATCATACTTAACAGAGAGAAGCTGAAAGCCTTTCCTTAAAGATCAGGAACAAGACAAAGATGCCCACTCTCTCCACTTTTATTCAACATAGTTCTGGAGATCCTCACCATGGCAATCAGACAACACACAGAAATAAAAGGCATCCGGATTGGTAAAGAAGAAGTTAAACTGTCACTGTTTGCATATGACATGATATTGTACATAAAAACCCTAAAGAATCCACTCCAAAGCTACTAGATCTAATATCTGAATTCAGCAATGTTGCAGGATACAAAATTAATACACAGAAATCTGTTGCACTCCTATACACTAATAATGAACTAACAGAAAGAGAAATCAGGAAAACAATTCCATTCACAATTCCATCAAAAAGAATAAAATACCTAGGAATAAACCTAATGAAGGAAGTGAAAGACCTATACTCTGAAAACTACAAGACACTCATGAGAGAAATTAAAGAAGATACCAATAAATGGAAATACATCCTGTGCTCACAGATAGGAAGAATTAATATTGTCAAAATGGCCATCCTGCCTAAAGCAATCTACAGATTCAATGCAAAATACCAACAGCATTCTTCAACGAACTAGAGAAAATAATTCTAAAATTCATATGGAACCACAAAAGACCCTGAATAGCCAAAGCAATCCTGAGAAGGAAGAAGAAACCTGGGGATTATGCTCCCCAACTTCAAGCTCTACTACAAAGCCACAGTAATCCAGACAATTTGGTACTGGCACAAGAACAGACCCATTGACCAATGAAACAGATTAGAGAGCCCTGATATAAACACAAGTATATATAGTCAATTAATATACGATAAGGAGCCATGGACATACAATGGGGAAATGACAGCCACTTCAACAAATGATGTTGGCAAAACTGCACAGCTACATACAAGAGAATGAAACTGGATTATTGTCTATCTCTATACACAAAAATAAACTCAAAATGGATCAAAGACCTGAATGTAACTCATGAAACCATAAAACTCTTAGAAGAAAACATAGGAATATCCTGAATATAAACATGAGCAACTTTTTTCTGAATGCACCTCCTCGAGCAAGGGAAACAAAAGCAAAAATGAACTCATGGGACTACATCAAACTTAAAAGCTTCTATACAGCAAAGGACACCATCAATAGAACAAAAAGGCATCCTACAGTATGGGAGAATATATTTGTAAACGACATATCCGACAAGGGGTTAACACCCAAAATTTATAAAGAACTCACATGCCTCAACACCCAAAAAGCAAATAACCCAATTAAAAAATGGGTGGAGGATATGAACAATTTTCCAAAGAAGAAATTCAGATGGCCAACAGGCACATGAAAAGATGCTCCACATCACTAATTATCAGGGAAATGCAAATAAAAACCACAATGAGATATCACCTCACACAGTTAGGATGGCCAGTATCGAAACAACTAAGAACAACAAATGTTGGCGAGGATGTGGAGAAGAGGAGCCCTCCTACACTGCTGGTAGGAATGTAAGCTAATTCAACCATTGTAGAAAGTAATATGGAGGTTCCTCAAAAAACTAAAAATAGAAATACCATTTGACCTGGGAATTCCACTCCTAGGAATTTACTCAAAGAATATAATTTCTCAGATTCAAAAAGACATATGCACCCCTATGTTTATTGCCGCACTATTTACAATAGCTACGATATGGAAGCAACCTAAGTGTCCATAAGTAGATGAATGGATAAAGAAGATGTGGTACATATACACAATGGAATACTGCTCAGCCACAAAAAAGAAACAAATTCTACAATTTGCAACAACATGGCTGGAGCTGGAGGATATTATGCTCAGTGAAATAGCCAGGCGGAGAAAGACAAGTACCAAATGATTTCCCTCATTTGCGGAGTGTAACAACGAAGCAAAACTGAAAGAACAAAACAGCAACAGACTCACAGACTCAAAGAAGGGACTAGCTGTTACCAAAGGAGAGGGGTGGGGGAGGACAGGTGGGGAGGGAGGGAGAAGGGGATTCAGGAGTATTATGATTGGCACACATGTTGTGGGGGGATCAGAGGGAAGACAGTGCAGCACGGAAAAGGCAAATAGTGACCCTGTGGCATCTTACTACACTGATGGGCAGTGAGTGCAATGTGGTATGGGGGGGAGACATGATAACAGGCGTGAATGTACTAACCACATTGTTTTTTCATGTGAAACCTTCGTAAGAGTGTATATCACTAATACCTTAAGAAAATAAATAAATAAATAAATAAATAAAAACTAGAATACAGGCTTCCAATGTACAGTGAGTAAGCTAATAATTAGCAACACCTTAACAATTTATATTTGTCCTCCAAAAATAACTAAACATGGTTTAAAAAGTACCTGCAATTAGTATCATCTAATATTTTGGTCTTTTCAAAAATATTTCCAGTTTCTCTTATGTATAATGTTAGGGAAAATATCGTTGTTTAAATAAACAATGCAATCCACAAAATAAAAACTATCAATCAAATTAAAATGCCATTTTATAAAATTTTCAGAACTATCAGTACTAAACAACTCTTTTAAAAAGACATGGCCCCATTCACAAGCACACTCGATTTCAAACAGCAAGTACAGTAATTGAAGTTGCAACACTTAAGTGTCACTTTTTAAATAATCCTTTACTAGTTAGCTCTGACCTCAAATACACTGATATCTTTCCCCAACACTAAAATCGTTTTATAACGTACAAAACCTGTACTGGAAATACAGACTTCATGTATCTGGGATTCAAAAGACATAGTTTTTCAATAGTATGTGTGTAGAATGTATCCTGAAGTATTAGTATTACCTTAAAAGTACCAATTACAGCATATTCTGAGTCCTTTCATTTTAGCAGAGATTTGAAATTCGGTTTCATTAAGCAATGATGGTACGTAATACTAAATCACACTGTTCTATAATCTGGCTTCAGTGGTTATTGGAAAAATGAAAGATCAAAAGCATTAACATTTTTATGTAGTAAAACAACATTTTTAAATGGTCTGATTTCTAAAACCTCACTGTTAATACTAAATTTCAAGGTCTGTGCTCACCCAAACACTGTATTCAATATGACAAAAGAGTTGAAAACGTTAACTAAGAAATCACTTTTTGTCTTCAATTAGCTTTCACCTGGCTCTGTGCTTTTATTTTGTTTGCACTGTAGTTAACGAAGATTAACTAAAACGAAGGCAGGCAACACATATTCAATTAAGAATGGTTATCCCTCCGCTATTACAATAAGCAACGATGCTGTTCGCACTGGTCCTCTCCTCCTTCCCCTTGACAAGGCGACTCCCGGAGGACCGGACCACCCTCGGCCCAAAACGCCCCTCACCCCGAACGCCTGTGTGCGAGAGGTGGGCAGTCGCCCACCGTGGACCTCCTCGCCCTCGCACCGCGTCCTCTGCCCCACAGTGGGACCCGCACCACTGAGCCCTGCGTGTGCGCCGCGCGAACCACCCGGCCCCCAGCCCGCGGGCGCGCGACCGACGCGCGAGCACGACCCATCACACCCGACGGCCGCCCCGGGCCCTGGGCGCCGGTCCCGGCCCAGACCGCAGCTACGGCTCCCGGGCTCGTTACGCGAGGAGCTCGGAGTCCGAGAAGGCGCACTCCGGCTTGTCCCGCACGGTCAGCGCCCGGCCGCCAGCAGCGGGCGGAAGGGCAGAACCGGGCTGAAGTGGCAAAGCTGGCAGCCCGGCCCGGGAACCGACCTGTGGAAACCGCCATCTTCTCCTGCAGCCCGACGCAGCCGCCTGCACGCACGGCGACGTCACGCGCCACTTCCGGGAGCTCGCCCCGCCCCGCTCCGCGGCCTCCCGACCCGCGTTGTGGGAGGTGCGGCGCGGGGGCTCCAGCCACTGGCCCCGGGTGCTTCGCCGCTGGGGCGTAATAACGCGTTCAAGGAAAAGTCGGGCGGTGTAGCGAGACGCGCTTGGGTCCATCCCAGTATGCGGAGCAGCAGGCGAGCGAGTGTTTTTGCAGGGGTTGTTCAACGTCGTGCGCTGGGGGCCGCGGCGCCTCGGACCTTCCTGCCTCCGTGGGTATTTTATACATACACAGCATCTCATCAAGGGTGTTTTATATAGGTTAGTATTAAAGTGATCATATTTTGATGTATTTAAAGCAAAAATGTGGGCTTTGACAATTCTGTGTTGAAAAACGATTCAGAAGAGTTGGACAAAAAATTTAAAGAACCCTTAGAATTGAACCAACTCATTCATATTTTGCTTTTGAGGTATGCATGACAGTGAAGCATGATTAAAATCTGTGTCTAAATCTGAAAAGTTTCTTCGAAAAAGAACAAAATATCTAAGTCAATAGGAAGCATTCTCTCTCTCAAAAAGCAAAGGTTTTACATCTTTGGTTTTCACTTTAGCAACACAGTAGAAATGCCAGCGAGTACTGTGTAACTATCATGGCTGTCCACAGCTGCTTCACAGATAGATATACTATCATCCCCATTTTATAAGAAATGAAACTAAGCCTCAAAGAACTTTAAAGACTCTCCCAAGAGCGCACTTCTACCAACAGTTACAACAGAGCTGGGATTCTAAATCAATGCCCTTTCACTCCCGGCGTTCCTGACAGTGCTGGTCCTGATAGTAAATGCTGATACTGCCAGTGGTACTCAGGAGTCTGAAGCTTTTACTTTTAGTGGTAATTGTTAAGGAAAGAGAGGAGTTACTACTGCTGAGATGGAGATTCTTAGTTCTTCCCCTCCTGCGCATTTCTTTACCCCATCGCTTACACGTGTCTGAGGTCTTAGGAATAGAAAGACCCTAAACTTAATTTCTGAACTAGGAGAGTCAGCTGCTTTCCCCAGTTGGTCCCTGCTATGCACCCCAAAATGAAGTGACACAATATATCATTTTTACATTTGTTTCATTCTCTGTGGTAGGCAGGCTCTAAAATGGTTGCCAGTGATCTCCTGGTGTTGGTGCCCTTGTTTTTTATAATCCCCTTGCCCTTTGTATGGGCTAAATGTGTGGACTAGATTCCAATGAATAAAATGAGAAAGAAGTACTGGGATATCACTTCAGGGATTGTTATTAAAACTAGATTCCTGCCTTCAGCACTCTTTCTCATTCTTTTTTAAAGATTCAAAATATTCCATTGTATGTATACACACCATGTTTTCTTTATTCATTTGGCAATAAATACTTAGGTTGTTCACGTAGCTTGGCTACTGAGAAGAATACTGCAGTGCAAATGGAAATGCAGATATCTCTTGAAGATGTTGATTTTATTTCCTTTGGATATGCACCCAGAAGTGGGATCCTGGATAATACAGTAGTTCTATTTTAAACTTTTTGAGGAACTTGTATATTGTTCTCCATTGTGGCTGTACTGTAACTTACCTTTAACCATTAGAATATGGTCAAGTGAAGGGTGCCGCTTGTGCAGCTGTGATACATAGTATTGTAATGCCCATCTTGCAAGAAAGCTTTTTCCTTTGCTGGATATGAAGAAGCAAACTGCCATGTTAGAGAGGGCCATGTGACAAGGAACTGAGGGTGGTCTCTGGCTGACAGCCACAATAAACTGAGGCCCTCAGTCTGATGGCCTGAAAGTAACTGAATGCTACCAACAACTTCATGAGCCTGGAAGCAGCTCCCCCCTAAGTCAAGCCTTGAAATGAGACCCAGACCCTGCACATGGATTGCAGCCCTGCAGAGGACCCAGTTCAACTCCTGACCCACAAACATTGTGAGAAAATAACTTGTTTAAGCCACTGTGTTGGTGGTAATTGGTTATACAGCAATAGAAAATTAGTACAGTATCCTTATAGTAAGCCACCTGACTGACAAAGCTGGAGTGAGTCTTTTTCTCACAAAGGAGGCTGCCACAATAACCAAACTGGAATTTCTTACCAGTGTGGGAGAAAAAAACCTTAATAAAATCATCAAATTATTAAACATCCTTTCTCCAAGTTCATCTTCTCAATTCCTACTGATCCTCAGCATTACTGAGATGCCTAGATTACAACAGCCTCCCAGCTGAGCTATCCTAAATGCCATTGTTTCTTAAACATTGCTTTTATTAGGTCCATTCTAAATAAGAAAGCCTGCATTTTCTCCCTTCCGCCTACCACGGGTTACAGTAAGTTTCATCTTGATTGCCATTTCTAATCACATAATGACTACCTGATGATCTATTTGGAGAATTCTAAGGCTATGTTCATGCTCAGCAGAAAAAAAAAAAGTGGCTGTTTTCAAGTGCTGATGTCTGCCATATTACAGCAAACAATTGTTTCTTTACCAGCCTGGCCAAAGATACCAAGTCCATCTACCACTACCTGATTTTCACAGCCTTCCAGGATCAGCTGCCACTGATCTCTCCTGTATTGTTTCTCATCACTTCACAGCCCAGGTGTGTTATTGCTAATGCTAATTGCTGTGTCCATGGTCGTTTCTCTACCCTAGATATCCCCTCTCCTCTACCTTTCAATATCGTTGCCTTCCTTTAGGCCCAACTCAAAACCTACTTTCCTGAATCCTTTCCTGATTAATTTTTCTTGTCCCTTCATTAAACTGCTCTAGCTCTTTTAGTCTGTACTAAGAAAGTAATATAGGAAAAAAATAAGACATTCTACCGCCAATGTAAAACTCAGATCTATCTGAAACCACTTGACATTTTTTTGAAAGTTGTGAGGCCTCCAAAGCCAATGCATTCACAGACGTTATCACAAATGGGAGGCTCAGTACTTGTGATTAAAACATTCATGTACTTCTACACACACAAAACCTCATTATTCATTCTGGGACTATTTCTGTCTTCTGGACATTTTAATGATATCTTTCCTGTGCTGCCCTTTTATAGCTAGGTTTTCTCTTGTTTGGGACAAATCTCAGCCTTTTAAAATCTGTGCTCTAATGCTTACCTTTCTCCACTTTTATTTTCTCTGCTTACATGCCTTCCAATATTGATATTCCATCCAATTATGGAATCTTATGGTTAATTCCCAGCGTTCATCCTACTTGACCTACAAGCAGATGATAACACGGTTGATCATTATGTTATCTGAGAACCAACTTTTTCATTTGGCTTCAAAGTCTCCACACTTTCCTCGTCTTTTTAAGGGCAACTGGGACTGTTTTAATTAAGTATGATAAGATACACAGATACATAAATTATTGTCATGAAGGAAGAAGTTTGTTATACTCAGGGTTCCCTAGAAAAAGTAGATGGTACACCATGTTGGGCTATGTAGAGAAGCACCAGGTTCAGTCAGGAAGCAGAGGGACTGAGGGGGAAATGTGGGCGAGAGTTGTTATTATGGATTCCACCACAAGAAAGAATGGGCAAGGCAGGACAAGCAAGCTTAGCATTGGTTACTTTGGAAAACTTCAGTGGGTTCTGGAACATAGGGACTATCCCTCATTTCTGGAGCCTTGCTCTGAGTGATTAAGGCAGAGGAATGGTGGTTCAGAGTTTAACAGACTAATAAAGGAGGTGATGTGGTTGTAGACTCTGGATTCCTTGGTTTGCTTTTGAAAAGCACAGTCCCAGGTGAGTTGTTTACTATCTTTAGGAATTAACTTAGATTGGGAAGGGCCATCACTCAAGGGTCTGCAAGGCCACAAGATATCAAAGCCTCAAAATAAGAAAATAAAACACAGGTTAATACACCTGGTTGTCCTCCCATGTAAGTGGCCATTCTTTCTGATTCTTCCTTTTTTCTATGAATTCATACCACTGAGGAGGGCTAGTTCTCAGTCTTTGGAATTTTTTTCTTTTCATTCACTTAGTGATCACATCTAGTCTTGACTTTAAGTGTCATCTGTATGCTTTGACTCCAAAATTGGTATCTCAAACCTGAAAGTCTCCCTTCAACTCCAGATTTTAATATCTGCCTATTCAACTTAGTAGCGTCTAAGAAGATGTCTACGAAATGTCTCAAATTGAACTCTGCTCCTGATCTTCCCCAATGCAGTGCTACCTGAAGCATTTCTTTTCTCAGTTGATGACAGATCTGTCCTTGCTGAAGCCAAAACCCTTGTAGTAATACTTAGTTACACTTTCTCTCACATCATGCATCCGGTCCATCCAGAAGTTCTCTTGGGTCTACCTTCCAAATATATGTAACATGCTGTCACTACTCAGCCTCCACTGCTCCTGCCCTAGAATAAGTCATCATCTCTCACCTGGCTTATTCCAAAAGCCCCCTGATGCTACCCTTCCCCCAAATAGCTGATTCTTACCACAGAAACTCCAGCAATCATTTTAAAGCATAAATCAATTGTTACCCCTCTGCTCAAAAATCTCCAGTGACTCCAAAATGTGGAATTTGAACAATGCACTTCTAAATAACATGTGAATCAGAGATGAAATCTCAGGATAAATTTACAAATATTTTTAAATAAAATGAAAACAATGTATAAAAATTTATGGGATAAGTAAAAGCAGTGCTTAGAGGGATATGTATAGCTTTGAATGCACATATTAGAAAAGAAGAGAGACCTAAAATTAATAACATAAACTTCCACCTTAGGAAACCATAAAAGGAAGAGCGGTTATATCCAAAGTAAGCAGAAGAAAGGAAATAATGAATATAAGAGCAGAAACCAATGAAATTGAAACAAAAAATCAACAAAACCAAAAGTTGTTTCTTTGAAAAGATCAGTAAAATCAATAAGTCTGTAACCAAGTTAACAAAGAAAAAAAGAGCACAAATTACAAATACCAGAAATGAAAAAGGGGATATCACTACAAATCCTATGGATATTAAAAGGATAATAAAGAAATACTATAAACAACCCTATGCCCCCAGATAAAATGGACCAATTCCTTGAAAGATACAATCTGCCAAAATTCACAGAAGAAATAGACAATATGAATAGGCCTATATCTATTAAAGAAACTGAGTCAGTGATTGATAACTTTTCTTAAAACAGAAAGCAAAAGGGCTAGATGGGTTCACTGGTAAATTATATCAAACACTTAAGGAAGAAATTATACCAATGGCCTACAGTCTCTTTCAGAACATAAAACAGATGTAATACTTCCTATCTCATTCTATGAGGCCAGCATTACCATTACACCAAAACCAGATAAAAACATTGCAAGAAAAGAAAAACTATAAACGAATATGTCTCTTCAGCATAGATGCAAAAATCCTCAACAAAATATTAGTGAGTAGAAGTCAACAGTGTATAAAAAGACTTATATACCACAACCAATTGGGATTTATCCCAGGGATGCAAAACTGTTTCTGAAAGAAAAAAGAGGGGATGTGAATTCAAGAGTCCAAGCAGGTTTACTACTAAACCTGAGAAGGAACCCTCTGTTATGGCTAGCACAACAAAGGAAGAGGGTCTGTAACAGGCTTAGAGGCCTTTTATGGCCAGGTTTTTAGCAGACTTTGTGAGGGGAGGGGTCAGGGGAAAGGTGGGCTTGTGTCTTGCTTACATGACCTCTGGAGAATGCTTATAGCCTAGGTAGTATGAAACCTAGATCTCTCTGAGATGGTAGGTGGCCTTATTTAAAAGGTGGTCCAGATTCTATCAATTTCAACATTTAAAAAGCAATTAAGGGGACTTCCAGGAAGATGGTGTGAGCAGGGCAGCAGAAATCTCCTCCGAAAACCATATGTACTTATGAAAATACAACAAATACAACTATTCCTAAAAAAAAGACCAGAAGATACAGGACAGCACACAGCCTGCATCTACACCTGAGAGGACTTGGCACCCAGCTAGGCAGGTAAGATACAGAGCCGGGACCCGAGCACTCCCCCACCCCAGTACACCGGAGGGAGGAGAGGATTCAGAGCCAGGAGGGACTGGAAGTACAGGCCTGCAAAAAAACCAGCCCTGGTGATCTGCGCCGGAGCGCTGACACACATCACGTGCTGTATCGGAGATTGGAGAGACACAGGGTGCAAGATCTGAGCTAGGGAATGCACTGCGATCCTCACAGCCGGCCCCCGGGACAAAAGAAAAGTGCGTGCTTTTTTTTTACCGGTCTTAAAGAGACAAGGGCCCAGGATCATCCCAGCACACTCAGCCCAGCAGGCTGGGAGTCCTGGGGAATTTCGGACCCCTTGGCTGGCGACTGGGAAAGAGTAGCCACCCTCACACTTCCCACAGAAATCAACAGCCTCCCATTCGTTCCCGCCCCGGCCAGAGCTAAAAAGGGCTCTGCGGAGCAGTGTGGCCGCAGCTGCAAAATAGTGGAGCAACGGCGCCACCTACAGCATCCCCGCAGAATCTACTCACGGTGGACGGTTTTTTTTCTTTCTTTCTTTTTTCTTTTCTTTCTTTTCCTTCTTTCTTTTTTTTCTCTTTTCTCTCTTTTCTTTCTTTTTTTGTTCCTTTTTTCTTTTTAAAAGTCTTAAAGAGCCCGGCTGTGATACATGGCACCTACCAGCGACCACTTCTATCACCATGAAAACACAGAGGAATATGATACAGACCAAGCTCACCCAGAACCAGACAACACCAGAGAGGGAACCTGAAAGGATGGAAATGCACAACCTTCCTGAAAAAGAATTCAGAACAAAAGTCATAACCATACTGATGGATCTACAGAGAAATATGCAAGAGCTGAGGGAGAAAGTGAGGGAAGTCAGGAAAGACAATGCAGAATAGAGACAAGCAATCGACAGGCTTAGCAGCAGACTGGACGAGATGCAAGAGACTGTAAATGGTATAGAAATCAGAGAACAGGAATACAGAGCAGCTGAGGCAGAGAGAGATAAAAGGATCTCTAGGAATGAAAGAATATTAAGAGAACTGTGTGACTAATCCAAACAGAACAATATTCGCATTATAGGAGTACCAGAGGAAGAAGAGAGAGAAAAATGGATAGAAAGTGTCTTTGAAGAAATAATTGCTGAAAACATCCCCATGTTAGGGAAGGAAATAGCCTCGCAGTCCAGGGAAGTCCACAGATCTCCCAACACAAGGGACCCAAGGAAGACAACACCAAGACACATAATAATTAAAAAGGCAAAGATCAAAGATAAAGACAGAGTATTAAAGGCAGCTAGAGAGAGAAAAAAGATCACCTACAAAGGAAAACCCATCAGACTATCATCAGACTTCTCAACAGAAACCTTACAGGCCAGAAGAGAATGGCATGATGTATTTAATGTAATGAAACAGAAGGGCCTCGAACCAAGAATATTGTATCCAGCACGATTATCATTTATATATGATGGAGGGATTAAACAATTTCCAGACAAGCAAAAGTTGAGAGACTTTACCTCTCATAAACCACCTCTACAGGATATCTTAAACGGACTGCTCTAGAGGGAAGCACTCCTAAGGCTCGAAAGATGTCACCAGAGAAATAATAGCAAAGAAAGCAGACCATCCAAATACTAACTAAAGGCAAAGAATAAAACACCTAGTATATAAAGAATGGAGGAGAAAGAATAAGAAGGGAGAGAAATAAAGAAACATCAGACTGTGTTTACAATAACTTAAGAAAGTTAAGGTAGATTGTTAGATAGTAAAGAAGCAACCTTTGAACCTTTGGTAACCACGAATCTAAAGCCAGCAATGGCAATAAGTACATATCTATCGATAATCACCCTAAATGTAAATAGACTGAATGCACCAAACAAAAGACACAGAGTAGCAGAATGGATAAAAAAGCAAGACCCATCTATATGCTGCCTACAAGAAACTCACCTCAAACCCAAAGATATACACAGACTAAAAGTGAAGGGATGGAAAAAGATATTTCATGCAAACAACAAAGAGAAAAAAGCAGGTGTTGCAGTACTTGTATCAGACAAAATAGACTTCAAAATGAAGAAAATAGCAAAAGATAAAGAAGGACATTACATAATGATAAAGGGGTCAGTCCAACAAGAAGATATAACCATTACAAATACAAATGCACCCAACACAGGAGCACCAGCATATGTGAAACAAATACTGACAGAATTAAAGGAGGAAACAGAAAGCAATTCATTCATTTTAGGAGACTTCAACACACCACTCACTCCAAAGGACAGATCAACCAGACAGAAAATAAAGACACAGAGGCACTGAACAACACACTAGAACAGATGGACCTAACGGACATCTACTGAACTCTACACCCAAAAGCAACAGGATACACATTCTTCTCAAATGCACATGGAACATTTTCCAGAATAGACCACATACTAGGCCACAAAAAGAACCTCAATAAATTCAAAAAGATTGAAAATTGTACCAACCAACTTCTCAGATCACAAAGGTATAAAACTAGAAATAAATTTTAGAAAGAAATCAAAAAGGCTCACAAATACATGGAGACTTAATAACATTCTCCTAATTAATCAGTGGGTTAACAAACAAATCAAAACAGAAATCAAAGAATATATGGAGACTGATGACAACAACACAAAGCCACAACTTCTGTGGGACGCAGCAAAGGCAGTTCTAAGAGGAAAGTATATTGCAATCAAGGCCTATTTAGGAAAAAAGAACATTCCCCAAATGAATAGTCTAAAGACACAATTACTGAAATTGGAAAAAGAACAAATGAGGCCCAGAGTCACCAGAAGGAGGGACATAATAAATATCAGAGAAGAAATGAATAAAATTGAGAAGAATAAAACAATAGAAAAAATCAGTGAAACCAAGAGCTGGTTCTTTGAAAAAATAAACAAAATAGATAAACCCCTAGCCAGACTCATTAAGAGAAAAAGAGAATCTACACACATAAACACAATCAGAAATGAGAAAGGAAAAGTAACGACGGACCCCACCGAAATACAAAGAATTGTAAGAGAATATTATGAGAATCTATATGCTAACAAGCTGGAAAACCTAGAAGAAATGGACAACTTTTTAGAAAAATACAACCTTCCAAGACTGACCAAGCAAGAAACAGAAAAACTAAACAGACCAATCACCAGCAACGAAATTGAATCGGTAATCAAAACACTACCCAAGAACAAAACCCCCGGACCTGATGGATTCACCTCTGAATTCTACCAGACATATAGAGAAGAAATAACACCCATTCTCCTTAAAGTTTTCCAAAAAATAGAAGAGGAGGGAATACTTCCAAACTCATTCTATGAAGCCAGCATCACTCTAATACCAAAACCGGGCAAAGATCTCACCAAAAAAGAAAATTACAGACCAATATCCCTGATGAACATAGATGGAAAAATGCTCAACAAAATATTAGCAAACTGAATTCAAAAATACATCAAGAAGATCATACACCATGGTCAAGTGGGATTCATCCCAGGGATGCAAGGATGGTACAACATTCGAAAATCCATCAACATCATCCACCACATCAACAAAAAGAAGAACAAAAACCACATGATCATCTCCATAGATGCTGAAAAAGCATTTGACAAAATTCAGCATCCATTCCTGATTAAAACTCTCAAGAAAATGGGTATAGACGGCAAGTACCTCAACATCATAAAGGCCATAGATGACAAACCCATAGATCACATCATACTTAACAGCAAGAAGCTGAAAGCTTTTCATCTAAGATGGGAACAAGATAGGGATGCCCACTCTCTCCACTGTTATTCAACATAGTACTGGAGGTCCTAGCCACAGCAGTCAGACAAAACAAAGACATGCAAGGCATCCAGATTGGTAAAGAAGAAGTCAAATTGTCACTATTTGCAGATGATATGATATTGCACATAAAAAAACCCTAAAGACTCCACTCCAAAAGTACTAGAACGAATATCTGAATTCAGCAAAGTTGCAGGATTCAAAATTAACACACAGAAATCTATTGCTTTCCTATACACTAACGATGAACTAACAGAAAGAGAAATCAGAAAAACAATTCCATTCACAATTGCATCAAAAAGAATTAAATACCTAGGAATAAACCTAACGAAGGAAGTGAAAGACCTGTACTCTGAAAACTACAAGACACTCCTAAAAGAAATTAAAGAGGACACTAACAAATGGAAATTCATCCCATGCTCTTGCTAGGAATAATAAATATTATCAAATGGCTATACTACCTAAAGCAATCTACAGATTCAACGAAACCCCTATCAAACTACCAACAGCTTTCTTCAATGAACTGGAACAAATAATTCTAAAATTCATATGGAACCACAAAAGACCCCGAATTGCCAAAGCAATCCTGAGAAGGAGGAATAAAACAGAAAATTATGCTCCCTGACTTCAACCTCTACTACAAAGCCACAGTAATCTAGACAATTTGGTATTGGCACAAAAACAAACCCACAGACCAGTGGAACAGAACAGAAAATCCAAACATTAACCCAAACATACACAGTCAATTAATATTTGATAAAGGAGCCTTGTATATACAATGGGGAGATGACAGCATCTTTAGCAGCTGGTGTTGGCAAAACTGGACAGCTACATGTAAGAGAATGAAACTGGACTACTGTCTAGCCCCATACACAAAAGTCAACTCAAAATGGATGAAAGACCTGAATGTAAGTCATGAAATCATAAAACTCTTAGAAAAAATCATAGGCAAAAATTTCTTGGACATAAACATGAGCAACTTCTTCATGAACATATCTCCTCGGGCAAGGGAAACAAAAGCAAAAATGAACAAGTGGGACTATATCAAGCTGAAAAGCTTCTGTACAGCAAAGGACACCATCAGTAGAACAAAAAGACATCCTACAATATGGGAGAATATATTCATAAATGACATATCCATTAAGGGGTTGACATCCAAAATATATAAAGAACTGACATACCTCAACAAACATAAAGTAAATAATTCAATTAAGAAATGGGCAAAGGACATGAATAGACACTTCTCCAAAGAAGAAACTCAGATGGCCAACAGGCACATGAAAAGATGCTCCACATCACTAATCATCAGAGAAATGCAAATTAAAATCACAATGAGATATCACCTCACACCAGTGAGGATGGCCAACATCCAAAAGACAAACAACAACAAATGTTGGTGAGCATGTGGAGAAAAGGGAACCCTCCTACACTGCTGGAGGGAATGGAAAGTAGTTCAACCATTTTGGAAAGCAGTATGGAGGTTCCTCAAAAAGCTCAAAATAGAAATACCATTTGACCCAGGAGTCCCACTCCTAGGAATTTACCCTAAGAATGCAGCAGCACAATTTGAGAAAGACATATGCACCCCTATGTTTATCGCAGCACTATTTACAATAGCCAAGAAATGGAAGCAACCTAAGTGTCCATCAGTAGATGAAAGGATAAAGAAGAGGTGGTACATATACAGAATGGAATATTATACAGCCATAAGAAGACAACAAATCCTGCCATTTGCAACAACATGGATGGAGCTAGAGAGTATTATGCTCAGTGAAAAAGCCAAGCCGAAAAAGACAAGTACCAAATGATTTCACTCGTATGTGGAGTATGAGAACAAAGAAAAAAACTGAAGGAACAAAACAGCAGCAGACTCACAGAACCCAAGAACGGACTAATAGTTACCAAAGGGAAAGGGACTGGGGAGGATGGGTGGGAAGGGAGGGACAAGGGGGAAATAGGGGCATTACGATTAGCAAATGTAATGTTGAGGGGCACGGGGAGGGCTGTACAACTCAGAGAAGACAAGTAGTGACTCTATAGCATCTCACTGCGCTGATGGACAGTGACTGTAATGGGGTTGGTGGGGGGGACCTGATGAAGGGGGTAGTTTAATCAGCAAAATATTGCACATGTAATTGTAGATTAATGATACCAAAATAAAGTATAAAAAAAGAAGTAAGATTCTTAACTTACTCTTCAGCAAACAGACAATACCTCAGCCCACTTTGGGGGCTGGGCAGGTGGCCTTGTTTGATGTGCTCCCAGACTAAGATGCCGGTTTACCAGAGAGAAATCAAAGCAGGAAATGACTTATGTTAATTCTAAATATTCAGGGACCACTTAACAAGTCCACATCCCTAAGCCTTTTTTCACGTTCCCAAATATCCTCAACTGCCTATATAACCACTAGACAGTGCACCACCATGGTCTCTCTTGTGCCCTCCTGGCTCATGCTAGGAGCTCTGTCTGTCCTCTCACTGTATCTCTCAATAAAAGCGTCTGTCCTGGCTCTCCTACCTTGGGTGTTTGCTAAGTTCATTCTTCGACTCTGTAAACAAGAAGCCCAACATCATATGTACATTGAGAGCTACCTCATTTTCCAAATAGCTAAGTGGTATTCCATTGTATGGGTATGTACCATTTTTTAACCCGTCCCAATTAATGTGTATTTGGGTTGTTTCTCATTTTTTGGGAAATTACAAGAAATATACAATAACCTTGTATATAGGTCATTTCATATGTCTACCAGTATCAAGGGAGAATTGTTTTGTGCATTCACAGTGATATATTAGGGTAAGTTAGACTATAACAAATATTGACAATTAAATTTGCTTCAAGTCTCAGCACAAGTGATAAGGAAAATATTCAACATAGTCGTCAAGGTCAGCAAACCGCTTCTTTCCTCCAGTTGGCAAAGCACTCCCAGCTCCCTCCTCCCCTCTTCTGGGCTCCTCTTTTGTCCTGCACACGCCAAAATGCCACATATCAAAATAATATAAATTGCTCCCCTTTCATGTGCTCAGGGCTCAGACCTTGGGAGATTACTCCCCTTTGAGCCCACCGGTGTAAAAATAAAACCTCAGCACTCCAAGACCTCCGAGTGCTGCTTGGTTCTTCTGTCAGCGATCCAGTCCAGGTTTTCCAGTTTTTTTCCCATAACACAAGCAGATAGTAACACATTTTAAGGAGGAGGAAAATGATATTCAGAGATGTCAAGGCTGTGCTTCAGCAGTGGAAGCTCACTCAGCATGTCCTGACTCCAGGGGTTGGGCCTATTGTCATGCCAACCTGGTTCCATCTATGTCCCATCACTCTGGGTGTCAAGCCTGGAAACCTCATCAAGGATTATGATGCAAGGACAGTGATGCAAGGATTATGTTTTCAGAATCTAATTAAACAAGGAATCTTGGCTATATCTGCATATTGCAAAGTTTTTACATTCCATTTTTCAAATGCTTTTCTACAAAATTTCATTTCATCTGTATTTTCAAACCTGTTAAACTGGCGACAGTGGTTTCCCTATAGAAAAAAAATTCTGGGGAACAAGTGTGGAAAAGAAATTTATATTTTGCTATAAAGTCTTTGGTATTGTTTGAAATTTTAAACCAGATATTACCTTGTTCTTTTAAAAGAACAATTGTAGATTAAACTGCTCTGAAAGTGTTTTAAGCTAAGCTTCCCCAGGAAGTACTTCCAATCACACATGTCCTCTTCCAAACCTCTCCCCCTCTGTTTACTATTTACATACACAATGTTTATATTATTCAGCAGAATATGAAAAGCCTTTTTCTAATCTTCTCTTTTGGCACCCAAAGTCTTTGGATATCAAAAGCAACTGTGTAAAAAGGGAAAGTTTCAACTTGAAAAGCAAAACATAGAAATATATAGTATGAACATAAATATTTCAAAACAATTATGCATACACTAAGGAAATACATTCTTCAAAAATGTTATCTTTGTTCAGTGTAACTGTTGAGTGATTTTTTAATCTCTTTTGCTCTACTGTGTTCCACAAATTTTATGTAGTATGGATATGCATTAGTTTCCTAGGGCTGCCTTAACAAATTACCACAAACTTGTAGGCTTAAAACAACATAAATTTATTGTCTTACAATTCTGGACTCTAGAAGTCCAAAATCTACATCTCTGGAAGGCTCGTTCCATTTTGGAGGATCTGAGGAACGATTTGTTCTCTGCCTTCTTTCCTAACTTCTGGTTGCCAGCTGTCCTTGGTTTATAGACACACCATTTTTTGTAAGTGTCCCTATGTCCAAAGTTCTCTCTTCTTATAAGGACACTAGTGCTGGAATAAGGGCCCACTCTAACTTGATATAACTTAATCTTAACTTGATTACCTTTCCAAAAATCCTATTTCAAACAAGGTCATAGTCACAGGAACTGGAGTAGAACTTGGACATACACTTTTAGGGGACATATCTGCCCTCCACAGCACGTGTTCATCGTGCTATGACCTTTTCATTAAGACAAAAGTAAGCAGCAAATTCTAGAGAGGCTAAAAATAAAGCAAGTTGCACACCGTATATCTGGAATGACACACAAGAATGTGGTAACATTGCTCACCTCCCAGGAAGGGAGTTGGAGGGACAAGAGTAGGAGAAAATTTTTCCATGGTGTCATTTTATATCCTTGGTACATTGCACATGTACATGCATTCCCTTTTCAAAATTGAAGTTTAATTTTTTAAAAAGGTGATCTGAAAAATAGAAAGTAATATCACCTATATTCTATCATCCATAGACCATCCTGTTAACACTTACAGATATATTTTTTTACTCAAACTCTTCCCAAGGATGCCCACTTAGGCATTTATATTCAACAGAGTATTAGAAGTTTTAGACAGAACAATTAGGCAGGAAAAAGGAAAGAAGTCATCCAAATTGGAAATGATGAAGTAAAATTATTTCTGTTTACAGATGACATGATCTTATATGTAGAAAACCCTAAAGATTTCACAAAATAAAATTTTGGGACTGAGAAATTAATTCAGCAAAGTATCAGGGTACAAAATAAATACACAAAGTCAGTTGCATTTCTATACACTAACAGCGAACAATCTAAAGGAAATTAAGAAAACCATTTTATTTACAATAGCATAAAAAATACTTAGGAGTAAATTTAACCAAGGAGGAAAAAGACTTGTACATGGGAAACTGTAAAACATTGTTGAAAGAAATTAAAGAAGATATAAATAAATGGAGAGACATCCCATGTTCATGGACTGACTGGAAGACTTACCAATGTAAAGACAAAAGTACTACTTAAGTTGCTACAGGTCAGCAGGAGGGCTGCAGGTGATGCTGGGGAAATCCAGGACAGTTGGGGGCCTCTGTCATGTCTTGCCAATAATGAGGACTAAAGAGAAGGTGATGCCTTTGCCTTAAGGTTATGCTCATACCTGCTTATGTGGGAAGGGTCTTCCTCCTACCACCAGGTGAGCCAGCAGTTGTGCACCTGGGGGGAAGCCCAACCTGTAGAGAATGGCTGCTCTGTTACTGCACCTTCCTCGTTTCCTGCAAATCTGTCCTGTGGTGATCCCAACCCAGACATACACAGATAGGAATTCCACAAAGCATAGTTCTGCTTAACCAAGTTGACAAAACAAAACCACCACATAGACTTTATACTCCAAGAACTAAATCCACTTGTTAACAAATCAGGAAACTGTGAATGCATCAAGTAAGATTAAATTCAGCTATGTTCTAACTTTCCTCAGAAATTTCATATCCTATCTATTGTTGATCGAAGAAATCCAATGGACACAGATAAGGATACTGATCAAATTGGTTTGCACAAAACTCTTTTTACCCATCAAAACCATAATTTTGTACTTAACTCAGATGTCATCAGGATTTATGAAATACATTTTAGATTATTTTCAAATTCATAAGTGATTTTGATAGTGCTAATTTATATGCATATGTATCTAATTATTTCAGATATACCTGAATTTATAGTGCATTTGCTGTTCCCTGTTTCTCTTCCTCCTTGATCTAAAGTAGAGTACTCCTTCCACACATCTCTATTTATAGAACCAGATGTATCTTCTGATGGTTGAAAGGTGTTTCAATTGCTATTTCCCTGTTGTGGTCATTTATAATTAATATTTTTCATGCTTCTGACAGTTTCAGACTTAAAACAGTACAGGGAAAATTGCAGAAGACTTTGAAGTGGACCAAGAAGAAAGACTATTGGACATATTTAGTGGAATCTGGTCTAGGTACCCTGATCCTGTGGGTTCCCTGATCTTTTTGCTGTCTGAGGTATTTTATAATTCTTTAATTCATAGAAATCTGGTAACAATGGCAGTGATTCTTGTTTGCAAGAAATACAAATTAATTGTGTCCAATAGATTGTAATGGCTTATGCCCAGTGTATAGTTCCATTTTACTTCAGTTTGTAAATTCATGCCAGTATTTCTAATATTTTCCACTTGAACCTGTTGTAATTCCTTACCGACTCCCTGCTTATATGAGGGAAATAAAATCTTCAGCAACTGTTCACATCTGTCGCAGTGTCTTGACTATCTCCTCTTTCTCAAAATTACTTTTTAACAACAGCATGGTGCTTTATTTACATTCTATATGTTGATTTCAGTAGTGCTCACGGGGCCACAGGTGCCTTCTAGTCTCATTATGTGTTTACTCCACTTTGAGGACTCAAGCCTTCCTGGGGCTCTGGGAAGGAAAGACGAAAGCCTCAGCAGAAGGTCAGTGAAGCACCTCCTGCAGAGCAGGTTCGCAGTAGAGAAGGGTGCAGGGGACTTGTGGACGTCCAGAAGGTCCCTGAGGGTGGCCTCGCCTAGATCCTTCGGAATGGGCAGCACCTGGTCAGAGAAAAGGGGGAAGGGCATTTGTGCAGCAGCACAGAGGGACGCTGGGGACTGGCCAGCGCTGGAGAAAGGCTGGTGGCTCAGTCCGCGGGTAACACACTGAAATCCCAGACTGTGGCGTCCATACAGCGGAAGAGTATTTCTCAACAGTTCTGGCGGCTATGGCCTAACGGCGCCCCGGCAGGCTGGGTGTCTCTAGGTTGCAGACGCCAACTGCGTCCTCTCTAGTGGGAAGAGGCCGAGGCTCTTTATAACGACACTGATCCCCTTCCGGAGGGCACCACAGTCATCTCCCAGAAGCCCCGCCGCGGATGCCATTACCTTGGGCGTTAGGTTTTCAACATAAGAATTTTAGTGGGTGTGGGTAAAGTGGGGATCCTCACTGAACTTAAATGTGACTGGCCTGTTGCTATGCTACCGCTTCCATACCTTTTGGCAATAAGCCATTATTGTGTTAATGTAAGGAGTTCCGCCCAGTGCTCTGCCGGAGACTGGGTGGCGGGGCTGGAAGGCTGTAGGGGAGCGGAGCGGAGCAGAGGCTGGAGTGGTGGCAGCGCCAAGGGACTGACCTTCCACCTCGAAATAAAGTTAGGTATAACCTTTTCACCCCAAGAACCCTTTGCTGTAAATTTCTTTGGTCACAGTGAATCTATAGCAAACTTGCCTGGGGCTGAAACTCATTTGCAAGACAATTGGCGAAGTCGGCAGGGTTCACTGTTGACCAAGGAAAAAGACACACTGCACTTATGGGAGCCGGTTGCCCCTGTGAATGGGGAGACAGTGGATTGTCCCCCAGTGGGTATGCAGTCTGAGGTGACTTGCCTTCTAGAGGACTGGGCCCCACCCCAGGACTGGAGGCAAGTGGAGGTGACCCCTGAGGCTGTAGAGCTGGCCCTTCGTATAGTAAGTAGATCCTTTGAGAAGCTGAGAGCCTGTGAGGCAGCAGGGACGGTGGGTTGGCTGCTTCTCACAGTATTAAAAAGGTCTACAGAAGAGACCCAAGAAATGGCGGCATGAGAGCGTGAGCTGCAAATGTTTGTGGATTCCCTGAGAAAGGAGATGGCTTTGATGCGAGAGGAGGCAGCATGGGAGCGCTGGCAGCAAGGAGCCATTGGAGACGAGACGGCAGCGCTGCCAGGTGTTCTGAAGGAGGAAGAGGCCATCAAGGAAAACGACGAACTCCTGAGGGAAGCACAGGTGGAGGTGGTCGGAGAACGTCAGCTGGGAAGCATTGAGCTGAAGGTAAGAGACCTTCCGAAGGCTGAGGTAGCATTGCTGCGAGGTACAGTAGAACAGGTAAAGGTTGTAACAGAGGAGGCACTCGGGGGAGTGGAGAGAAAGGTGCCGTCAGCCCCAGAAATGGAGGAGCTGGAGAATGATGAAGGGGTGATGCCGGAAGCACTGGCGCCTCCTGCATTGAAAGCATGCCCCACGGTTGTAAAGAAAATATAAAGACCCAGCAGCTGAAGGTTCCCCAAGGAGAGGAGCAGCCCCCTCCCCAGGTCGTGGAGCACCCTATGGTCCGCCCCTGTACTCAGGCTGAGCTGGTGGATTTGGGCTCCTGGTTTAGGCAGAAGCCCTCGGAGTCAAGATCATCTTGGCTCCTGCGTCTGTGGGACTTAGGGGTGGATGGAATTGTTCTGTCGGGGTCAGAGATGGGAAAGCTGTCTTCCCTGACAGTGCAGCCTGCCTTGAGGCAGAGATTACAAAATGCACATCAGACCCCAGGGAGTCACTCCTTCCTCGACTGGCTCATGGCTGCACTTCATGCTGTGTGGCCCAATACGGGTGGTCTACCATCCTCTCCTGTTAGATGGCAGACATATGCTGAACTCCAACAGGTGTTACGAGAGCTAGGCATGAGAAATGACATCTATAGTCCAGAGAATTATGGCCCAGATGAAGAGATTTTTCACTACTGGGATGAGAAATATTGTACTTCACATCCCTCTTTGGATCTCTAGTGGCCATTCTTTCCCCTCACTTAGGGCATCCCATAAGCGAGGTGACACGTACAGTAGCAGACTTAGGAGAGGCTGAAGCCACGAGAATTCGGAAAGAAGTAAGACCTGTTGCTCACAAGAAGAACTTACAGGGCCGCATGAAGGTTACAAGGATACAGATGTTGGTTGATTTAATACGGGCAGAAGCAGATGGAAAGAAATTAGATGGGAAGTCAAATAGGATCTTACTAGAGCTATGGCAACAGCTGAAACCAGAGCAGCAGTTCCAGCCATTAAGACCAAAGAGGCAGAGATCAGAGACAGAGCCATGAGTCCTGCCTGTGTGTTTGCAAGACTTCCTGCTGGAAAGCAAGCCAACCTCACTTGAGCCCACACAGGAAGACAATTGGGGAGCATGGTTTGACTGAGGGGAAGGTCAAGGTATCTGCCCTGAGGGACCCAGGGGAACAGGAGGCCACACGTTGAAATAGCTATCCATTGGTCCCCAGTGAACATACAACATGTCCTGGCTCTGGTGGACACAGGGGCTGAATGTTCACTGATTCATGGTAACCCTGAGTGGTTCCCCGGGACCCCCACTATCATAGATGGATACAGGGGGAAGGCTATCAGAGTAAAAAAAGCCCAAATCCCTTTGGGAATAGGGCATCTACCTCCAAAAGAATATACCGTGTATATATCTCCTATCCCTGAGTATATTTTGGGGATTGATATCCTGCAGGGTCTATGTTTGCAGACCACCGCAGGTGAGTTCAGACTGAGAGTATGTGTGGTGAAGGCAGTTCTGAGGGGACATGCTAGGCACCAGCCCATAGTTTTGCCTGTGCCTCGGTGGGTGACTAATACCACAGTACAAACTGCCTGGAGGGCATAAAGAGATTGGAGAAACTCTCCAGGAGCTGGAAAAGGTGGGTATTATAAAGCCCACCCATAGTCCGTTCAATTCCCCAGTGTGGCCCGTAAAAAAGCCAGATGGCTCCTGGTGTATGACTGTGGATTACAGAGAACTGAATAAGGTCATACCCCCTATACATGCTGCTGTCCCCTCTACTGCAGGCTTGATGGATACCCTCAGCCATGAACTAGGAACATATCATTACATGGTAGATCTTGCTAATGCCTTCTTTTCCATTAACATTGAGCAGGAAAGTCAGGAGCAGTTTGCCTTCACGTGGGAAGGACGGCAATGGACTTTCACTGTCCTCCCACAGGGCTACCTCCACAGCCCCACCATCTGTCATGGACTTGTATCCCGGGACTTGGCTACATGGGAGAAACCGTTAGCTGTGCGGCTGTACCATTATATTGATGATGTCATGCTCACGTCTGATTCTATTTCAGATCTAGAAGGTGCAGCACCTAGACTGCTGCAACATTTGCAGGAGAAAGGATGGGCTGTGAACAGCACCAAGGTTCAGGGACCTGGTTTGTCTGTCAAATTCTTGGGGGTCGTCTGGTCAGGTAAGACCAAAGTGATACCAGAAGCAGTAATAGATAAAGTCTAGGCCTTTGCTACCCCCACAACAATAGCATTGCTACAGGAGTTTTGGGGTATTCTAGGCTACTGGAGAGTGTTTATCCTGCACTTGGCACAAATTCTGAAGCCCTTATACTGGTTCATGCGAAAGGGCATTAGGTGGGACTGGGATGAGACATGTGCATCTGCCTTTACTACAGCAAAACGGGCAGTCAAGGCCATGCAGGCCTTGAGTGTGATAGACCCATCAAGGCCCTGTGAGCTGGACATTCATGTCACTGAAGACGGTTATGGCTGGGGTCTCTGGCAGCGGCTTTAACGAACTTGCCAACCCGTTGGATTCTGGTCACAACTCTGGAAAGGGGCAGAGGTATGATACAATTTGATAGAAAAACAACTGGCTGCCGTGTATCATGCCTTGCTGGGTACAGAACCCATCACTGGAATGGCCCTGATAAAGGTAATAACCACCTATCCCATTTTGGGGTGGATACGAGACTGGACCCAAAAGCCAAGGAGTGGCATGGCACAAACACCCACATTAGTCAAGTGGGCACTTACCTACAGCAGTGTACTGCCCTCTCTAGTAGCCCCTTGAGTGGAGAACTCCAATGCTTGTGGGGGCCGGTGACATATACTAGTGAAAAGCAGGAAGAACTTGCTTTTGAACCATTAGTAGCAGAGAGTCCCTATCGGGAAGGAAGAGCCCCTATACCCGAAGATGCATGGTACACAGATGGCTCCAGCCCTGGGCAGCCCCCAAAATGGAGGGCCATAGCTTTCCATCCTAAGACTGAGACAATATGGATGGAAGATGGTGAGGGGAAGAGCAGCCAATGGGCAGAGTTGTGGGCCATGTGGCTTGTGATCAGCCAGGAGTCCTCCCCTATAGTTGTCTGCACTGACGGCTGGACTGTCTATTGGGGCTTGACCCTGTGGCTACCAACCTGGTACCATGCCAACTGGCTGGTTGGTCACCGACGCCTTTGGGGGCAAGAACTGTGGCAAGACTTATGGGCCTGTGGTCAGACTAAAATGATTACAGTATACCATGTGACAGGTCATTTGCCACTGGCATCACCAGGAAATGAAGCAGATAAATTGGCCCAGATACGTTGGTTAGAAGGCAAGCCTGCCTCTGATGTAGCCCAATGGCTATATCAGCGTTTGTTGCATGCGGGGAAAAAAACAATGTGGGCTGTAGCCTGTCCGTGGGGCTTGCCTTTGACCTTCGAAGAAGTTAGTAGAGCCCAGCAGGAGTGTGTCGTGTGCTCCAAGAGGGACTTACACCGAGTTCCAAAGCAACATGGGACAATAGCTAAGGGGCCTATACCCCTCATCAGGTGGCAAATAGACTATATTGGGCCTCTACCTGTGTCAGAAGGATATCAGTATGCAATGACCTGTGTGGACACAACTACTAGACTTTTGGTTGCTTTTTCTACCCGTTGTGCAGACCAGCAGACCACCAAAAGAGGCCTTGAGTGTCTCTTTGCTGGCTACGGCCGACCACACGTAATTGAGAGTGATCAGGGCACCCATTTTACTCGATGTACACTGCAAGAATGGGTGCGACAGCTGGGAATCAAGTGGAAGTTTCATGTGCTGTACAATCCTACCGCAGCAGGCATGATAGAGAGGCACAATGGCTTGTTAAAATCCGGACTAAAGTCAGATACCAATAGTCTGCGGGGATGGTCAGTCTACTTATGGTCTGTGCTACGACGTTTGAATGAGAGACCCCGAAAGGGAGCCCTAAGCCCTGTAGACATGTTAACACATATGGCTGCCTCCCCTATACAACTGCAAGTGCAAACCAAGGAAGAATCCCTGAAGCCGAGGTTCGGCCACCAGAATAACATCTTGCTGCCAGCACCAACTGCACTGAATCCCATGGACATGGCCTTGGACCTTTTGACACATGGACCAACGATGGCTGGCTCTCCTGGCACCTTGGGGACAAGGCCTGGAAGGTGGCCTCCTGTGTATTCCTGGAATAACAGCAGAGTGGCCCCCAAAGGTCACAGTAGTATATCCTGAACGGCCAGAAGGTAGGAGCATCTTACCGGGGAGTTTTGTTTTATCATTATGGCCAGTGCATGCACCTCCAGTAGCACTATATAAAGACCCTTCAGTAACCACCATGGGGAGAGGAGTAAAAGTATGGTGTACTAGACCTGGAAGGGACCCCCTTCCTGCTACAGTCCTATCTCAGGACCACTCTCTTGCATGCATCCTACCTGATGGACAAGATTTGCCTACGTTGGTGGCATTAAAACATGTGTCTTATCGCCCCTTAAGTCTTTGTTATTAAGAACCTCCTCTGCCTTGAGAATTATTTTAATTTTTGTTATCTGTATCTTAATTTTTACTATCTCTAAGTTGTCGTTATCCTCTGCTGCTGTTGTGGAATCTGGTTACAGTGCTCCAGCTTTCTCGCACAGGGACCATTGCGGAAGATGGAAAGCATGTAGATTGTAAGGCGAGAATCCTGGAGGGGTGGAGTGTGGGTAAAATGGAGTTCCTATGGCCAGGATCCTCACTGAACTTAAATGTAACTGGCCTGTTGCTATGCTACCGCTTCCACACATTTAGGCAATAAGCCATTCTTGTGTTAATATAAGGAGTTCTGCCCAGTGCTCTGCCAGAGACTGGGTGGGGAGACTGGGTGGCAGGGCTGGAAGGCTGTAGGGGAGCGGAGCGGAGGCTGGAGCGGTGGCAGCGCCAAGGGACTGACCTGCCACCTCGAAATAAAGTTGGGTATAACCTTTTCACCCCAAGAACTCTTTGCTGTAAATTTCTGTGGTCACAGTGAATCTATAGCGAACTTGCCTGGGGCTGAAACTCATTTGCAAGACAGGGGGATACAAACCTTCAGACCTTACCAGTCAGAGAGCTGATTGAGGGCCGAGGCCACCCCAAGGAATTACGACTTTATTCAGAAGCCTGTTGTGGGACCGTAAGCACGCAGGGCCCTCAAACAGAAGGATGCTCTGCAGGCAGGAGATGTCCACTTCCTCAGAGGCAGGAGGCCTGGCGGCTGACCGAGGAGCCCCCAGGGCTGCTCTCCCCTCAGACTCTCAAGCTGCTCCTTCTGCGTTCCAGGGAATCACGGGCAAGTCAGGGGCAGGGAGCCCTGCTTCTTAGTAGCACTGGTGTCGGACAACGTGTTAAGGAAATTTTCTATTGCTCCCTTCTTGACATATATCTTAAGTTTATCTGAGCAACTTCGTATCTAGTTACATCTCAATATATTTTAAAATGAAATATTATTTTAACCAAAGAGGCCTATCAACACCACAAAGTTGTTTCCTTTCACAGCAGCTGCTAAGCAATATCGCTTTCTAAAAGAATCATTAATATGTAAAATCATCATTTTGAAGAGTACCTCAAACTCTACATTCATAACTTATTTAATGAAACTGTCTATTCTGTGTCCATGAGAACTAGAGTTTGCACATGATTATATGATATTGAGAATAAGTAAGCAAATTGTTTAACATATTTGTGAATTTGCCAGCTGGCATCTTTTCTTTTGAAGCCTGATCTAACTTACAAACTCATTCAAAGTAAAATTTCACATTTGATAGTGGTTTGATGTGTAACCCCTTAGAGGCAGTTTGCATTTTGACAGCAGACTTCAATGGTAAACTCCTTTGCAATTTTAGGTCCTGTGACAGAGCCAGTGGAAGAGTTGGTTTAGGTTATTAGGTACAATCATTCTAAATGTTTTGTAGACATTTACTGAATAAGTAAACAAGTATATACTATATCTGGGCCTAAAACCTCCTTTTCTATGTCCATAAATGTTATTTCTTTGCCTGTCTTTAGTGCATGTTTTTTTAATTTCCAGGAGTTTTATAAGAAACAGTCATTAAACCTTGTTCTTGAGTCAAATATTGTTTTGCTGTAATAATGTGAAAAGTCCTGAGAGGGGAGGAGCATTTTGCCAATTAAATAACCATTTAATCCTCTAGATCTTTTAGTCCTTTCCAAAGCAAGGTTCTATTGGTAAGAGGAACGAGGTTTCATACACTTAAAATACAGCTTAGCAGTGCTTGAGTTTCACCTTGTGGTATCTCCAGTGTTCAGAATGTGTCTCTGATAACACAGAAGTAAACTACAATGTTCAGGAAATCTTTTACTGTAACCCCGCTTTAAATCATCACAGCACATAGCTTACAGACATTTCATGACAGATGCTATATGCAATTTCAAACTGATTGAAATGTTTTGATTGTAACTGTTGCATTACAATATAATTTTCCAACTAAGGAAAGACTTCTCATTTTTGGAAGACTGTGCATTAGGGTTTCCAGGGCTTACCAACACCATATCACACCCTTTCCTTTTGAAACCCCATTAAAAGAGCAGGGAGCCCATGCAAGGAGCAATAATAGGCATCTGAACAGCAGGTAAAATGGAGACTCCTGAATTTTATGAGCAACAAATTTCATCCAATTAGAAATTTCCACCTAGGGGCTGATGCAAAGTAGGGGCCCATATTGTCTATTGTTCTCTGGTGGTAATACAGCAAACACTTCTGCAGCCTGGATCTTCCTACAGACCACCTCCTGGCCCTTGTGGAAATCGTCCCTCCCACACGTGTAACAGTTACTGTGAGGAGCTGGAAAAGGAAAGAGGTGGGAACTAGGGAGGAAAGGCTGGGATGGAGGCTGAGTACCACGACAGATGAGGGGCCGTGAAGGGGCAGCATTGCACATGCCCCTGGGGCAGCTCCTGAGGGCTTATGGGGAATGAGTGGCCTCTGTGTGCAACTTCACACTCAAGGCTGTGCAGCAGATGAGCGGGAAGGAGCAGTTTGACTGTTCAGAAAGGCTGGATTCACAGCCATCTTGAGCTGAAAACAGTCTCATTCTATAAAATATCCTTTAATTACACATTACTGCAGAATAAATTTACCCATGTATATGGACGTGTATACTGGTTAAATACATATACGTGTGGTGTAAATATATGAACAGTTGATCCTTGAACAAGGGAGGGATTAGGATCCCCCTAGTCAAAAATCCAATTATACCTTCTGACTCCCCCAAAACTTAACTACTAATAGCCGGCTGTGGACTGGAAGCCTTACCAATAACAGAAACAATCGATTAACACACATTTTGTAAGTTGCGTGTATTATACACTATATTCTTACAAGCTAAAGAAAATGTTTTTTCAAATTGTTACAAATCTCCAAAAATTTTTCCAATATATTTATTGAAAAACATCTGCTTTTAAGTGCACCCACGCAGTTTAAGCCTGTGTTGTTCAAGGGTCAACAGTGCTTTTAAATTATAATCCAAATACAAACACAACATTTTCATATAACACTCAAACCCCCAGAATATGTATAGTCCATTTTGCCCTTTTGCTTTTGTAGTAAGATCCATAAAAATAAAAACGAATCCATGAAGTTAAATAATAAGAGATGAATAGGCAAACTATGTGAGCTTTTAAGTAATAAGTGAAGACCACCCAAATGAGAAAGGAAAAGGCCATTTATTCAGAGCTAGTTCCAGCAAGGTGCTGTGATGGTTAGTGGAGCATGTTTGACTTTCTCTACATTGGAAATGACAAAAATTAGGGAAGCTGGCAGTTTTTAATCAAGTCCTGGCCATTTGGGGCTGACTGTTACAGAAGTTACTGTTGGGCTTATTGGATTGTCACTAGAGATAACAGTCTGATAATTTGATAAACATTAAAACTGTAACCTTAACAAACAAAACAGAAAAGTCTGACCCCACCGGCTGGCTTCTGGGACTGCTGATTGTAGATAAGGGGTTGGCTATGTGGGACAGGTGGCTGCAGGTTGTGGGGCAAAGTTCTATTTTTATGTATGGTCTGGCTATTGTCCCTTTGTATATTCAGTCTCTCAAATAGTATTAAAATAAAGGTTTGTTGTATGAAAGTATATATTTGAAAAATTATATTCTGGCAATGCTGGCATCACCATCAGAAATAGCTCAAAAATAAGTATTTGTGTTTCTTATCTTGTGGCCATACAGATCCTTTATCTAGTTTTTCAGGGATTGCTAATACCTTTTTATATTGATTTTAAGAAAACTGTGTATGTTAAGAATACCAAATTTAGGGTATATGTTTTAGAAATATTTTCCTGTTTGTGTTTTAAGCTTTGCATATAGTATTTAATGCAAAACATTTAAATTTTTGTGTATTCAAATATGCCAGTTTTTAAAGGGTTTCATAACTTGGTGTTTTGATTTGAATGACCTCTCCAAGGTTATAAAAATACTCTTTACTTATTTCCCTAGGTAATATATGCACATGATAAAATTTTAAATAACAGAGATGGTGAAGCATCATTGTTTGCCATGCCTAACTTCCAGACCCCCAATTCCCAATACTTTTGTCATTTTATTACATTTTTTTTTCAATTAGTGGAATACAAAAATGTGTTGTAGAATACAGTGAAGGTTTGGAGAAAAAAAATTGGAGAATCTAAGCATGGGCTCTGGAGCCAGACTTCAAATCTTGGTTTTGCCAACTCATTTGTCCTAGGACGGAAGACAGATTCCATCCCTTTCGTTGCCTGCGGTCCTGTCTCTAAGGTGGGCATGGTAACAGCACCGCTAGTGGGGAGAACATTTTGAAGAGTATGGTACACAGCAGTGTGATGTGTTTGCTAAATACATCTTGCAATCAGTTGTTCAGTCTAGAAGGCTGACAAAGCTGGAAAGTAATGGAGGCAGTGTTTAAAGTTTTAACTTTCTATTTGCAATGATGGACAGACCAGTCAGAGGTGGGAGAAGAAATAGGTCAATACACAGATTTCAAAGGATAAACACTCATGAAGTCTTGGGTTTTACTTTTTTTAGATTCTGCGTTGTCAATGAGATCATACAGTATTTGTCTGTCTCCGGCTTACTTCAATAAGCATGTATTCAAGGTCCGTCCACAAGTGGAAGGATTTCCTTTTTTTTAATGACTAAATAACATTTCATTGTATATATATCAGACAACTTCTTTATCTATGTGTACATGGATGGACACTTAGCTTTTTATCCATGTCTTGGTTATTGTAAATGAGGTATGAACAAGGGAGTATGAAGTTTTATAAATTGCTCCCTTTATCTGGGAAATTGGTAGCTGCCTTAGAAAAAGACCCTCTCTTCTGGAGTTCACATGCTAATGGCAGCAGACAAAGAGTAAATTCCTAAACAATTTATAAGATAATTTCCGACCATGACAAATCTTAAAAAGGAAACTGTGACGGAATAAAGAGTGATGAGACGGTGGCTGGCTTTACTCCTTAGAGCAGGCAGCTAACAGAAGGGCTCTCTCAGGATAGGATCGTAAGTTTATGAACGTGCATGAAGCCCTGAGGGCATCCACACAGAGGATGGCCTGCTGAGGGTGAGGCCAGCCTGAGCCAGTAAGGTTGACCTCTGGCCAATGGTGTGTTTACAGGACTTCAGGATGGAGACAGTTTGGACACAAAAAGGTATTTAGTGTGACTGGCACCCTGAGTTAGCCATGGGTCCCAGAAGCACATAGGGGTCAGATCCTGTGGTGTTTTAATTATGAATGACAAGGAGTGTCTAGTCTATTATTAGAATAGGAACCTCTGAAAGGTTTTAAGAAACAAGATAATGCCAATTAGCATGGCATTGCCGAAGTGGAGTAATGTGATTTGTTTTTAAAAGATCAACTTTAGCATTTGAGTGTAAAGGGGATTATGTGGGCAACTTTCAAAATTTGATGAGAAACTTATTTACACAGTTTGATTATCTCCCCACAAGATACAATTACAAAGGAGAAAACCTGGCAGACATTACCTGGCTCAGTGGCCAACATGAATCTCACCATTAAAGTGTCATGTTTATGGCCCTTCCTGGTTAGATGACTGAGACACAGCCATCACTTCTGGGGAGTTCCTCAGAAATGGACGCTTGGAATCTACTCATAGATATCAAACCTGAATTGAGAGGCATTTTACAAAAGAACTGGCCTGCACTCTTTTAAACTGAGAAAAAACATGAACGTTACATCCAGACTGAAGCAGATGAGAGACATAGTGAGAAATCTGTAATCCTGCAATGGAATGTTTTCACTTTTACTATGAACAGTATTGAGACAATTGATGAAATTGGAATATCTGTAGATTTATTATGTTATGAAATTATGGTTATATAAGGTAATATCATTGTTTTTATGGTATACATGTATTTTAGCAAGTACCTAAAAGGGGCATCCTGTCTTAATTTACTCTCAAATGATTTAAAAAAGTTATAGAGAATGGTAAAAGCAGACTTGAGAAGTTGACATTAAAGAAATTTTGAGTGAAGAGTATATGGGAGTTATTCTTACAATTTTTGTATAAGAATATATTTTCACAAAGTTTTAAAAATTGAAGCAGAGGTATTTTAAGAAATTACCTTGGATTCAATAAGTAGTAGCACTTTCTCATTTTCTAGCCTGTATGCCAACACTGTCTTTAAATTCTGGGTTTATTTATTATTCTTGCCAATATTTGACTCCTTTGGATTAAGAGTTGGTTATATTTATGATGGGTAGTGGAAGAATGGCACATGTATATTTGTGAAAACCAAATAAAACCATTCTAATAAGCAAGTCTTGGTATCTTTCAGGGTCAAAATCAGAGGGAAAATCCAAATGGAGTTGCTTATATTGTGATGTTTTTATTTTAATATATATCCTTAGGAATTAAGCCAAAATTGTATTGTCCTAGTAAGAAAAAACCCATTCTCCTTACTGTTCGCAGTAACAATCCCCACTGAGCACTTACTGGGTGTCAGGGTCCGAGGCAGTGCCACTGGGAGTGGCTGGTGAGCCGGGGCAGACCTCACCTGTGCTCACAAACACCTGTACAAGTGCAGAAGATACTCTTCAGCCCAAAGCCTTGGCTCTCAGCCTTTTCTGCCTCAATACTCCTGAGGGGTACCAGACACACCAATTGAGTCTTGGGGTGTGCCCTTTAAGGGAGCATCTGCCAGAATGCAGGGAGAGCTCTAATTTCAACACATCCTCCTATTCTACTCCACATTCTGAGCTTTCACTGATTTCAAGGGTGCCCTGGTAACTTTTACATCCGCTGTCCTGTCATGGGATCAATGCTATCAACAAACCTGTAGTATCTATCACCAGGTACTGACAACAGGGTGCTGGTCACCGCTTTCAGACCTGCAGGCCATCGGGCAAGCTATATGTGAGAAGTTAACTCACCGAATTAAATAAACTTAGATTCATGAGGGAACCTGCCTGCACCAGGATACATTTTCATTCCACTGGAATTCTCTTTAATTGAACTATATACACTTCATTTATAATTTTATGTAACTTTCATCTAGGTACTAAAGTGCAAGATTTAGAAACATAAACTTCAGGGGAAAAAACACCTTAGCAAGTGTGTACTGAGTATCCACTATTTCCCAAGCAGTTTCAGGTACCATGCTCTCATTATTTAATTCATAGTTCCTAATATCCAGCCATTGCTGCAGGCTAAGAACTTAATTTGAAGAACCTGATTCCTCTATCAATTCTGCAACTCTGCCAGACTGTATAAAGGAAGCAGCTCTAGAATTCTGACATTGTGTTCTAGCCAACTAGTGGCTGCCAATGCTTGCTCTTTATGACTTTATAATTGCACAGACTTTTTCTGTGGTCTTTTTCAGTATGCAACTTAGGATAAAGTTGAGGGTGCTCTCTGTGGTCACAGAACATGCTTTCCAATTACTTTTAGGTAACGACCTCACAAAACCCTACATAATTTGTATAGTATCTACAGTGCAAATGTGTGTGCTATTACACAGCTTGACAGTGGCAAGCTCAAAAACAGTCTAAGAGCCAGCTATCTTTGAAACTCCAGCCCTGTGAATGAAATTTGTCTGAAAAATATGTCATCACAAGAACACAGTTCAACAAAGTTCTCTCTTCAGTGGAACATTTATGAAGTATGCACCATGTGACAGGACCCAGGGACTCTGCATGATTCTGGAAGCATACACAGTGCGTCCGAAAGCACTGAACAGTTAAGCATCTGTGTTATAGCCCGAGTGCTGTACAGTTAAGTTCTAAAGTCAGACTCCACTGTTTTTAGTTTCATCTCCATATCCTGCTTTGGGTCTTCCTGTGAGATGAAACTTCTTGCTTCCTTCATCCATAGAAAGGAAAGTATTGGCCCTACACAGTGAGCTCACTGAGGAAAGCTCTCTAGTGAAGCCAGCTGATGGGCAGCTGGCCTTGTACCCTGATGCCCCAGCCTAACCATCACCTCCCTCAAAATGCCAGGTGTTTTGCAAACCTGCCAAGGACGGCACAGGTAAGAATGGCGACTCAGGAAATGAGTGGTTGGATGACATCTAAATGTCATTCTGATGTTAACATTCTAATGCGATTTAAACATTCAAGTAGATCATTTTTTATGGATACTTTATTAATGAATGTAGCCTCTTAAATTATAAAAAGAGGCCTAACTCATACAATGACAATGCTTCAGAAATTTTTTTTTATACTGTATTTCCATATAAGATTTCAGCTTGTGGTAGTTTTATAAGAATGACTGCTATTGAAATAATTTTTGAATAAAATGAAACCCATTATAGTATAGCGAGTTTCTTTTATGATTTATAAAGTACTTACAATCATGAATTTCCATGAATGCAGTCTTCATTAATGCTTTTTTCTTGATGAAAAATAATGCCAGATAACCAAATACTATTTATTCTATCATTTATTTAATAGGAAGAAATTCTGTTTATCAGCATAAAGTAGTAGAAATTAACCTAGAACTTAATCATTTCTAACCACCTGTTTTTTTATCCTGCAGTCATGAGAACAAGCCTCTAGGAGGAATGACACTTGAGAATAAGAAAGGCCCTTGTCCTTCACTACCTCCCACTGACTGCTGTGCCCTGGCTAAGTCTTATCTCCTATTACAGAAACCTCAAGCACCTGGGACATTGCCATTCGAAACGCTGCACAAAAGCCATGACCCAGACTGGCATCTCCAAAAAAGACTGACACTCTGCTATCTGTGTATAAACACAGATTAAGAAAGAGCCTTGGCGCTAAAGTAATGGCACTTCAGGAAAACAATTTCTACTGTGTATGTCTATAAACTGGCATAGAACTTTTACTTAAAATTAAAAAAATAAAAACACATGCTTCAGTATGAAAACTGAACCCAGGTTAGGAAATTTTCATGGGCCAAATGATTTCAAGACTATCTCCACTGATAGCAGCAGCAGGTGACCAGCCCGTGCGCCACACCACACAGATATGCAAGCACGTGCCATGCGCAGGGCAGGTGTGCAAAACCGCACTGCTTAGGACTTCAGAGCAGGCGGACGGTTTTTCCAGTCACTGTCAAGAAGTCGTCATCGGCCAAGGCATGGAGGGCTTCTTCAAACATATCTTTGGTAATTGCCTTAGGGGAAGAGATGAAAACGAAACTTTACATGGCATGTACTCCTTTACCTGATGAAGGTACAGTGATTTTAACAGTAAAGAGCCGCCAGCCTCTCCTTTTTTGGTGGTTGTATTTCCTACGCTCTGACTCAGGAGTGGCAAACACTTCCTGTAAAGTGCCAGAGGATGAGGGCTGCAGGTGGCTTGATGCCCAAAGGTCTGTCACAACTACCACACACTGCCCTACTGTGCCAGCGCAGCCCAGAAAACACATGACATGCAGAGTGTATGACGGTGGGCGAAAGGGCCGGATTTGGCCAGTGAAGTTCTCCCTAAACAACTCCGCTTACCTTACTCACAAAAGGGAACCCGAGTATCTCATCCCTGAAATGACTTTATATAAACAAACTTGATAGTTACTGCAAACATCCTAAATGTCCAACAACTGGTTCAGTAAGTGATGGAATATGGGTGCAACAGAATGTTTCCCAAACTTCATAATGTCATGAAGTTCATTTACCATCACAGATGATTTAATATTGTTCATTAAAAAGAAAACAAATAGCAAGTTAAAAAATGGCGACTACAGATGACTATTCATTTTTCAAAGACCACATGTGTAACCATAACACACAGAAAATTATGAGTTTAACAAAATTTCCATTCTAATGTTTTTGGATGATGGGTTTATGGGTGCCCTTACTTTTTTCTTCTTTATGCTTATCTACACTTATTACTTAGACAATAAATGAAGAAAAAAGAAAAAAAAACTTGAAAGCAGTCTTAAGGGGAGAAAGAAACACTCTATTAAATAAAAAAAAAAATACATGTAAACACTTACTATGTCAGATTGTCCCCGAATATCTTCAAAAAGTTGTTGGTATTTCAGAGCTGGTGTTTTGCCCTTAGATAAAATAAGTTTTTTCAACGCTTCAGCTAATTCTTCTTTCCGTTTACGAGAGGTAGCACTCATTCCTAATTTAAAAGAAATTAACAAAAATGTTTCTGCTATAAGCAAGTGAAATACTTCAAATTTCTGTTAAGTGTCTCTAAAGTAATGTCACTAACAAGTCAGGGTATGGTGGCTGATTGCCAAAATATTCAAAATCATCCGTTTTCAATTCTTTGCTGTTTCCAATTTTCTGTAAGTGAATAGCTGTTACTTTCTACTGAAGCATCATCTATGTAACCTGTATATGAGCAGTCACTGCTCAGTGAGAAAGGAATTACTTTAAAATGGGTTAATGTGGTGGCCTAGACAGAAAAGATTAAATCTCTTTGAAATTAGATAAAATACTGTGTGTATGTGCACACATACGAGTATTATTCTCACAACTTTTTTCAGATTTTCAGAGGCTCTGATCCAAAAAAGGCTAAAAACCTCCATGTCACATGCTGTAATCGTGAGCTCAATTATGAATTATCAAGTACATATATATCTAATAATTTTCATGTGCTTTTATGTTCAATCCAAGTAACAAACCTGTGGTAAGAATAGCTATGTCCACGATGCCTGTCCGGGGGTCCGTTGCAGACTGCTTTAGGGCCTCCCGATGGAGGCGTTTTGCCTCTTCAACATCAATTGCTTCAACTTTGTTTGAAAATCGTACTTTCGCGTGGGCTTCTGCTAAGCGAATTAATGATTCCAGCTGTCGAGGGTATG
This sequence comes from Smutsia gigantea, assembly GCA_032199065.1. NCBI lineage: Eukaryota > Metazoa > Chordata > Mammalia > Pholidota > Manidae > Smutsia > Smutsia gigantea. Next base: position 131,021 of record JAVSCE010010811.1, read on the forward strand.
CGGAAACCATTCCTCGGCTACTACCAATCTTCCTCATGTCTACATAAGCCTAGTGTAGACAGGAAATAAACCCAACAGTAACAAGAACCTCAGTTTTGTAGGTGAACTTTGAATAGCCAGAATTCTGTTAAATAAACCAAACTCCTGCTGGGCTGCCATGTGTAGGTACAAAGGAGAATTACAAGTCAGATCTAGCCCTGAGCCTCAAGTCAAGGTATATCTGATGTAGCTTTGAAGAACAGGAATGCAAGTGAAGGTGTGTGAGGCCGGGAACCCAAGGGATCACAGTGTGTACAGTTAGGGGCAGGCTGCTGGGACCACACAGGACTCGTCTGAAAAGATGCTCAGGCACGACTCTGCTTTACACCCCTGCCGAGGAGTCATTTAATGAGCGATGCACAGGATCACCAGGATACTGAAGGTAAGCTGTATTAAACTTATATAAAGATGCCATAATTTTATTTCTTTTTGAACTCTTAAGAATAAGATACAAATGGAAAATTACATGCCATTTGTCACTTTCATTTGCACACTTTTGGGGGCTTAGGATGTAATCACAAAGCCCATCAAAGCTCCAGGAACCTTCCCAGTATATCACAGTGTTGGAACAGCTAGCAAGTGTCATTGGACACTGCAGCCCATGTAAAAGGATACTGAAAAGATATAAGTACTTGCAATTCACTTTATTTTTCAGAAATAAGCAAGTTCCGCTCAGAGAAATTGGATGACATGTCCACAGTCACAAAGTTACCAAGCAGCATCACCTATATTTCAACTCAGGTATTGATCTTAAACTTACTGTGTTTATAAGTATTTGAATATAAAAAGAGTATGTACAACATACATAAATCAATCTTTTCCCTTTTGTTTACATTTGAAAAGTCAACTTGCAACACAGAAAATGGGTATAGAAAAATCTGTTATTTTTAACAAAGTAATTAATGTTTTGAAAGGAATAACCAGCTCATTCTGTTAATGTTTTTGGCTACAGGCTCAGCAAAACCTTTTCTTAGGCTTTAACCATGGACGTGTTACCTCGATGAGAGCCTGGCTGGCTTCCTGGCTCAGCCGGGGCATGACTGTGCTGTGGGCGTAAGCGATGTAGTCCTTTAGCACTGCCATGTCCATGAACTCCTCTGCCTCCTGCTCCTCGCTGCGGTAGTACAGAGCCACTAGGTGGTGAGCCAAACGCCTGTCGTAGGCTTCATCCTGAGGGTCCAGCATGAGGAATATCAAATCAAACCTGAGAAGACATTGTAAAAGCACTGTTTTTCCTGGCTGGGAACACCACATACCTGCAAACATTAATTTTAAAATTACTCTTGAGCCACCCAGGCATGCACAGCAGACATGTGTTTGGTAGGGCTGGCTTGGGAAAAGGGCCTTCAGATCAGAGCACTTCACCCTGTTCTGCCCCCAGCAGGTGCCCGCTTTCCCGGCCCTGAGGAAAGGCTGGTCACGAAACAGCTGGGTCCAAGTGGTAAGATACTCCTGAGGGAAGTGTAACCATAATTTTGAAGACTAGAAGATTTAAATGAAAACACAATTCTTCTGGGGAAAAAAGAAGTATTTGGTCAAAAAAAGTCAAGTAATTTAAATCTAAATTCATTTAAGAGTGACATTAGTGTTTGGAGTAGGGGGTGAGACAGGTATGGATTATATGGCTATACTTTAGCACACTAGAACTCATTTACTATCTGAAGCTGTTTCCTGCACTGTTGATTCTCTATGTCATCTTTAAGACTGAGATTAAAGTTGTGAACAAATAGGCTTCTGAAAAGGATGTCAAGGTGAGATGTCCTAATTGCTTCAAAAAATGAATTAAGACGCTACCCACTGTTGACTGAAAGCGTATAGTCCTTGCCCTGAAAAGGTAAACTTTAGCATTAGTGACAAGTTTATCATATATGCAGTTGCTGAACCTTAGTATTTCCTTTTCTTAATCTCACCCTGAAAATTCTACAAATGGAGCCAGGTTAGGTCTCTTTTACAAAAATGTTTTTATACCTTGATAATAATGTGTGAGGTAGCTGGATATTTTCAATGGTGGTTTTTCTAGGATTCCACTGAGACTCAATTGGATTTGCAGCTGCCAGGACAGAGGTGCGTGCATTGAGCTGACAGATAATCCCAGCCTATGAGAGAAACAGTGCCGTTAGAGGCCCCACCCCAACACTGGCAGGAACAGAGCAAGCTATCTTCACACGTGCCCTCTGCCACATGTCCACTGTCACTAAGAGCCACGTCACCTTGGAAAGTTCCATATGGGACAGTGTCCTGTCCTCAAATTCACGCCAAGAGCCAAGTTTTAAATATATGTACACCAACACCACATCTTTCTCAGAAACTAAATTCCATGCATGAGACTTGGGATAAACTCAAGTTCTATGACTACCACATGATAGTGGGTTAGTACAGCATAAAGATGAAAGGATTCTGGAGAAAATACTGTTAGCTATCATCTAATGGGAAAAGTTATTTACCAATTTCCCTAAGTTAGAACCAAGGTTAACACTGCATGGTCCACAGATCTGTATTTCAAGTACCCATGTTTGTGAACAGAGAATGGGACTCACCTTGGCGATAGAAAGAGTCTGCTGTTCCATGACTTCATGCAATACCGATCTTGTACTTTCATTCATCTTGTCGAACTCATCAATACAACAGATACCATTGTCACTCAGGACAAGGGCACCGGTCTGCAGGACGAGCTGCCTCGTCTCAGGGTCTTTCATTACATAGGCAGTGAGGCCGACAGCACTGGAGCCCTTCCCGGATGTGTACTGACCCCTGGGGACCAGGTTGTACACGTACTGCAGCAGCTGGGACTTGCTGGTCCCAGGGTCACCGCACAGCAGGATGTTGATCTCAGCACGAAATTTGCCCCTTCCTGTGTGGCTAAAATCCTTTCTTGTTCCACCGAAGAGCTGAAGCAAGATTCCCTAAATAAATAAACAAGCAAACAATGTCGAAACATTCATTTACTATAGAATAACTGAGGTACAGCTTAAACATGAGAGGTACTTTTCTACTCTGTTAATTAAGAATTACAATAAAGAAGTCAAAGGAAGATAGAATAAATGTTGACAATGCTAGAAGTTACTACTAAGCAAGTTATACATAAGCATATTAATTCCATCAGGCCAGAATGGGAGCCCTGTAAATCCCTATTTTGACCTGACTCCGTGCGGCTTTTCTTAAGTTTAGAAACATTTAAGTTTGTTGTAGAGATGAGGCACACAATGATGCTGTGGTTCTTGTCATCCAATAACCAAGTCAGGCTGTGAGTGCCTTGCTCTGCCCAACAGACAGCAGACCTTATTCTTTATTGGGGGGGAGGGGGCAGAGGGAAAGGATGTTTATACCATTTGATCCCAAAGAATCATATATTCCAACCACAAGTTACAAATCCATTGTTACCTTCTTTATATCTTCATGTTCATAAATGCTGGGAGCCAAGGCTGAAGCAAGTCTCTCATAAATATCTGGTTTTCTGGAAAGTTCCTTAAGCAATTCCACCCGCTTCTCTGAAAAAAGCTTCTGTTCTGCTTCTTCATCAAGACCATGCAGACGTTTTGCATCGGTTTTCCGATAGTGAATGACATCAATGTGGGTTTTGTAGATAGATTTCACGTTACTCACTCTTGGATTCACTCGAATCGGAACAGCTCGATAGATGCCTGAGGGCACAGACACAAGGCACTTTATCTCCCCCTCTCCGGCTCAGCCAGCCAGTGCAGACCACAGGCAGTGCTGAGAGCTGAGGGCTGCGCCTGGAGAAGGCACGCTTCCCAGCACACTGCTTGCACGGCCTTCCCAGAGCTCAGGACTCAGGCGTATCCTGCAAAGCTTCCACCCAACAGGGCTGGGCAAGAGGAAAGAACACAGATTTCTGAAAAAGACAGACCTAAAAACATGTTGCTCTGCGAATGCTCATCAGCTATGGCTTTGCCCACCCACGTGAACATAACCACTGCACATAACCATTCTGAGGTTTAAATGAAATTGCTTTGCTTCTAGCACAGCACATGGCTATATTCAATGAACAGTATTTTCAATAGTACTTTCACTTCTAATCTGAGGGTAGAAAATCTTAATATTTGACTGGAAAAAAACACTATAATCTGGTGCCAACAGGCAGCAAGAGAGGAGTTGTCCTGGTGCCACTAATCACCACAGGTTCTCAGCACAGTGATCTACACATCTGAGTCTCATCCTCCTCAGCTCTGAAAATATTACAATGAAATTTCTACCATGTAAGTAAGGTGCTCCGACTCATTCTTCCCTAAGATAAATATATTTTAACCCTTAGCTGTGTATTTGGGAAATAGGAAAGTATTTAAAATTCCAGAATTGGTCAAGCGCTACTTCCTGGAGTGGTTGGCATAGTGCAAAACTGACCACCACCCTTGTCTGAAGCTTTCTCCAGACATCGACACTCTCAAGTCAAGATACGTAGCTTGGGACGCTGAGACGAGGCAAGTGACCACAGGGGGCGCAGACTGCAGGGTTCCATCCGGCTAAAAAGAGGGTGATTGAAGCAGCACACCCCACCATCTCCAGACCTGAAGGACGGCGGAGGCAGGAATGAGCCCCAGGACGATGAATTCCCAACTAGGCAAAGGACTAGAAAGGGTCACTAAAAGCCAGACAGACTTACCGCATCAATAGAACCTATATTCTTACCTGTAACATTTACTCTGTCCCCGGGTTGAACCTTGTCAACAAGATCATTGTGAGCAAACAGGATGACAGTGTGAGGTGTCTGTCCTGCAGGCATATCTTCAGGAGACTCCTGAAGCTTGATCTGAAAGAGGAGTGAAAACAGAAAACTCAGGAAACAGAGCATAATGGAGACAAAACTGCAAGACTTTGTACCACTTACAGGCAACTGTTTTTGATGCCTAGCATCTTTCTCTTTAAAATGTCGTTCTTTGTTTTAACCTCTGGATGGTTAAGTTTTTAGAAAAGCTTTTAATGTGGCATGGGCACGTGCTTTGTGAGAAGGTTATTCACTTAAAGACTCCTAGGTAGGGGAGGGGCAGCAGTTCACGTGATTGTTTTCCCACCATTTCGAGATTGTAGTGTACATCTCTGCATAAATGTTTGTCTACATTTCTTATTATTTTGGGGGAATGTTACTGCTAGTAGACATCCTGGGTGGAGTTGTTCATGGTCAAGCACTTCTGTGCATCTGTAAATGCGCACCTCAAAAATTCCTACCCATTCACCTGACTTGAATTTACTTATCTGATGGGCACCTGCTGAGCATGATGGCACAGGCTGAGCCCTATTCCAGGTGTTGGGGACTCTGAAGCTATCAGTCTCTTCCCTCAGAGTAAAGGGGGGACAGACAATACACCAAGTGAGCATTGGAAAGAAGAAAAACAGCAAGGATCACAGGCAGTCGGGTGGAGGAGATGCTTCCCATAAAGGTTAGGGAGGGTCCTTCTCAAATCAGGTGACTCTGGGCAGAGGTCGAAGAATATTAGGAGGGACACAACGTTCTTAATGGAAAGAACAGCAAATGCAAAGGACCTGAGGCAGGCCTGTGCTTGGGTGAAGAGCCATGAATAAGGAAATGGCTGACATAACGCCAGTGAGGCCTGTGGGTACAAGGGTGTGCCGTGGGGTGACACTTGGCCACGTAGACCTGAAGGTTACTTTAAGATACTAGGTTTTACTTAAGTCAGCTTGGGAGTCTTTGAAGCATTCCAAGACTGCTACACCAATGAGCTCCTTGGAAGCAGGGGACCCACCTCTCCATCTCCATCTCCTATCGATGTGCTGGCATGAGTTGAGGTACATTTGCCCCAGTTAATTTACACCAATAGCAGATAAAAATTTATATCTTAATTTTCAGTTTTTTGGTTAGTAATGAAGTTGAGCACTTTTCCACATTTGCTAGTAATTTTCTTACTGACTTCCTGTCAATAAGTATTCTGAACATATTCTCTATACTTAGGATTAAAAAAACTGTTTAAACATTGTAACAATAAAAACTCAAGACCTTGTACATACTTTTTACACCATTACAATCATAGTAAATAAATGATTTCCTTCTACCACTCACTTGTCATTTTAATAACTTATCTTTTAAGATTTTCATTGTTGAAGAGATAGGTCAAACTTCCTATAAAGTTTGTGAGGAAAACTTAGAAAAAATTTTCAGCCTCTTCTATACCAGTGAGACAGTTGCAAAAATGACAAAATTTCATCAAGTAATTTTCACTGTTCTTAAGTATTTTATATACTCTGATCTGACATATATGAAAAACTTTTTAACAATCTTAATTACTTCCCATAGAAGCATCAAATGTTAAATTTGATTTAATAAATGAAAAAGTAGGCTAGTTTCATCTGTTAAAATTACAAATGACATTAAACTTAAGATGTCTATAGTGGAAGAATGCATTTTCTTCTTATTATGAAGTACTTCAGGCTGAGAACAGAGTATATAATAAAGAGCTGGTGCTCACTGGTAATAAAACAGGGACGCTGCCATCCCTAAGCTGAAGTGCTGCAAATGCGAAACCACATCCTGCTAACAAAACCTACATCATCAGAGAAGGAGCTGAATGCCATTTAGGAAGCAAGGCTTCAGGGTCCTCCTAGCAGGCAAGTTTGGCATCTGAGAATCTAGAGAGAGATAGAATGGAGGCAAGATATATGCCAAAGGGTTGACAGCCCATGGGTCAGAAGGCCACGCACCATCTGCTTGTCGGAGAACATGGAGCGGTTGTGGATCAGCGCCATGCTGTGGGTGGTGTGGCAGCGATCGCACACACAGGGCTCAGCGATGCGGCCACGGTCTATCTCCACCCGGGCCGTGTGGGCGCACAGCTGGCATTGGAAAAAGGCCTCCTGCATCTCTGGAATCAGCTGGGACGTCCTGATCACCATGCCACTGATAGTAATGAGCTGGTCGATGTCTGCAAAGGGAGGGAGGCTGGCTCACCCACCAGGCCAATGTCCCCAGCCCAGCCCAGAATGACAATGTCTCCCTTAGCTGGCCCCTGCCAGGGCAGGTCTGGGCCTGCCACCAAGCCCAGAACCACACTGGGAGTTGCAAAGGAACCAGGAATGGCAGGGGTCAAGGCAGGTGCATGTCCAGGTACCCTCAGTCTGGCCTAAGATGCCCTTCCTAGTCCAGTCTGCCTTCCTCCTGACCCCAATGGGTTCCTGGCTTCTTCTTTCCTCAGGGCCCCGTCCAATAGGCATCCCCATCTCGTTTCTCTCCTGCTCAGCCCCACTGTCTTGTTTCAGATCAGAAGCTCTGTGCTTTTGCCCTGTCCACAGCCTCCATTCACTCACTGTGCCATGTGCAGTCCTGCTGTGTATGTGAAAGCCGGACAGCTGGGCCTGAGTACCTGTGTGACCCTGAGGACACTTAGCCTCTCTCTGCCCCACGGTCACAATGGGACTAATGACAGTACATGCCTCACAGAGTTGAGAACTAAGACTGAGCCTAATGAGAACAGCAGCCAGAGAATAAGCACTCTGTAATTCAGGCAGTCATCACTACCTATATATGAAAGCCCTTGTACAGACAATTTCTCACTTTTGCTCACGGTTCCTCTAAAATTTGGACCCTCCCTGACAAATTTTTCCCCAACTAATTCCCACTGCTGGTTCCAAATGAGTTTCAGTTACTTGTGGTCAAAAAAACTTGGCCTGTAGTTAGCCACTGCCACCTTGTAGATGGCTCCATCCCTCCCCCTCCTAGTGCTGAGGCCTCTACAATTCAGTCCCACCCTCCTCCTCCCTACTTACAAATCTTCCTTGCTTTTTGACCAATCCTTCTTTTCCTTTAAATGCAACTTCTGCTAACAGGTTATATGAATAAAAGTTAAAAACCTTTGAAACCAGTGGATTACCTGGCAGTTCCCTGACTTCTAAAACTATGTAATCTCCAATCTTACCAGTTTTTCACCTAGCAATGTTCTGCCTCTGAAAACCTCAATGCAGCTCCCCTACCTGTTCCAGTGTCCCCACCAGAACTGCCTAACAGAGAGATGAGGTTGGGAACCAATTTTATAAGAGAAAATATACCACACTTCTGTAATCAAAAGTGAAGTCCAACACTTGTTCATATTTACTGGCTGTCTTACTTTCTTTTACTGAAATCTGTGTCTTTTCCGCAACATTTACCTACAGGGGTATTCATTAATTCTCAACAGCTTTTATACTTCAATCTTCAATGTATGGTAGATAATCACACGTATGACATGGCAGGTAACTGTGCTGTACATCACTGTTCAGCTTAGGGTCCTGTCTCATGCCTGAGCTACTGATAAATTCTCCTACCTGAACTTCAACATAACTTATAAACTAGACCCACTGTGAACTTCTCAGGAGTGGCAAAATCCTTCTCCTCAAAATTATCAATGGCGATCTATTGACTTTGGAATAAAAATCTGATCAAGTAGGAATTCAAAGCTCTTTGGGACCTCAGGCTTACAGCACCCCCACAAACATTTCCTCCCAACCCCAGCTACTGCTTATTGTCCACATGTAGTCCTGTTTCCCTTCTGCTTATATCCCTTCCTTCTGCTAAGTGAATTCCTTCACATCTGCTGTCCAAGTGCTGAAAATAATCCAAATTTCTCTTTCCCCATGAAATCTTCCACTTAGGTCCTATGCTCTCCTCCAGTCCCTGGGCTAAAAGACATCTCTGCACTGTTCTTCTGTTATTCTTCCTCTTTTTCTACTTACTTTCTAAACCAGATTTCTTTAAGCTCCAGGGCAGGGATCATAGCTTGTATTTATTTTCTACAGTGATTTTGACAAAGTGCCTACTATAAACCCTAAAATTAGTACGTTTGGGGAAGTTCACCTTAAGATAGAGAATTGTCAATAGTATGAAAATATTTTATATAATTTCAGTTAAGTTAGAAAAAGTTATGGTGAGTTCATAAATGTATAGAATAATTGACTCTGCTAATATTTTGCCAAGTTGTAATCTATTAACTACCACTATTACCAATTCTTTTGATGAAATAAGATTTTGCTTTTTGTGTAAGGTATTTTCCTGCTATTCAAAATATTACCTTCTGGATTCAGGTTTCTCATATTCTTAGTCTTCAATGCATTGAATGGTCTTACTTGAATCTGATGTTCTAAGATTGAGTCAGGGTAACGGTTAAAGAAGATCTCATTGACGGCCATGTCAAAAGTTGGGATAACTTCCTTTAAAAAATAAATATAAGGATGTTAAGCTGTGCTTGTATTCCTATCTTAGGGTTAAATGTATGAAACAAAGCACTTCATAGTAGCAAAGTATAAAACAAAGACACATGGCATAATCCGAAAGTGTTACTGTGTATCATCATACACATTGTTTACAAAACCTTGGGCACACTAGACTAGCTCACCTCTGCACATTCTCATTTGGGTTGAATGTGATTACACATGAGAAGTGCCTTTGTGCATGCAGGTGTATCTCAGTAACATAAGTTTAAGCTCATACTTTCCATGTCTTATTTTTTCTCCATAATGAAATGACACCAAAATAGGTTTAAATCATAGCTATTTTTTTCAAATTTGTTAACATTTGTTTCTAAATTCCCCGGATAAAGAAACAGCCTCTGGGAGCCTAAGGAACTCAAGTTTCAAGGTTATATAGCTATTAAGCAGCAAAATTAAGTCTGTCAAGTCTGCTTGTCTCCAAAGCCTATAGCTAAAATCAACATAGCTGATAGTTCATTCATCAAACCTGACCCTAAGCTTAGAAGAAAAAGACTACAATATGGTTAATATATTGTTAGAGATGACAGAAGACTATATGCATTTACAGAATATTTCCCTTTAAGATAATTTACTTCATCAAACCCAAGAAGCCATCAATTTTAAGATTCAGCATTATTTTTAAACTATGAAGAAACTGCTGATTAATCTATGACATGCCATTGACAGTAATACACATCCCAATTTCAGAAATGTTCAAGTGTGAAAAAAATGTTCATCTTAAAGGAGATGAAACATGGTTTGCTTAAGTTTCTGTGCTTTGGAGGCACATTCTGTTAACCAAGGAAATTTTGCTGTCCAGAAACCTAGTTGATCTACATGTTTACTATAATTTACCAAGGCCAACGCCAAGTTCTTACCTGTGGGTAGCAGATGAGCTGTCTGTATAGATTTTTGTCAAATGATTTTATGTGTTCACAGTTTATATCTAAAAATGGCTCCCCAATAACATTAATCTATAAGACAAAACAAATAAGTTATATTGTAATTGTTTTAAAATGCATAATTTGCATTTATAAGTAAGAACATCTGATTACCTCCCCGAGTCGTTGCATGTACAGAGGTTCAGTAATATCTATGCCAACATTTTCTTCTTCTTTAGCCAGCGGGTCAATAAAACGCTGAAGGAATCTCTTGATGTGGAGAGAAAAAGATTAAACTCAATGTATTAAGAAATAAGAATCTATCAAAATACAAATAGTTTTAAGTAGGTCACTATCTGGAGAAAGACAAAAAAACCTTTCTTCTTAAAAACTAGAAAATCAACAATTCTAAACTACCTAAAACTCTACCCCTAAGCATTATGGCTCCTTAGATATAGGTTATAAACACTTTTCTCCAGTATTTTCAGAGCCCTAAAGGTATGAATTTTAACACATATAGCTTACCTGAAAATTTTCTTTGCAGGCTGCCACATTTACATCTGTTCCCCAAATCACAAGTTTCTGGCCTAAAGTCTGGTCACTTGCCACTGTATCTTCTGCAGTGGGCTACACAGAAAAATATGACAACCATGTTAATGGTGAATTACCCATTTTATGTTCCCCAGTGATGCTCGTGGAAGACTGTACTGTATACTCACCCCATCTGATTGCATATCCACCTGCAGGCCCTTGCGTGCAGACCCCAGGTCAGGCCTCTGCCTCACTGGTGTGCCTCTAACACCACTCCTCGGAGTTCCCTCTACCCGAGAGCTGGGAGTGCCATATGTCAGTGGCGAGCTAACATCAAAGTCAAGAGGAATAGCTACAGAAATACAATTTGAAAATCCGCCAGTAAGTTTTGGTAGTGCGCAAACCCTAAACTACAGGATAACATAAACAACAGGTAACACGTGCTGATCTAAGTCATCTAACCGCAATAGCACACAATGTTTATGTATCCTGTGGTGGAGAACTGTCTGAGGACTATTGAATGCCCTAGCAAAAAAAGTTGCGCCAAGTTTGTCTGCTCCCTAAACTTTGACATGTACGACCCCTGTACTCTTTGGCTGAACACATCAGCTCGGAGTTGCAACTACCCATTAACAAAGCAGCAAACCCGATGCACCACGTGTATAAACCACAGGATAACCCAGACCTGCACAAACATACCTGAGGAGTGCATCTGCGGAGGGCTGGAAAACAAAGGGTCGCGTGCGGCGGGGCTCTGCAAGTCGGCCCCCGGCGATGTGGGCATGGGCTGCAGCTCTCCGGTGGACGTGGAGTCCTCGCCCCGGCGCTGGTGAGATGGGGAGGACCTGGCATCCTCACCGCGAGCTGGTGGGACACAAGAACAGAGAGGCGCCGTCACCCTATCTCTTCCCGATGTACCTCTTGGGATGGTCAGACTGGTTACCGGACACGCACTACCACACCGCGCCGGCAGGCGGCCACGCCACGTTTGCTCGTCCTGGTTTGGCGCAGCGTATACCGTCGCCGCACGCTGCGGCCTCCGCGCGCCCTGTCTCCGGAACGATGGGAAAAGCGGGGCGCACCGGACGTCCCACCAGCCAGCTTTGGCACTTACGCGTCTGCCCTGGGGCCGCCCGCCCGCGCCGGCTTCCGCGGGGGCTTGGGGTCGACGCCGGGGACGACATGGTGTTCTGGTACGTGCGCCACAAAACACAAGCTAGCTCTGCTCCAAGCACTCACGGCCCGCTCCGCTCGACCGCACGCGCAAGGACCGCGCTCCCGCACAGAGCCAGCCAAGCCGTAGTTTCGCGCCCGGCGCCCCACAGTCCCGCCCTCGGCGGCGCCTCACCAGTCACGGAAGCGGCTCTGGAATGGCCCCGCCTCTGGAAGGCTCCATTGCGCACCGACAGGGGGAACTGAAGGGCTGCCCTGGGATGTCCAGAGAGGGCTTCTCTCGGAGTGCCCCTCCGTGCAGGTGGTTTGTTCCCTTGGTGTACCGCGCTTTCGCGGGAAATCTGCGGAGTCTGACGAGACCAAGTCACGTGGGGTCATCTTCATCGTGGCGGCGCCCAAGGAGAATACGCTTCTTTAGCCCTTAGGCGTTTTCCGTTCTAAAGACATCCCTAGTGCTTTTCCACTCATTTCATCACAAATGCTAGATCCCGACCCAAGCCCTGGCTTGTCTTTTTCTGTCTCGGGTACCTAATCAACTTCAAGTTACCAACTCTCATTTATTTCAGGAGGTCGAAACGTTGGATTCCAGTTTCTCCTTACGCGTCCATGTACGCATGCCAAATGCACTGTGTGCAACATACTAAAAAACCCGCCACTATCTTGATTCACGGGTGAAAGGCAGTTCCTACGTAGAGGACCCTCCCGCGACGGCCTTATGGAAGGTTCCTGTCGTCGCGAACCCCACCCACCCCGCCAGGCCCGCCCCCAAGCCCCGCCAGCCCCCGCTGTCCCTCCAGAGCCACCCCGTGCGCGTGGCATTTCGGGACCGGCCGGCTGTGCGCCGACGCGTGAGGACCGGCAGGCATGGCGGATTCCGGGTCGGCGGTGCAGCGTTCTCTGCTGCAGCTGCAGGAGGCCTTGTCTGCAACGGACCGCTGCAACGCGGCGGTGGCCAGTCATCAGCTGATCCGGGGCCTGGGGCAGGAGTGCGTGCTGAGCGCGAGCCCGGCGGTGCTGGGTGGGTACGGCCTGCGATCCCACAGCGCACTTCTCCCGCCGCGGGGTGCTGCGCTGTGTTTATAGCCAGCCAGTGACTGTGGCCGCCAGCGTTCTGTGGATGTGTGTTAAAGTGACTCGCCATACTGCCTTCTTTCTTAGGGGAGAGGTGCTTCAAAACCAGGGTTGATGAAAGTGCCCCAAATTTGGCAATTGGGTGTGCAGAGTCGGGGGACAGAACAAGAGGAAAGTTTACTTTCACCTTAATCTAGCCTAAAAAAAAAAAACTTTTCCCAGACTCTTATATGTACTGGCCTGCTTTTCAGAAGCATTGCGCAAATACAAATGAAAAGGCACTCTGTTCTTTTAACTTTTTAAGCAATGGCTGGGTGAGAACATTTCCCTATCTTTTAAAATATTTTGCGTGAGAGTTTCTGACGATGCTGTATGGTACCTCTGTGTTGTCAATGCTATATTAATGGGAAATTTAAAAACTAACATTATGCTTCCTAGTCTCAGAATTACTGAACTAGAATTCCTTTTTGTTTCTTTAGTGATTTGCTCATAAAGCAGTTCCAAGTTTACTTTAAATATTCAGTGTATGTCCTTTCGCTAGGTTATAGAGTGACTTACTAGTTTTCTTTTGCTGCTGTAATAAGTACCGCAAGCTTCATGGTTTAAAACAAGTTTGTTAATCTTGCAGTTCTGTAGCCTGAAAGCCCAACACCGGTCTCACGAAGTTGAAAGCAAGGTATCAGGCAGGGCCGTTTCCTATCTGAAGGCTTCAGGGGAAAACTCATTTTTATTCAGGTTAGAATTCCTTGCAGCTGTAGGACTGAGGCCCCTTTTCCGTGCTGGTGTTCCTGCCCACATTTCTTGGATCATAGTTCCCTCCTCCATCCTCAAAGCCACTAACACTCCCGACCCCCAACCATCAGATGTTAAGTAGCTTTCCTGCTTGAAATCTTCCTCCTGAACCACTGGTAAGGGCCTATGTGATTATATTGGGCCCACGGATAATGAAGGATAATCTCCCCATTTTAAGATCAGCTGATTGGCAACCTTAATTCCATTTGCAACCTTAATTTCCTTTTGCATGTAAAGGTAGCATATTCACAGGTGTGAGACACTGGGGATTAGGGCTCTAGCATCTCTGGGGGCCATTATTCTGCCTCCTGCATCCTTGTGGAACATTGCCTGGTTTCCTTGTTGGTATAGCAGCTTTAGGTTAGTGTTTTACCACTTAGGATGAACTGAGAAACACATTGCCCTTTGGGGGCAGTTTATGTAGTGCTTCTTGGCAGCGCTCTTAACACTTTTTTTTTTTGTCCAGCGTTCCAGACTTCCTTAGTTTTTTCCAAAGATTTCGGTTTGCTTGTATTTGTTCAGAAGTCGCTTAGCATTGATGAAGTAAGTTGAAATTTTTCATTTTTCTTTCCCTGTATAATTCCTTTATGTTAGAGTGATTCTTATTTTTACCTATATATTTACTATAGTGCTTTTTTTTTCAAATAGTTCCGTGATTGTAGAGAAGAAGTCCTAAAATTTTTATGTATTTTCTTAGAAAAACTTGGTCAGAAGATCACACCTTATTCTCTTGATATTAAGGTAAGGAGGAAAAAGTATACCTCATTTTATACCAACATCCATTTTAATTTATGGTGTTAAACTTGGATTTTTAAAATTTCCACCTTGTTTGGAAGTTTACTTCTGCTTGATTGTGTTAAGAGATGAAGTGAGCTATTCTTTTTTTTTACTTTTTTAGATTTAATAAGCTAAGGCTCTTGTCAAAAATTATTTTGATAGCTTTTTGCACATAGGATAAATAATGCCTTTTGTAAGAAGTCATACTTTTTGGAATTGTGGGGAGATTTCAGAATACTTTAAAAAACAGTTTTGAAGAGGTTTCCCATTTGGTAAGAATTCATATTTCCCGCAGTTCATGGGCTCTGACCACATTCTGGAAAGTGTGCCTTTCTTGTGCCCATTCTCCACCCTGCCTTCCCTGGTGCTTCATAACTTACTATGGAACTAACAATCGTAAATAGAAGTTGTTCTTCCTCAGACTCACACTCTCAACAAGCACCACATTCTAAGTGAGTTGTTTTAATTGGTCCTAAATTTGCTCCTAGTTCTGGGATGCTCAGAGTTGATGAAGAAGTATGTATTCAACCTGAGGTAATTTATAAGAAGTTATTTTATAAATTATAACTAGCTCTACTATATAAGCTGTTTTTAATGATGATCAGTCTTTTTTATATAGGTTTTGATTTTCTTTTATTTTGACTTCTAGTCTTTTTGGATTGGAATCTTAGTATTTAAAAAAATTGTCTTAGTTGTAGGAGTAGCTAACATTTGCATAGTGGTTCATAACAAAGTTCTTTGATGTACAGTTTATCTGGTTTTTACCAAGACCCTATGAGGTAGTAATCTTACTCTCTCTAGCTTGCAAATGAGACTTAGAAGTTAAGAAACTCACCCTAATTTTGGAGCCAGGCTGCCTACTTTTGGAGGGCTGTTTCTGTCATCACACTGTGGTTCCTGTGGGGTCCTAACTGTTCTCTGAATAGCCTTAGTTACCTTTTTAAAAAAGTTTTTTTAAGTATCATTGATATACAATCTTATATGGGTTTCAAATATACAGCACAGTGGTTCAACAGTTACCCATATTATTAAATTCTCAGCCCCTCTAGTGCAGTTACTATCTGTCAGCATAGAAAGATGTTTCAGAACCATTGGCTATATTCTCTATGCTGTACTACTCTCCCTGTGACCAACTTACATGACTGAGAATTTTTGTGTCCCTTTATCCCCCCTCCCTTCCCACCCACCACCCAACCCCTCCCCAATGGTGGCCACTAGTCACTTTTGTGTCTGTCAATCTACTGCTGTTTTGTTTATTCTGTTTTGCTTTGTTTTTATATTCCACAAATAAGTGAAATGATACAGTATTTGTCTTTCCCTGCCTGTCTTATTTCACTTAGCATAATACCCTCTAGGTCCTTCCATGTTGTTGCAAAAGGCAGAATTTCTTTTCTTTTTATGGATGAATAATATTCCATTGTGTATATATACCACATATCTTTTATCCATTCATCTATTGAATGACAGGTTGCTTCCATACCTTGGCTGTTGTAAATACTGTGGCAGTAAACATAGGGGTGCATATATCTTTTCAAATCAGGGATTTTGTTTTCTTTGGGTAAATTCCTAGAAGTGGAATTAACTGAGTTGAATGTACCACGGCTACATGGCGGTTGTACCAATTGACATTCCCACCAACAGTGTAGGAGGGTTCCCTTTTCTCCGCATCCTTGCCAACACTTGTTATTTATTCTCTTTTGGATAATGGCCTTTCTGACAGGTTTGAGGTGCTATCTCATTGTGGTTTTGATTTGCATTTTCCTGATGATTAGTGACATAGAGCATCTTTTCATGTGCCTGTTGGCCATCTGTATGTCATCTTTGGAGAAATGTCTGTTCAGGTCCTCCGACCATTTTTTAATTGAGTTATTTGTGTGTTTTTTTGGTGTTGAGACATATAAGCTCTTTATATATTTTGGATGTTAACCCCTTGTTGGATATGTCGTTTAGGAATATATTCTCCCATACTGTAGGTTGCCTTTTTGTTCTGCTGATAGTGTCCTTTGCTGTACAGAAGCTTTTTAGTTTGATATAGTACCACTTGTTCATTTTTATGTTGTTTTCCTTACCCAATGAAATGTGTCCAGCAAAAAATTTCTCATGCTTATGTTCAAGAGATTTTTGCCTGTGTTTTCTTTGCCTTAGTTACCTTTTTATTCTTCTTTCTTTCTTTATGTAAGGCAATAAGTGCTATGGGAAGTAGGTAAGGAAGAGTAACTTTTTAAAATCCTGCTGAGCTCTCCATTTATTTTGTGTTTTTGTGGTTATTGTTATTACCATAGCGTATTGCAACAATGTTTTCAGTAATGTTTAATCTGTCCATCACATATTCTAATATTATGCTTTTAACAGCTAATTGTTAACTTGTGGTATGTCATATATCGGTCTTGCTTCTCTCAGAGATGTAGTTTTAGCTATTGTTAAGTCTTAGTTATAAGAACTAAGATGTTATCTTATTGGTAATTTTGGTATGTCTCCTTTTAAAACCTAGAAAACTTGTACCAGTGTTTACACGAAAGATAAAGCTGCTAAGTGTAAAATTCCAGCCCTCGATCTTCTTATTAAGGTATTTTGTATTTCTAAGTACATATATTTTATATTAAATATATAACTTAGAAAACTGAAAACTGGAGTTTTGGGTTGTGTTTTGGGTGAGAGGTGGTGGAGGAAGACCTGAGTTACATTGATGTGTGGATGAGATGTGTATTTCCCACCCACCACCCGACTTCCCTGGGTGTCTTGTCTCAGACCCCTCAGGCAGCAACAAGAGCAGACTGGGTGTGAGGGGACCTGAGGGAGAGCAGGGAAGGTGTGTGTGGTGCCCTGTTTCTCTTAGGCTAATGGGACTGAGAACTGCCAGGACCCACCCCTTGTGTCTCTGAGTTTTTCCTAAAGCTACACCATGAGAATGGGTCTCTGTTGTGTTGAGTGGGCTTTGGGGCTCATTCTTACCTGCATCTCAGGTGCATCTCCTTTTTTGCATCTTAATTTGAGAATTCCTTTGGGTCTAGTTGGTCCCTGTCTTCACCACCTCTCTGAGAATGGTCAGGTCATATTGTTGGTTCCCTGGGGAGGTAAAATGAAGCTTGTACCCTCTTCTCCCATTGTAGCCCCTGTGTTCTTCCAGCACCCACCTTAACCACTCTCCCAAATAATCTGGCTGGGTAAAAGTGCTGAGAGGCCACCTATAAATCCCACAGAGACACATGATTCTGGAACTTTGCTGTCTACAAACACACTTAGGAAGGTGAAGCTTTTAGTTATTTTTTTCTTTAGATAATGCTGCTTGTGTTCTTTTAGTTACTTCAGACTTTAAGAAGTTCCAGACTCATGGATGAATTTAGAGTTGGAGAATTATTTAGCAAATTCTATGGAGAAATTGCATTGAAAACAAAAATACCAGATACAGGTAAGATGCATTTAAATGTTATTTTTAAATGTTTTTACAAATTAGCATTAAAAAATTTAGTGTAAAACTTTGGTTTTTTCCTATTAAGGTATTATATACTTTACAGATGAATCTTTTTTGCTGGGAGCAAACCAAAATTGAAACAAACAAAAACCATGTGTGAAGATTTTGCTTATAAAATTTTAATCTTTACAAAACAATTTCTTTAAGTAGACAACTCACAACGCATGTCAAATATGACTTAGTCTATAATAACAGGTTTGCATGAAACTTACCAGGAAAGATTCCAGCACATAAAACTAGATATTTTGTATTATTGTGAAATTACCTTTGAAACTAAAAACCCTCTCATTTTCTTTTCATACATTTTAAATTTATTTAAATGTAATTTTAGGCCTTCATTTGTCTAAAATTTATTTTTCAGTTTTAGAAAAAATATATGAACTCCTAGGAGTATTAGGTGAAGTTCATCCTTGTGAGATGATAAATAATTCAGAAAGTTTGTTCCGGGCTTTTCTTGGTGAACTCAAGACCCAGGTATGGTAAACTTTATGATATTTTGCTTCCATAGATTTGGTTATATTTTTCTCTTTTAATGATAATCCTCTTAAAACTCTCCTTTTAGATGACATCAACAGTGAGAGAGCCCAAACTACCTGTTGTGTCGGGGTGTCTGAAGGGATTGTCTTCACTTATGTGTAACTTCACTAAATCCATGGAAGAAGGTATTGCTTCACCTCACTTGTCTTTATTCAAAAACTGTTAAGTCTAAATGAATTGCCTGTGTATTTTTTTGAACTCTTAACCAATTGTGAATTCACCTAAGTTGTGAGAAATAATTCAGAGATTCCATACATCCCTCTGCTGTGTCTCCTAGAGATGACATCTTTCAAAACTGTAGTACAGGGGCACAACCATGATACTGACACTGAGAAAATCCAGTGCCCTTACTTACATTCACAAGTTTGACATGCGCACATTTGTGTGTATTTCATTCTATGAAATTTCATCACATGTAGATTTGTGTGTGCACTGCCTCAGTCAAGGTGCTGAACAGTCCCTCACCATGAGGATCCTTCCTGCTTCCCTTTTATAGCCACAGCCACCTCTCTCCCTTTCCCACCTCCTCTTAAAACCTCTAAGGATCTATCTGCATCCTGAATTTTGTCATTTCAAGGTTGTATAAATGGACTAATGGACTGTAGTACATAACTTTCTGTGACTGGCTTTTTTTTTTTACTTAGCGTAATGTCTTCAAGGTTCATTCCTGTAATAACCCTGTGTCAGAATTTCCTTCCTTTTTAAGGCGGAATAATAGTCCATCATATGAATATACTATATTTTGTTTATCCATTCATCTGTCAGTAGACACTGGGGTGGTTTCTACTTTTTGACTGTAATGAATAATGCTTTTGGAAAATGGGTGTACAAATATCTGTTTGAGTCCCTGCTTTCATTTTTTTGTTTATGTACTGAGAAGTGTAATTGCTAGACCTTACAGTAATTCTGCATTTTAATTTTTGGAGGAATTGCCATACTGTTATCTACAGATAACTGTTTAACATTACCACCAGCAACCAACAGAGGTTCCAGTTTCTCTACATCCTAACCAATACTTATTCTCTGTTTTTTTTGATAATAGCCATTCTAATGGGTATGAAGTGGTATCTCATGATTTTGATTTGCATTTCCCTTATGAGTAGTTGTTGGTGTCAGGTGCTGATGGGCTATTTGTATATCTTCTTTGGAGAAACCTATGTTCAAGTCCTTTGCCCATTTCTTAATCAGATCATGTGACTTTTTGTTGTCGAGTTGTAGGAGTTCTTTATATATCCTAGATAGCAATTCCTTATCAGATACATGATTTGCAGATATTTTCTCCCATTCCATGAGTTGCCTTTTTATTCTATTGATTGTGTCCTTTGATGCACAAAAATTCTTTTCTTTGTCCTGATGAAGTCTGATTGATTTTTTTTCTTTTGTTGCCTGTAGTTTTGGTGCATATCCATAACATCATTGCTAAATTACTGTTGAATTGTTGTGTGCCTTTGTAAAAAGTCAGCTGAGCATATATTTCTGAGTTCTCTGTTCTGTTCTTTACCTGCCTGCCATCACCACACTGTCGTTTTGACTGTAATTATGTAATAATGCTAAATTACTGTTGAATTGTTGTGTGCCTTTGTAAAAAGTCAGCTGAGCATATATTTCTGAGTTCTCTGTTCTGTTCTTTACCTGCCTGCCATCACCACACTGTCGTTTTGACTGTAATTATGTAATAAGCCTAATGTTGACTAAAATCCTCTCATTCTATTATTATTATTTTTCAAAATCATTTTAGTATTATAAGGCATGTATTTTTCCATGTAAATTTTAGAGTACACTTGTGTCTGCAAAAAGCTTTCCTTGGATGTTGATAGTCACTGCATTAAACTATATATTATTTGACATCTTTACTATGTTGTGTTCTCCTATCCATAGACAGTCTATCTCTACATTTATGTAGGTCTTTGATGCATTTTGTAATTCTGTGGATGCAGATCCTTGCATACTAATTTTAAATTCTGTTAAAAATACTTTCTTCAGTTATCAATGGTGTTTTCCTGTAGTACCTCAAAATTAAAGGTTTTGAGGATAATCCAGCTGTAACAACATTATAAACATTATGAAACTCATTTCTTTTTGAAAGGCAAATAAAATTTTTAGCTCTAAAAGATTCTTTAAAAGGAAAAAAACCTCTACTTAGTTTTCCTTACCATTTTTACTCAAATAATTGGCAAATATTTCTACTTCCTATTTTTGCTTTTATCAGGTTGAAACTTATGAAATTCTAATATCCTGTATTTTTAAGTTCTGAAATCAATGATTTTTTGCAAAAATAGCTATTTCATATGCTTGAATCTAATATTTCTACTCATCCTTTCTTTATTGCCTCTTA
Source organism: Smutsia gigantea (assembly GCA_032199065.1). Classification (NCBI taxonomy): domain Eukaryota; kingdom Metazoa; phylum Chordata; class Mammalia; order Pholidota; family Manidae; genus Smutsia; species Smutsia gigantea. Next base: position 151,818 of record JAVSCE010010811.1, read on the forward strand.
CCAAGAATATTGGAGTAGCCCTGTGATTTCTCTTTCTCTGTCTTCTTTCTCGTCTCTCCCATATCTTGTTATCAGCTTCCACTCTGTCAAGTTCTTGTTCAAAGATCACCTATTTTATGAAGCCTTTATGATTCCCCTGAGCTGAATAGTCATTTCTTCTGGCTTCTGTATTTCTCTCTGTCACAGCACTTACTAAAATGTGCTTTTACTTTATTGGGTTATATGTTTATTTCTGTTACTTGACCCTGTTGGCAGGTAATATTGCTTATTTGTCCTTGTATTTGTTTGTCACATTAATTGACATCTTCAGTGAACATATATAATTCAAGAAAAATAATACTCATTATTCATTTACCATGGGCGAAAGATTATTCTAAACATGTTGCAAGGAAAATTCCTGTAATAACTAAGACAGGTAATAATATGTCTATTTTATAGATTAGAAAACTAGAACTAAGGCAAGTTAAATAATTGTGTAAGTCGCACAACTAGTGTGATAGGCAGAACAGTGGCCCCAAGGAGGCTCTTATTCTCTCCCCTAGAACCTATGAGTATGTGGACCACGAGGTAAACGGGAATCAAGGTTGCTGATGCATAAAGTTGCTAATCAACTGACCATGACATGAGGAGATTATCCAGGGGGCCCTATGCATATGATTACAGGGCTCTTAAATGTGGGAGAGGGCGGCATGAGAGTCAGAGTCATGTCAGAGTGTCCCTGTGAGAAAGACTTAACCAGCCACTTCTGGCTCTGAAGATGGAAGGGGGCCATCAGCCAAGGAGTGTGAATGGCCTTTAACTGGAAAAGCTGGGGAAGACAGCCCCTAAAAGCTCCCTAAAAAGGAACACAGCTTTGTTGACACTTTGATTTTACCTTTCATTACGTTGAATTCCAAAGTAGATATTTTTGATTTTCTTTTATGGCATTATCCTATATACATGCTGATGTTTCTCTCATCTTAAGCCCTCTCTGACCCCCTCTCCCTCTATCTGCTATCATACCTGGGCTCTGTTTTCAAGTATATCCATCCTGGCAATCAGAGCAAACAATTCTTGAGCCTCTGCTGTTTGCAAGTCATTGTCACAAGGGCAGAGACCTCAGTGATGAATGAAACATGATTTCTGGACAGCTAAAGGTAGTACTGGTGGGAGTAGTTACAGAATAATTGTGATGTCCATCAGGCAGGATAAGAGCCTCAGATTATAGTTGTGTGCCTGTTTTATCTTCCCTTTCAGGTAGTATTTAGGCAGTAAGTTTACTAAGGTCAAAGATCATATTTTATTCATATTTGTAATTCCCATAATAATTTGGCTTATGCTGTTGTTCAGTAAATGCATGAGATATTGGGAGAGTAATAATGTATTTAGCCTTGTCTAATCCTCCTAACAACTGTAAAAGAAGGCATATAGTGTCCCTGTTTACAGGTAAGAAAACAGGCTCTGAGAGATAATCGAATAGCTTGTAAGTGATGAGTTGGACTTGTTATTCCAGAGTTCTTCCTGCCTCTTGCTGTGTAACCGCCTGCAGCTCTGAGCTGAATTGAATGAGAGATGTTACTTCTGAATTCACAAGAGACAGTTGGGATTCCTATAGATGTGAAGCTGTCTGAAATAAAGTTGCTATAAAGTCGTTGGTGAGATTTCTCAGATGATGCTGTTACGATTGGTAACACAGGCTTTTTGTTTTTTCCCCAGATCCCCAGACTTCAAGGGAGATTTTTGATTTTGCCCTAAAGGCAATTTGTCCTCAGGTAGGATTCATATTACTCTATCTCTTTTACAACTGAGATTTGCAGTCATCAAATATTGATGGTAAATTTTTTTTTAATAGATTGATCTGAAGAGATACGCAGTGCCCTTAGGTAAGATTCTTAATGAAGTATAGAATATTTCAGATTATTAAATTAATGTCTTGAGTAAACTTTCGCTTAAACTACAAATGACAGTAAGTATGCTAACATCTGTGATGTTTCACATGCAGTTATTTACAGGGAGGTTTTTGGAGACTTTTGCTCCTAGCAACACACACTCCGGTCAGATGGTCACACTCAGATTGCACAATTTAAAAAAAAAGATGACCTTAAGAGCATCTTTCAGGAGATCCAGATTGTTTGATTCTGACTTGATCTAAATAAACCCTGAATCTACTTCTGAACTTTGGTTTGGGAGTCATTAGCCTGTTGATTGAAGTGGAGTTTGGTGGTATTAGCACTCTCTTGAGGATCCCTGCATCATTACACTGTCATGATGCTGGCTCTTCATGAACAGTTTTAATTTTGACATCTACCTAAAGCTTTCTTAGTTCTTTGCCTTCTCCTGTCCTGTTTTAAATGTAATGGTTTTGCAATTGCAGCCGGCTTATGCTTATTTACTCAGCATGCATCTCAGTTCAGCACCTGCCTTCTGGATAACTACATTTCTTTGTTCGAAGTGCTGTCGACGTGGTGTAGCCACACAAATATAGACTTGAAGAAGGCTGCATATTCAGCTCTGGAATCTTTTCTGAAACAGGTACTCCAAATTCAACTTTCACTTTAAAATACTGTTCCCATGCAAAAATTTAAATTCCAGTCTTGCACATGCACATTTGAAAAATAAATGCAAGAGGATCCATTAGTTTCTGTAGTATTTATAGAAAAGCTTGGTTATTGATCGACCTCATGGCCACAGGACTGAAATAAAACTAGGCAGTTAGCAGATCAGATCAGAGCCTCAGAGCCAGGATTGGGGTCACTCTAACAGGCGAAGGTGGCAATGAGAATATTGGAAGGAAGGTCAGGGATCCTTTAAGCCAGGGGCAGCCAGGTGAGGGTGAGGAACCACATCTCCCAAGAGGTGACGGTCAGTTGTTATATTAAGATGAGATGTGTTTCTCATGACAGTAAGGAGAGCCCATTTGCCCTTGTGTGTTTTCCATCTAGATAGGATGTGGTTGTAGAATTTGGGCCTCTAGGTTTGGAAATATGTCTTAGTTGGCTAAGGAGGATATTCTTGTGATTGTGTTCTGAGCATCCAAGGGGACTGAAAATACCTGCTGTTCAAGGTAGGCTTATGGCATTAGGCTGCTTGGCTTGGTTCTAGGGGAAATTACAAGAGTCATAACAGAAGTTTTGTTTGGAGTCATGTTATCAATGGCTGTTAAATTTACCAGCTAGTCCATGAAGCCCTCTCTGAACTGTGGCACAGGTGATCCTCCGTAGTAAGGATATACTGCAGTTTGTTGATGGGCATTGGGTTGTTTCCAATTTGGATCTATTTTAAATAAAACAGCTAAGAATATTTGAGACCAAGTATTTTTGTGGACACGTTTTCATTTCTCTTAAGTAAGGAGCCTAGAAGTGGGATTGCTGGGACCTATAGCAGGTATGTATTAGACTATAATAGAAACTGCTGACCCCTTTTCCAAACTGGCTGTGCCATTTAACATTATCACAAGCAATGCAGGAGAATCTGTCACCCCACCTCCTCATCAACACCTAGCACTGTTGGTCTTTTTTTTTTTTTATTGTAAAATGTAATACACAGAAAAAGGTATAAAACATACATATAAAGTCTAACTAACTTTTTTTTTGCTATTATTAATACACAATTACATGAGCAACATTATGGTTACTAGACTCCCCCTATTACCAAGTCCCCACCACATACCCCCATTGCAGTCACTGTCCATCAGTATAGAAGGATGTTATAGAATCACTACTTGTCTTCTCTGTGTTATACTGCCTTTCCCGTATCCCCCCACCCCACCCCCACCCCTGCTACATTATGTGTGCTAATTGTAATAGCCCTTTTTCCCCCTTATTCCTCCCTTCCCACCCATCTTCCCCAGTCCCTTTCCCTTTGGTAACTGTTAGTCCATTCTTGGGTTCTGTGAATCTGTTGCTGTTTTCTTCCTTCAGTTTTTTCTTTGTTCTTATACTCCACATGTGAGTGAAATCATTTGGTACTTGTCTTTTTTGGCTTGGCTTATTTCACTGAGCATAATACCCTCTAGTTCCATCCATGTTGTTACAAATAGTAGAATTTGTTTTCTTCTTATGGCTGAATGATATTCCATTGTGTATATATACCACATCTTCTTTATCCATTCATCTACTGATGGACACTTAGGTTGCTTCCATTTCTTGGCTATTGTAAATAGTGCTGCAATAATCATAGGGGTGCATGTATCTTTTTCAAACTGGGCTGCTGCATTCTTAGAGTAAATTCCTAGGAGTGGGATTCCTGGGTCAAATGGTATTTCTATTTTGAGTTTTTTGAGGAACCTCTATACTGCTTTCCACAATGGTTGAACTAATTTGCATTCCCACCAGCAGTGTAGGAGGGTTCCCCTTTCTCCTCATCCTCGCCAACATTTGTTTGTTTGTGTTTTGGATAGCGGCCATCCTAACTGGTGTGAAGTGATATCTCTTTGTGGTTTTAATTTGCATTTCTCTGATGACTAGTGATGTGGAGCATCTTTTCATGTGCCTGTTGGCCATCTGAATTTCTTCTTTGGGGAAGTGTCTGTTCAGTTCCTCTGCCCATTTTTTAATAGGGTTATTTGCTTTTTGTTTGTTGAGGTACGTGAGCTCTTTATATAATTTGGATGTCAACCCCTTATCGAATATCATTTATGAATATATTCTCCCATACTGTAGGATGTCTTTTTGTTCTACTGATGGTATCCCTTGCTGTACAGAAGCTTTTTAGTTTGATATAGTCCTATTCGTTCATTTTTGCTTTTGTTTCCCTTGCCTGGGGAGACATGTTCTTGAAGAAGTTGCTCATGTTTATGTCCAAGAGATTTTTGCCTATGGTTTTTTCTAAGAGTTTTATGGTTTCATGACTTACTGGTCTTTTTAACGCTAGCCCTTCTAATGGGTATATGATGTTACCCTACTGTAGTTTAATTTGAATTTCTGTGGTGACTGTTGATAGCAATCTTTTTTTTTTGCCTGTAGTTGTTAGCCATTCTTATATCTTGTGAAGTATTTGTTCAGATAGTTTGCTCATTTTAAAATTAGATTGTATGTCTTCTTATTAATGAGTTTAAGAGTTCTCTACAAAATTTGGATGCAAGTCTTTTTCTAAAAATATTACAAACAGTTTTCTTTTACCTTTTCATTTTCTTAATAGTATCTTTCAAAGAGCAGAAGTTTTAAAAATTAGGTCCTATTTACCAATTTTCCAGCTGCTTCCTCTTTGTGTGTTCTACATAAGAAATTTTTTGTCTATCCCGTGGTTGTGGAGATTTCCTTCTGGTTTTTGTCAAGAAAGAAAGTAGTTTAGGTCTATAATCCATTTTGAATTAGTTGTAGTGCATGGTGTAAGGGTTGAAGATTTTTTTTTCTCCCATATTTTGGTTTGGGCACCATTTGTTGAAAAGACTCTTTTTTCCCCATTGACTTACCTTAGTACCCTTGTCAGCAATCAGTTGGCCTCCCATGTGTGGGTCTGTTTGTCGATGTGTTTTGTTGCGTTCGCTTTTTATCTGCTCTTAATGTTAGTTTCTCACTATCTTGATTACCCTAGCTTTATGTTAAGTCCTGAAATTAGGTAGAGGGTGCCCTCCAGCTTCTTCCTTCTTTTCCATTATTGCTTTGACTATTTTATGTGCATTTTTATTTATTTATTTTTTTATGTGCATTTTTAAATTTAAACATTACTCTTGTGGGAAAGAAATTTTCCTTTTTTAATTCAACTTTATATAAAGTTCTTGTGAAAAACATTGCAGGTTAGTAGTACCATATAATTAAAACAGTATAGAAGAGTACAAAGAATGAACTGTTAAAATCTGAAATCCTACCACCAAGAAGAAAAAAAATCGCTATTTTGGAGGTAATGCCTCTAGTGCCCCCTCCCCCACTTTGTCCTTCCCTCCTCCTTCAGAGGGTAGGAATGGGGAAGGAGAGAGACATCTCCACATAGAGGAGTATTCATAATTTCTGTAGCCTTAAGATTTTCCACTGTGTTGGGTATTTCCTGTTAGCACATTGAAATCTACTTGATTACTTATTAATGGCAACATAGGTAATCTCTCATTATATTTATGAGCCAAATGTTTTAACCTATTGTCTACTGTGGGATAATTGTTTCCAAGTTTTTGCTACTCTATGCAGAAAAAAATTGTCTAAAAGGTTGTTTCTTGAAAGCACAATAATAAAAAATTAGAAAGTCTAAATGTGTACACATTATAGTATGTACATTCAATGAAGACTACTCTGTAATTAAGTAAAATAATGTTTGTGTACTTCTTCAGTAACATGTTCATGATATGCTTGAGAAAAGACAAATTGTGAAGCAGTGTGTATGATGTCCCATTCTTCTAAAGTAAATGGGGAGCAAAGTGCCTAGAAGGACATAGATACTTAGATTCTTTCCATTCTCATCTTGCACAGTCTGCCCTGAAATTGGGAATGTTTTGAACACTGTGTTCTTGCATTCAGGCTATTGTCACTTAGTTTGGTAGATAGTGATCCTACTTACTTATCAAATAAATACTTCTCATTTCCCTTGCCTCACCTAATTTAAGCTTTATTGCTTGTAGTTTATTTTTCTGAAAATGAGATGCTTTGTCTTCCTGACTGTTTTGAACTCTTTTGTGTTGCCCTTAATGAGGCACCCAGTCTGTTGATGAATTCTGCACTTTCTGGCCTCTACAACTCTGTGTCACCCTGTGAGTCACAGATGAGTTCTAAAGAACTTTCTACTTCGCCAGAGAGCCTTAATTTAGAACCTGCTTTTTTTGTGTGTGTGCATATGTTTCCCTGCATTTCCCCAGTCTCTTTCAGTCCCTTTCTCTAAGAAAAATGCATCTCATGTTATAACATATATAATTATTATTTCAGAGAATGTTATTTCTGAATTTGATGGAGACTAAGCAAATTGAAACTGGTTGGTTGGTATGAGTAAAAGCAACTATATGGAATTATGACAATACATTGATAATATCTAAATAATTTTAGTCTTTATATTTGTACAGATTGTTTTGATATTAAATATTTTTAACAAGTAAATATGCAATTTCAGGTTTCTCTTATGGTGGCAAAAGATGCAGAAATGCATAAAAGTAAGCTGCAGTACTTTATGGAGCAGTTCTATGGAATTATCAAGAATGTGGATTCAAACAGCAAGGACTTATCCATTGCCATTCGTGGATATGGACTTTTTGCAGGAGTATGGTCATTAATTTATCCATATCTTTTCAGTTTCATTTGAGTGTTTAAGGGAATATAATTATTGCATTTTTGAATAGCATCTCACCTTTGTGACAATATAAATATCCATTTGTATGTATGAGCATATGTGTATATATGTGTGTGTGTGTATAGGTATACACCCTGCATTAGCACAGACATATACACACACAACTTAAATGTGTAAGTATACATAGGTGTGTACACACATCTACACAAACTAATTGGGGTAAATGCTTCAACAAGGATTGGCCTAAATCTTCTCATTGACTCCTATGTATTAGTAATTATTTGACATGACTGGATAAGTCATGTCTGATTAAATGAATTGTCCTAATAATTTAGGGAGGTGGGTACATTCTGCTGCTTGAAAACTTCACAGTTTACATAGCAGTTTCCATATCTAAATATGCACGTATATCTGTATGCATCATAATACATAATACTTACGCTTTTTAGCACCAAATTTTGAAGTTTATTATTGTTATTTTTTTTGTTAACTTATTTTTTCAGTATCTGCTATGTACTAGGATTCTGTGTATGTACTATCTCAAATACTCACAAATTTCCTACAAGCTTTTAGGAGTATTATTTCACTTTACAGATGAAGAAACAGACCCAGAGAAAGTAGGTAACTTGTCAAAGGACACAGAGTTAGTAATTGACAGGCCCAAGACATAATTCAAATCTGAAGATGAGAAACACCTTTTTTTCCAGTATGCCTTGCTGCCCCTTATTTATGAAATAAAATTATAGTTGCTGTCACTCAACATTTTAGAAAGAGAAGTTCTTGTGGCAGAAAGAGGTCTAGTTAAGCATATTGAGAATAACTGTAGTTATTTCCCTGTTGGTGGATCGCTATGATTTCTACTTCACAGAAAGAATCACTTGTTACTTTGCTTTCTACAAGTCTGTCCCTCCATGTCTGTTCCCTTGTTTCCCAGAGTGAGAATCCTTCCCTCCTGCCTTCCACTCTCACTGCTCATTCTACACTGATACTTAATGAATTTGCTTCCAAATGATCTGTTTACCCCCAACCCCCTTTTTTAAAAAATCTCCATCTCCATTTGTCTCTGTTAGGTTCTTAAATATACTTAGGGCAGAAGAATTGTATGTGAAAAGGCTCAGGGCAGGGACCTTTCAACTTTGTACATGCTGGTCTAATCAACTTCACTTGTTTACTGTAGTTAGGTATATTCACACTGTAGCTAGAGGGTGATGGACAAGCAAAAAGGGAGAGCCTCTAAAAGATAAACACAGGTCCTCAAGATGGTGAGACTAGATCTGAAGTCCAAACAAGCCTTTGGAAAATCAGAGCTGGATGGTAGCATTGTCAGGTTGGGCCCTATAAAGGTGGCCCTGGGCACAGTGTATAGCACAGTGTAGTAGTGTGTTCCAACTTTGAGGTTACCTCCCAGCCACTTCCTTAGGGTGACTGGCTTCCCCGGGGGCAGGGACTTATTTGTCTTTGATATCTAGCATCTAAACAGTGCCTAGAATGTAGCTGATGATCACTAGATGTTTTGTTCATGAATATTTAGAACATAATTACAGATCATTTAAAAAACATCTTTATAAGATACACGTATTTTCTGTTCTCCATTAGAAAGCTTGTTAATTTTCAATTTATAATCATTTGGCTTAACATGCCACCTTAAGTATCATTATTTTGACACTGATAAGATTGATAACTTCCGTTTTACCTTTCCTGAAGCCTTGCAAGGTTATAAATGCAAAAGATGTTGACTTCATGTACGTAGAGCTCATCCAGCGCTGCAAGCAGCTGTTCCTCACCCAGCTAGACACTGTTGATGACTACGTCTACCAGATGCCAAGTTTCCTCCAATCTATTGCAAGTGTCTTGCTCTACCTCGATACAGTAAGTGAAATAGTTAACTAAACTGAGCACAATTTTAACTATTTAGTCTCAGTTTAAATGGTTTGATGGAGTCGTATGAGTTGTAGGCATTCAGGACAGGCACCATTCTGGTCAGGTGGATATTTTTAATTAGTATTTTGTGTCAATAGAATTATTGTCATGGAACTTGACTTTTTGTTACCCAAAGCAGGAAAAATTATTTGTTACTCTTTTCTTTCTAAAAGATTAAGTTTACTGCTTGGGGTAGAAATGCACCTTAAGTATTCAGTTTTGCTCTGATTTTTTTAGGCAATCACAATAATGACTGGTAAGCTTATTAGCAGACTAGATAAACTGGATTTTTTTCATTGATATAATATGTATCTGAGTTATAATTACTTTGAATATGTGTATTATTTCTATTTTTACTTATTCCCTCCTTAACTTTCAGTTCTCCATTTCTGGTAGGTTCCTGAGATATATACTCCAGTTCTGGAACATCTCATAGTGGTACAGATAGACAGCTTCCCGCAGTATAGTCCAAAAATGCAGTTGGTATGTTGCAGAGCCATAGTGAAAGTTTTCCTAGCCTTAGCAGAAAAAGGACCAGTTCTCTGGAATTGCGTTAGTACTGTAGGTAAGTCTGGAATTCACTGTTGTTTCTGTGATGATGAGCGAGGAATACTCCACATGTTTGGTATAATGACTATCTGATTGCTAAATTCTTTTGTATCTTTGGATGCTTCTTGGAGAACTAATATTTTGGTGGAAAAAATGTCTCCTTTTCCATCCTTTTGTTTTTGGATCTTTTTTTTTTTCCTTTGCTTCAGAATCTTAATAGTCCAGAAAGTAAGCCTAAAGATACTAACAAACTTAGAGAAAAACTTGAAAGGTAAGGTCATGTTCAAAAGCAATGGCTGTCATTTTTGTTGAGTGTTTGGTTGTATAATTCAGTGTTGCCTTCATTTTTGTTCTCATTTGCTTTTATCAGTGCACCAGGGGTTAATCAGAATATGTTCTAAACCAGTGATCCTACAAAAGGTAAATTCTGAATCTAATGTTTTGAAAAGTAGTCTTTTTCAGTCTCACTGAAGTTAGAAATGTTGCTGGGGTTTTTGTGTGTGTGTGTAAATATACAGAATTGGTCTTTTTAGTTATTAGCCATGCCTTAATTTTGAAGTGTAGGACATACTACCTCTGTTTTTTTCTGGTGAATAAACTTCTCCTAAGTTATGAAACATACTTAAATGTAAGTTTACTATTATACACATATTTTTATAAAAGGGAAATGTTTCCTGTCTTAAAATTTTAGGGCAAAATACTTCAGTGTATTATGGGAGACATATTTTAGTTTCAGGAAATAGGTTGAGATGAGAGATTGACTTGCTTAAGAAAGTGAGATAAAAGATTTATAACATTCCTTGGATATTGCTTTGAAATATCTGTTAGTGTGTCACTATTTTAATCCCAGTTAGAAAAATCATGACTTTTTCTAGCTTATTTGTTTTATGATGCTTCATTATATACTCTTCCTCAGTCAAATTATAGTCTCCTACTGGTGGCAGTTTTAGCTTAGAAAACTGAAAATCAGAAAGTTCTGGCAGCGGTGTTTATTCTGTGACTCCATCAGTAAGTATTGGCTATTGTCTTCCTGCCCAGCTCACAGAGTCCGAAAACCACCATGCATCAGTGGAAGTCAAAGCTGGCAAGTGGAAAGTGCCCACGTACAAAGACTATCTGGACCTTTTTAGAAACCTCCTGACCTGTGATCAGATGATGGTAAAAATGACTATTTTAAAATCATAAAAGTAGCCTACTTCCCCTTTGTCAGTCTCCATAGTTTTACAGTTAAGACTCATTTATTTCAGAATTAGATTTTCCTAACTTTCAGTTGTTTTTCTAAAGAGTACTTCAAGTAATAAAAAATTAAAGCAGTATAAGTTAGGACAGTTAAAGTGAAATTAAAAAAAAATAGTTAATAGGACAAAGTCATAGAACTCAAAGTTAATTGCTGAAGCTGAGTCCACATTTTTCTTTCAGTAGCCATGTACTAGAGTCAATTCTAAGTGGTTCTAACAGTCTCTTAGGTAACAAAAATATAACAGAATTATCACTGTGGAAGAGCTCTTCTATTTTTAGTTGTTAAAGATGAAGATAAATCCAGTTGATTTAATTGATATGAAGGAGATTTGTGGACAGCTATTACTTACATCATTTATGGCTAGAATAATGTTTCCTGCCTAATGTGTTTCTAGCAGTTGTTTCTTTAATGTCTACTTTAAGCCAGGTCTGGCCACTGTTTTAACAGACTTTGACAAAGCATTAATAGGCTTGGAAAAACTATTTTTGTCAGTGGATGGTTCCTGTCCTGTGTAATATCTTAGAGGAGTTTTTACTTTTCTTATTGAGGTAAAATAGTATATGTCACAGTGTTAGTAATTTTACCTAAAATATTTCTTCCTTATACGTGATATTATAGGCACAGTAATTGGCCTGTATTTTTAGAATGGTAGAATACTTTCACTTTTAAAGAAATGATAGATAATACTTTTAAATTCATTCTAAGGATATATATATCCATTTGTATATATGAGCGTATGTGTATATATGTGTGTGTGTGTATAGGTATACACCCTGCATTAGCACAGACATATACACACACAACTTAAATGTGTAAGTATACATAGGTGTGTACACACATATACACAAATTAATCGGGGTAAATGCTTCAACAAGGATTGGCCTAAAGCTTCTCATTGACTCCTATGTACTAGTAATTATTTGACATGACTGGATAAGTCATGTCTGATTAAATGAATTATCCTAATAATTTAGGGAGGTGGGTACATTCTGCCGCTTGAAAACTTCACAGTTTACATAGCAGTTTCCATATCTAAATATGCATGTATATCTGTATGCATCATAATACATAATACTTATGCTTTTTAGCACCAAATTTTGAAGTTTATTATTTTTCTTTTCTTTTAAAGGATTCCCTTTTAGCAGATGAAGCATTTCTTGTTGTGAATTCCTCCCTTCAAAGTCTGAACCGTTTGCTATATGATGAATTTGTAAAATCAGTTTTGAAGATTGTTGAGAAATTGGATCTTACACTAGAAAAACAGAATGTTGGGGAACAAGAGGTTTGAAGTTCTTGTCAATAATGATTTTGCATCATTTTTATACCAGTTCTGTTTGCATGTAAATAATCAAGGGAAAATAGCACATTTGTGGAGTGTTACAGGAAATTGGTTTCTTCCTCCTTAGTCTGTTTTGCTGATTATTTTCTATTTGAATAGCCTAATGTATAGAAAATGTTATCACTACATTGTTCAAAAAGTAATTCAGTATATGTTTAATATGTTGGAAACATTTTTTTTTAAGTTGTTTACTAGGCTTGTTTTTACTCATTCCTTAGAAATGGTAGAGTCAGATCTTACTTTTGTGTAGAGGTAACTTTTTTCCAGTAGGAGAGGGAAACTTGTATTCCTCTTGTTTTTAGCTATGGAAACTCCAAACAGTGGATATACAGCAGTTGCTGTGTTCCTGGGATAGTAGGATACAGACAACAGGCAGCAAAATGAGCATGACCCTCCCTTTTTCCTGTACCCCACTTTCCTGCTGTGGGTAAAAGTCATGGTTTAGTGCTGCCCTGTAGGAGCTGCTGTGATCTCCTGTGAGGAGGTTTAGTAACAAAACACTATGATAATGAGATGAGTGTCAGATGGCGTGAGTTTCAGTGGGAAACATAGCGTTTGCTTTGAGCCCAGTGGTAGGGTCTCAGACTCGAGTGTGCTTGTTGGAGTCAGTGCTTGTGTACTTCAGTGCAGTGTGGTGACCAGGGGAGATGACAGGGAGGGAATGCAGAGGATACATAAAGGAAACAGTAAAAGGCCACTTGTCACATTAGCTTTATTTCATTTTTTATGTTGGTTGATAGGAAGACCAATGTCTGTTTTCTTGCTTTTTCTGGTTTGTGAAGGTCTAAAATAATTTCATTTAAAAACTTGCAGAAAAGGGACCTGCTGGGACTGTATTAGTCAACAAACCTACTTTTTAGATTACACATCTTTATCATTTTTGTTGCATGTATTTTGTCTTCTATTTCTTGCCCTTTTTACTTTATTCCAAAAGGCCAGGTGTGGCCTGTTAGCATTTCCCAAATATATCTAGTCTCCAACCCTCCTTGATAGCTTCCAGCTCCATATTCCTAACTACTTGTTTAGCATTTCCTCCTGAATCTGGTAACACAAATTTAATGTCAATTTTAAGTTAATATTACTTAACACTGTCGTTTCTCTGTTTCTCACTTTGAAACTTCCAAGTCACTATTGATAATTTCTGCTCCCCTTCATATTTTTGTATTCGTACCATTCTTTTATCACTTTATCACCTCCCATGTGTCCTGCATTTAGTGTAAGCAACTTTGATTAATTTTGTCAAATTGTAAGTTCTTGAGGGCCCATCTATAACTTCCTCACATTTGCATTCCTTCCTCATAGCATTAGGTGTCGACTGTGAAGTCAGTCAGTTATTTGTTGAATGATTGAATGGTACAATGTTTGTTTTGTTACAACTGATTTTTAAGGATGAAAATGAAGGTACTGGTGTTTGGGTGATCCCGACTTCAGATCCAGCTGCTAACTTGTATCCTGCTAAACCAAAAGATTTTTCAGCTTTCATTAACCTGGTGGAATTTTGCAGGTATTTAAAAAAAAATTCTAATTATTTAAGAGTAAAAATTATTAGTTATTGGCTATAATATAAGGAAAACATATAGGTATAAGAAATGATAGTCTTAAAACCTAAAATCACTTATATGAACCTTTAAAATAAATCTAAATATACCAGCTTAAATTTATCTTTTTTTTATATTTAAAGATCCTTAGGTATGGAAAACAAGGAATATAGATATACCTGAAAATGTTAAAACTGGAATCACAGACCTGTTTGATTGTGTTCCATATAATTTCAAAGATGAATAAAAATATTACATAATAAAAATCCTATAGTAAGCTTTTAATTATTTCTACAGAGAGATTCTTCCAGAGAAACATGTAGAATTTTTTGAGCCATGGGTATACTCATTTGCATATGAATTAATTGTCCAGTCTACACGGTCGCCACTCATCAGTGGTTTCTACAAATTACTTTCTGTGGCTGTGAGAAACGCCAAAAAAATAAAATATTTTGAGGTAAGTGTTTTTTGGAGGACATTAAGTATTCCTGTGTTTTTATAGTTGTGTGTGAGCTTGTATAAATGCATTACAGGCGTACCTTGGACATACTGCAGGTTCGATTTCAGACTACCACAATAAAGCAAATATCTCAATAAAGGAGGTGCCAGCATATGAAAATTATTTTTATACTGTACTATAGTCTGTTAAGTGTGCAGTATCAGTTATAATCATAACATTGAGGATCACTGATCACAGATCACCGTAACAAATATAGTAATAGTGAAAATTGAAATATGGTGAGAATTACCAAATGTGACACAGAGACAAGAAGTGAACAAATGCTTTAGGAAAAATGGTGCCAGTGGAACTGCTTGATGCAGGGTTGCATAAACCTTCAGTTTCAAAAAACAAAACCAAAATGTGTGAAGTGCAATTAAATTAGTATATCTGTATAAAATGCGAGATTATAACATACTGCAGTTTTAAAATCTAATTTTATTATCTGTATTTTAAAAAGCTGTTAATGTGAGTGGCAATTGGATGATCCTCTTTAAAAAGCTAATTGCATTTTCTGTTCCGATTTACAAACACTTGGGTGATTATGTCAGATTAACAGGTCCTCGAGGCTTGGTCCTAGGATCTGTAGCACAGCATTGCTTGGGAAGTCTCATGCCTTCTCTAGACTTACCTAATCAGAAACTCTGGAGGCAAGGCTCAGCAGTCTGCTAACCAGCCACCCAGATGATCCGGTGGCTCGTGAAATTTGAGAATAACTGGATTAGAGAACCTAAGGCTCCAGTCAGTCATGAGCAGTCTGGTTAATTATAGGGTGAGTGGGTGTCTGGGATATAAGTGTGCATTTTGGAAGATGAGGAAGGAGAAATGGATTTAGCCAGGCCTCTGGCTTTGACCATCCATGCATCTCACACCTCACACTGCTTTCCACTGGCCTCTGCCTGAAATGTTTCCAGAGCTAATTTTCCTTTCCATCTGCACAAGGCCTTGGCAAAGTGAAAATGGGTTTATCGCTCAGAAGGAAGGTTGCCAGATGATTAGGACACAGAATAACCCTACCATTGTTCATTGCACTAATTTGCTATTTTATTCAACAGGGAGTTGGTCCAAGGAGTCAGAAACAGCCTCCTGAGGACCCAGAAAAGTATTCTTGCTTTACTTTGTTTGCAAAATTTGGTAAAGAGGTAATTTGAAATGATTTATCCAGTGTTATCATAGGCTATTTAAAAATGGATATATGTTGAAAAAAAATTCTAATGATCATAAATGATCTAATTATCTAAAAATTGGTTTACTTAATCCAGGTTGGCTTTAGGGATTAAGAAATTAAGTGTTTTTCTTGGGATTAAGATATACAGGAATCATTTTGCTGCAAAGGACGCTTGAGTTTTCTTAAAATAATTTCAATGATGAGAACTCAAAATCAATACGTTCTTTAGCTTTTCATATAATGGAAGTACTTCAACAAATTAACTTTTCCTGGAGATCAGTGCTTAATTTGTAAATGAATGTTACCATGTCAAATAAAGGCTACAGAATCATTTTTTGTATTCCAGAATAGGGTAGATACTTTTTAGTTGATTTTCAAGTCATAGGCTCTGTTCAGGTGCATACCACAGTCTTTCTCTTCTTTCTTGTTTAGGTATCAGTTAAAATGAAGCAATACAAAGATGAACTTTTGGCCTCCTGTTTGACCTTCATTCTGTCCCTGCCACACAACGTCATTGAACTTGACATTAGAGCCTATGTTCCGGCATTGCAGGTGGATGCATTGTCTTGCGCAAATCCATTTCTGCATGCAATGTTATGTTTCCTAAAAAACATGGAAATACCAAGGTCTTGCCCTTGCAGTCCCAGTAGGTGCTTACCCATCAGACACCCTGGGTAAAATTCTTTCTGCCGCTTAGTAGCTTTGGAACTTGGAGCACTTGGCTTGGCCTCTTGAGCTTCCCTTACAGATATGGATATGAGGATTAAGAAATTAAGAATTAAACCTTCAATGTGTGGACAGTCTGCAGTATAACAACAACTGTGTAGACTTTGCTAATGACCTGAGATGCACCCACTTACCTATAGCAGCAGTGTTTGGCATTCTGGCATTAGAAGGGCATTTTCATTAGAAACAATTAATTGGTGTTTTTTCTCTTTAAATCTTAAATTCCCTGTGTTTCGGTTTACCTTGTTTGTATTTATAGATGGCTTTTAAACTGGGCCTGAGCTACACCCCATTGGCAGAGGTAGGCCTGAATGCTCTAGAAGAATGGTCAGTTTATATCTGCAACCATGAAATTCAGCCCCATTATAAGGACATTCTACCCAGCCTTGATGGATATCTGAAAACTTCAGCCTTATCAGGTAAGGTTTAGAATTGTGGTGTGTATGTTAAAGTGACGATGTAATACCCATAATAGAACTATCTGTGTTTTTGCAACTTCTGAAATTTAAGCCCAGTGTATAAAAAATATGTTTGTTGGTATTTTTATCATCTCCCAATTCATTTCAATGTAATTGGGTTATAGGAAGTATAACTGAGGTATTAAGCCTATTTTTAATTTTAATCACTTACAGATTTATAAAATCTTCAAGGGCAAGAACTCTATCTTATATATTTTGAACTCCTTATAAATCCTAACACACTGCTGGCCAAAATGATTTTGTTAAACAGGAATTAAAAAGCTATGAGAAAATTCAGTAGTGAGTGGGTTCTTAAAATGCTTCTGAGTTAGTTTCTGTAAGACTTTTTTTTAAGTTTGGCATATTTAAAGCATTATGACTGCAATTTCCTTATTCAGAGAATTTTAGGAATGTTCACTTGATATAGCTATCATATAAATAAGTCAGAACATAGCTCCTTTAAGAGAATTGTAATCTAATTTATTGATACTCTCCAAATACAGGAACATTACACAAAGTCCAGGCCTTTCTCAACTTAGGCACGCAGACACAACACGGGAAGGACTTATTGTTTCAATTCTGTAATTCCAGTCAGAGCTCGAAAGACAGCAGAGACAGCCATTCACTGGTCCCAACTTCAAACAGGTGCTTTCCAGTGAATGGAATTCTTAACTAATTTGATCTCCAAGAAATAAAAAAAAGGCTGAAAACGAGATCCTCTTTCTGTCTCTGGCCCATTGGAGAATAGGTCTCTGGCCTCAACTCATAGGTCACCATGGTGTCAGTACACTATAAACCCAAATTCTCAGTCATTGCTCCTGCCATGGCTGCTAGCTTATTGGGCATAGGCAAAGCAAAGATAAAGTCGTAGAGAGGAGAACTAGAGAAACAGCAGAGGTAAGGCTCTGCTGTTATTTGGGATTTGCTTGTGGAAAACGTGCAGGGATTAAACCACCAGTGGTGTCCCCCAGCAGTGCAGCTTCCTGCGGACTGTCAGCCAATCCACTGGGCATCTCCAGACTAGTGAGAAGTAGCTTTACAACTATAAAATTATGAATTTACACTGATAGAAAACCAGCGTGTGTTGAAGATCTTATTTAATTCCATAAAGGTACTAGTAAGCTGTTACAATAGGTTCCTATACCTGAGTCTAATTGCAAGAAAAGACTAGACAAACCCAAATAGAGGGACAGTATACAAAATTACTGGCATAAAAATTTTTTAACGTCCTAATAGTGAAAATCAGGGGAAGAATGAAGGACTGTTTTGAGTTTACAGTAGACTAAAAGGACAGGACAACTAAATATGACATGTAGTTCTGAACTAAGACATTGTAGGATCAGTGCTGGAACCAGAATGGGGCTGAACATAAATGTGGGCAGTGTCTCAAGATCAGTGTCCTGATTTGGATAGTTGTATGGTTCTGATGTAGGAGAATGTCCTAGTAGGAAATACACACCAAAGTGTTTAGTGGTGGGGGAGCATCAAGTTGGTAGTTTACTCCTAAGTGGTTCAGGAAAGTGAAATTTTGTACTACACTCCCAGGTTTTCTGTTAGTTTATAATTGGTTCAAAAAATTTATAGGGAAGTACTTTAAGATTGTACATATTCTTGTTCTTCATCGAGCTTTTACCATAGTGGTTTTAGTATCCATTGATGAGTCTTCTTTAATTAATTCCTACAATAGTTGCAAAGTGGTGTTTTTCTAACTCTGTCATTTGTTCTATAGTAGTTGGCATTCTACTGGAAGAAATGTTTTTTTCTCACCTATTTATTTATATTGGTAGGGACTTGTGGATTCTTATCTTCTCAGTGGGTATAATCTTTTACTGTTCCTGATCGTGACACTCAAATTGTCCCAGATTTGGCTTTATATCAGGAGTCGGCACTGGGTGCTTCTCCTTGAGCAGTTCCTTGCTTCCTGGCACCTGTCCCATCTCTTGTATTAGCCATTTCTCCAAGGAACCCTGTTTCTTTTAGTAGACAACAGTATTTAAAATCAAGAAAACCACTATTAATATTTTTTTGTTCTAGAAACTTAATTTTTAAATTATAATCAATATTAGGATTTTTAATGTCTCTATTTGTCAGTATAGTGTTTTCTTCTTACTACTCATCAAATCGGTGAATGAATGCTACTTCAAATTGATGTTTGTTTACTGTTGATAGATGAGACCAAGAATAATTGGGAAGTGTCAGCACTTTCTCGGGCTGCCCAGAAAGGATTTAATAAAATTATGTTAAAACATCTGAAAAAGACAAAGAACATTTCATCAGTAAGAAATCCCTTTATTTTCTTTACCTTAAATAATTCAGAGATCAGATTCTATAAAAAGTAAAAATATTCATTTATTGTTATATATGTTCGAGTACAATATAGAAAAAATTTCAGTATATATTAGCAATAAAAATGTAAGGTATGTTAAGTATTTGGTTTACTGTCTTGAACTTGTTTTGCTGTCTCTACCTTCAAATGTATTTAATGGATAATAAAAAGTAATATGTTTCATATTCAATAAGCAATTAGAAGATTGATAGGGATATATAAGGTTGATTCATTTACTGATTAGATCTTAAGTGTGTCATTTTGTCAAGTTCAGTTTATACCAGCATTTGTGGAGTTTTTTGGTGATAGTTTCTTGAGACCAGTTTTTTGAGATGTGGCGTATGATGTAATAAAAAATAATGTAAATAGCAAAAATTGAGTTAATATAGGGCAAATATGTATTTTAGGTGAAAATTGAAATTTGAAAACCGTTCAGTGTTTAGAACTGGTAATACAAGCTTTAGGGTAAATTCTTCCTACCTTATTATTTTTGACAGATTTTGATTGAGAGCCTTGAAACTAGGAACTCTAAAAGTTTTAAATAATTTTATCACATACAAATAAAGCAAAATGAAATCACTTCAGTTATCTCTGGCTTTGCAAATAAAATTTCTTTACAGACACACAGCCCCTGTTCCCTAGGGACAGCAGTGCCCGAAGCGTGGGCTCCTGTGAGTTCCAGGGTGCAAGGCCAGAACAGTTCTTACTTGCTGACATTTGCACTGGGGTGTGCCAGTGGCTAACATTATTGACACCTTAGTGTTTTATTAAATTGTGACCCTTGAACACGCATTTTTTTAATATTCTGTGAGATGAAACAGGAAGCATCTACATAAAGCAGTCTCTTGTCAGCGAGGCATGACAGCTGTCTTCAGGAAAAGCACTTATGTGATGCTTTGAGCTATAAGCTAAGGTTAGCCACTCATTTCATGAACACCATTTTTACTTAAAACTGACTGACAACCTGTAGCTTTTCAGTATTTGGAAGACATTTTGACTAAAATAGTGAGCCTGTCACTTCAAAGAAAACATCTGAGAGTATTTGTTGCTAGTGATAAAATTCAAGCTTCTAAGTGAAAGTTAAAATTTAGGAAAACTTGTAGTCATTACCATGAGCTTGACGACTTCTCAATACTTAAGTGATTTTTCTGATGAGATTAGGGGTGATATTAACAAATGTGATTTTTTTTGCATATATGGTGGAATGTGTCTACATTTGGAAGATCTGCATAACCCAGTGAACGAATATTTTCAGATGAGCAATACATTATATCACCAAATCATGTCTGGGTAAAAAATCCACTCAAAGTGCAAGATAAACCAATGGATTTTAATGTAATAGACCACATAAAATTCATTGATGAGGTTTCAGATACCCACATTGTTACTAACCTCTAAGAAATTACTGCATGTTCAGTTTTGGAGTAGTATCAAAAAATAACCACTATTATCTAAAAAGACTTAAAGTCCCTCTTCCAGCTACATCCCCAACAACATATGACAAGAGTTGTGTTCTAATGACAATAAAGAGATCTGCACAAATCTGAAAGAATGGAATATATAGTTACTTGTCCTAAAAATATGTCATTTGTTAATACTCAATGGGTTTAGTATTTTTAAATAAAGTAACAACTGTTTAAATAATTTCTAAGTTTTTACTCCTAGTATGATATTGGTAAATACAACCCTCATAAAACAAAAGCTCTTTGGAGATCCTCAGTGTTTTTAAGGGTGTTATGTGTCCTGCCAAAATTTTGGGATTGTTGGCCTAGGAAATGGATATATAACTGCAAAATTGGAAGAGATGTGGCTTCTTTTCATGAATTTGCAGTAAAAATAACAGCAGTCCTGTGTAGGATATAAAGAACCATTGAGAGACAATAACAGAGATGGTAGTAAAATAGCTTTTCTTTACTCTCAGAATTCTCTTTAATTTTTAACTCAGTTATCATCACATGTGTACTGTTGTTCAAATTTGCAGAATGAAGCACTGTCCTTAGAAGAAATACGAGTTAGAGTAGTACACATGCTTGGCTCTCTAGGAGGACAAATAAGCAAAAATCTTGTAACAGGTAAACTTACCTTTAAAATGAATTAACCTCTGTAGATACAGTTTACTTTAAATTAGATATATATAGATCATGGTATATTCTGACATTTGTATTTTCAAATAAGATTACAAAGAATGATGTTTTGCCTAATGAAATGCTTTGACTATCCCCATGTAATCTGACTCATTCAGTACACTAGCAGGCAAAATCTTCTAGCTCTATTAAGCTTGTTTTCTATTTTGAAACAATCTAATTTGACTCTCTTTCAATTCCTGAAACAATGTTTAATATAAAAATCTTTTTTAAATCTGATATTCTTAATATTTGGATATTGGAGAATATTTTTGATCAGAACATTTTAGATTAGTAAAAATTATCTGTATTTTTACTTCTGAAATTTCATATTAAGTGTACTAGTGACTTTCAGTTTTTTAGGAAATTAGAGCCTATATTGGGAAAAGAAGTGTTATAAAGAGATTTTAATAAAAATATCATTCATTTATCATTTTTCTACAGACTAACTTAAGTAACTCTTACTGAAATTGAACATTAAACATTCCAGAGTATGCTTATTTAAAAATAACTTTAAATCAAATCCAGAAATGGTGTAAGTGATTTCTAATGTTGAATTACATGTCCGAAGTAAAAGCAAAAAAAGGAAGATGAATAGCATGCCCAACTTAAAAACACAAAAGCACTCTGGTTTTACTAATGAATTGTATAGCAATTGGCATTAGGAAAATTTTGAATGAAAAAACACTCTTAATCTTTTTTAACAGCTGCATCCTCAAATGAAATGATGAAGACATGTATGGCATGGGACAGAGAAAAAAGACTCCGTTTTGCAGTACCATTTATAGAAATGAAGCCTGTCATATATCTGGATATATTCTTGCCTCGCGTCACAGAATTAGCTCTTTCAGCTAGTGACAGACAAACTAAAGTACTTTTATTTTTCAATATTCATTATTTAGAGTGTATTATATTTTTTTTGTTAAGGTATCATTGATATACACTCTTATGAAGGTTTCACATGAAAAACATTGTGGTTACTACATTCACCCATATTATCAAGTCCCCCCCATACCCACTGCAGTCACTGTCTATCAGTGTAGTAAGATGCCACAGAGTAACTACTTGTCTTCTCTGTGCTACACTGTCTTCCCTGTGACCCCTCCACATACCATGTGTACCAATCATAACACCCCTCAATCCCCTTCTCCCTCCCTCCCCACCTGCCCTCCCCCACTCTCTCCCACCCCCCCCCCAATCCCTCCCCTTTGGTAACTAACCACTGGTCCCTTCTTGGAGTCTGTGAGTCTGCTGCTGTTTTATTCCTTCAGTTTGCTTTGTTGTTATACTCGACAAATGAGGGAAATCATTTGGTACTTGTCTTTCTCTGCCTGGCTTATTTCCCTGAGCATGATACCCTCTAGCTTCATTCATGTTGTTGCAAATGGTAGGATTTGTTTTCTTCTCGTGGCTGAATAATATTCCACTGTGGATATGTACCACATCTTTATCCATTCATCTACTGATGGACACTTAGGTTGCTTCCATATCATGGTTATTGTAAATAATGCTGCAATAAACATAAGGTTGCATGTCTTTTTGAATCTGAGATCTTTTCTTTGGGTAAATTCCTCCTAGTGGAATTCCTGGGTTAAATGGTATTTCTATTTTTAGTTTTTTGAGTAACCTCTGTATTGCTTTCCACAATGGTTGAACTAATTTGCATTCCCATCAACAGTGTAGGAGTGTTCCCCTTTCTCCGCATCCTTGCCAACGTTTGTTGTTCTTAGTCTTTTGGATATTGGCCATCCTAACTGGTGTGAGGTGATAGCTCATTGTGGTTTAATTTGCATTTCCCTGATAATTAGTGATATGGAGCATCTTTTCATGTGTCTGTTGACCATCTGAATTTCTTTGGAGAAGTGTCTGTTCAGAACCTCCGCCCATTTTTTAATAGGGTTATTTGCTTTTTGGGTGTTGAGGCGTGTGAGTTCTTTATATATTTTGGGTGTTAACCCCTTGTCGGATATGTCATTTACAAATATATTCTCCCATACTGTGGGATGCCTTTTTGTTTAGCTGATAGTGTCTTTGCTGTACAGAAAGTTTTTAGCATGATGTAGTCCCATTTGTTCATTTTTGCTTTTGTTTCCCTTGCTCGAAGAGATGCGTTCAGGAAAAAGTTGCTCATATTTATGTTCAAGAGATTTTTGCCTATGTTTTCCTCTAATAATTTTATGGTTTCATGATTTACATTCAGGTCTTTGATCTATTTCAAATTTACTTTTGTCTATGGAGTTAGGCAATAATTGAGTTTCATTCTCTTGCATGTAGTTGTCCAGTTTTGCCAAAACCAGGCTGTGATTTCCCCATTGTATATCCATGGCTCCTTTATCATATATTAATTGACCATATATGTTTGGGTTTATATCTGGGCTCTCTATTCTGTTCGTTGAGTGTATTATTTTTAAGAAATACGTTAGAAAATTTATAATGTATTTCAGCCATTCCAGTATCATTAATTTTGCATTTTCTGTACTATAGTAATTGGAAGGCTAATCAGTTATCAGAAGTAGATGTCATTGATAAATGAAAATTAAATGTAAATCATCTTAATACATAATAACTTGGCAAAATATTAATTTGCCAAAAACTCTAATAGAAATGTAGTACAAAGGGCATTTAAAAGTGATTTTCAGTTTGTGCACAATTATCTTCTCAATCTAGAAGATTAGAAACAATCTCATTTTTTTAATAATTTTTGAATTTCCAAAATGCTTAGAAAGTATATTTACTGAAAATTATGGTGAAAATTTGATAATAAATGAAGCAAGTCTGTAATATGGTAAGCATTGAAATATATTTCTTATGAATGTATTAGTCCCAATGTCTAAATCTTTTAAATTTCAACTCTTTAACTCTTCAATATAAAGCTTCTATTATAGAAATGTTAACTTTATTCAAGAAGTGCTATTTTCAGTTAATTTACATTTGGGTATATATGGGTTATCTGCTACAAAAGTTTCTCTTTTTAAAGGGCTATACTGAGAAACATTTCAAAATATTCTTGAATTCCTGGACTGTTTTAGGTTGCAGCTTGTGAACTTTTACATAGCTTGGTTATGTTCATGTTGGGAAAAGCCACTCAAATGCCTGAAAGTGGTCAGGGTTCCCCTCCCATGTACCAGCTCTATAAGCGAACTTTTCCTGTGCTACTTCGCCTTGCATGTGATGTTGATCAGGTAAGTGAATGGTTTTGAATCTGACATGGTTGTGAAACTTAAAAAAGAAGTTGTTCTTTCTAGTTCAGTGATCATCAAAGATTGCTGTATCTGTTGATCTTTAAAACATACTGCTGCCTGGCTGCTACCCTTCAGACTCTGATTTAATTCCTCAAGGATCTGACTTGGGGGTCAGGACTTACAAAAGCTTCTCCTGGTGATTTTTAATGTGCCACAAAGTTTGGGAATGAATCTCTGATCTGAGAGTCTCGGCATCTAAAGCTGAATTAGCAGTCACCCCTCTTGTGCAGGGACTCACAGTCTTTCAATGAATGGAGATAAATAGCAAGGCCAATAGTCATGGGAAGATTGGGCATGTTGGCAAATGGCCTCTTCCTCATGACTCTATGGACAAATTTCCATTTCTGTGAAGAAGCAGAAAACAGAATTCTTGGTTTGTTTATGCAGCTAGCATAACCCTGATATTAGGTTCCACACACACAAAACTAATTGAAAAACTCATTTAGAAATATACATGGAAACTTCTTCAATATATATGAATAAATACAATCTAGCAGTGTGTTAAGGTGTGCGATAATTGAATAGGATTTTTGGTTAAAACTTGAAAATTTATCATAGTAATAGATTTTAGAAGCTGTGATTCTCTTCATAGAAGCCTAAGAGGCATTTGTCCTGGTGAACTTGGAGCAGTTTAATATTATCCGTGACACAGTAAAGAATGTCTCCTTGCATGTCACAGCCGAGTCAGGAAGCACAATGCCGCCTGCACTGCAGCTGGTGGATGCAGGGCTGAGCAGTGACCGGCCTTCTCCCCACCTTCCAGCACCACCCAGGACAGTGCTATGGCTTGGAGTGGTTGCCCAGTACAGCTTCACTTGCATTTAGCTAGTTATTTGCACTGGTTTGTGTCTGGGCTCTGAGTTCCCCAATGACAGGGACATTAGAAAGGAAAGAAAAAGATTATTATTTTAAATACAATTTTTTTTTAAATCTGGAAAGCCAAAGAGTATGAACTGATAAACTCCTAGCTCTCTGTAAAAGCACATTTTTACAAATGTGTATATATATTTTGTCTTATTTGTAAAAAGTAGGATCATTGCATTCAAAAACACTTTTATGTTCAAAATGTTATTTCTGCTGTCACTACATTATAGGCATCCTTCCATGGTTTACCATAAAGTTTGCATAGGCAGGGAGATTTTCCTACAGGACATTGAAGGCAGCTATATAGAAGAACAATGTTAATGTATTGATAGTTTTGACTTTATAAATGTTTAAAACTACTGAATGGAACAAAACCCACAATTTTAATGTATGCATAATGTGAAAAACATTGTTTGCAACATTCTACTAAAGATAAAAGATTTAAACATGGGCAAATGGATAAATAACAAAAACAGGTGGATCATAAATGAAGAAATATGTATGGTCAATGAAATATATTCTAAAGTATTCAGTCTTTTTAGTAAACAAAGTTCAAATTGAAATGGTATTGTTTGCAGCTATTGTCAAGTATTTTAAAAAGTGATAATATGTAGTATTGTCAAGTCCGTAGAGAAAGGGCCCTGCGAGGAATGACTGGTCGGGTGTGGATTGGCACAGGCTGTCTGTAGGCAGAGCAAAAGAGTTGGTGCCCTGTAGCGTGTCCAGTGATTTCATTGCTGGAGATGTGCTCAGAGTAGTGTACTTCCCACTGTGGTTTCTTTATAATGGTCATAAATTAGAAATGCCTGTGTTTCTAACAATAGGATTTAGGTAATAGTATGTCCATATATAAGATACAAGATAGCTGATAAAAATACTGATATAGCATGTATTTATATGAAAAATACTCAGAATTAAGAGGCAAAGGGGTTACAAATATGTATATTTTTATACACATGAATATACATATATTTTAAATGTGTATAAATAAAATATTTTGAAAGTTAACTGGTTACTTTTGGGATGTAGACATGTAGAGGGATAGTTTTCTACATTTTCTACAATTTCTATAAGGGTGTGTGTGTGTGTGTGTGTGTGTGTGTGTGTATATATGTATCTATATATATATATACACACACACACATATACAAATCATTTATTTACTATGGATAAAACAGTATTACTCTTCTGGGAAAAAAAAAACAGTGATGCTTTAAGACCAGGTTAAGCTCCCAAACTGAAAGGTAAGACCCTTTTACTTTGATTAATCCTAAAAATTGTTTCAAAGATTCGAAAGATGCTCTTTTAGAGAAAAATATCCAGGTGTAAGGACTGTGTGTTAGGTAGTGTGAGTTCTGATACATTTTACATGATTTTTAAGAGCGTACAAGTCAAGGAGCTTTATTCTTGAGCTTGGTATCATTCTGAAGATGAAACTCCCTTGGATTTCTAGGAGCCCTAGTTTTATGAGACACAGAAATGATAAAGACACAAAGGGAATACTTGCCTTTTCTGCTGTGACAAACATTTTATTCTTCATACGTAATGAGGATTAGATGTGTAACCATTTGTCTAGGTAATTGCTCTGTTCCAGAAGGATAATAAAACTTGTCTCCCCAAGATGATCCCATAGTCACAGTAGACTGGGGCACCAACTAGGTTAAGCTCCCAAGAGGGAAAACAAGCACTGTCTTCCTGGGAATTTCCTTTTAGAAGGGAGGAAACACCCTGGATTGTAAAAGCGGAGACCTACAGGGCTCTCTGGCCTCCAAAAGAGATTTTATTTACATTGTAAATGGTTACAGTGGGAACCCAGTAGTAAAGATTTTTCCATCCCATCCCATCCCATCTCTGAGGAATAAAGGTTTTTCTCCCTCCTTTGGCAGGGTGGGAAAGCTGCCTCTTCACGTATCTTCTATGACACAGGCTTTGGAGTTTGAGGGCATAGGACATTGATCTGGCTTTCCTTTTGTTAATGGGGATGTAGGGAACCACATTGTCATTATTTGCTTTTTAGTTGAATAATGATAATGTCTCTGATCCAGAATACCCCATGTGCACATTCAGGATCAAATTAATGAAGATGAATATCTAAAAAAAAACAACGTTTAACCTAAATTGCCCTTCTAATTAGAGGAACAGTAAGTCTTAGTATGCATATTTTTCTTTGCTGGACTTAGAAAGGAGAGGATAGTTAGAACATGTTCATCAGAGAATTTAACTAGAAAAGGAAACTAATGAAACCACAGTAGTAGTATTGCTTAACTTTCGCTGACATTAAATGGAACTCTTTTAATATAAAATTAACATGAAGAAAATAAATTCTAATGGTGTTGTTTCTTCAGGTGACAAGGCAACTATATGAGCCACTAGTTATGCAGCTGATTCACTGGTTCACTAACAATAAGAAATTTGAAAGTCAGGACACTGTGGCCTTATTGGAAACAATATTGGTGAGTAATGGTTGATTCTCTTCCTATATTCTCATTGACTAGTTATATTTGATCTATATTTAGAATTTTAAGACAAGTACCTCTTAAGACATCAAAATGTAGTATTTAGCTAGATTATAGTTTTTTTTTAAATAATTGGTGAAATGGCTGGCATTTAATGGACAGGATGCCATATTTATTTGATACTTTTAAATATCTGCAAGCAGATAGTCATTCATGTTCTGTTCTCTTTTGGGAGTATGTTTATGAATTTGGCAGATTTCACCTACATTAAGGCTCCGTGCGCGCACACGTGTGTGTGTAAGGAATGAGTGAATACGCATGTTCTTGGACTTTTTTCAGAGTTGCAGTATCCTCTTTTTAAAAAAACATAATCTATAGCATAATAATTAACTTAAGAGTAAAAGGATTTTTGAGCTTATCCACTTCTCTCCTGCATTCAGATTCAGCATCAAAAGAGCCCTAGAAACTCACCATTTACATAGAACCCTCCTCAGACTGTAGAAGCCAAATCAGTAGGATTTGGTACTGATTCACTGAGGGCAGATGCAGTTAGTTCGCTAAAGCCTGATTGTCTTTTTTCACTTACTTTAATTTTAAGCCTGACTGTCTTTTTTCACTTACTTTAATTTTCTGAACTTTTGCAAATAACTTTACATTAGATTCCTCTAAATGCCATCTTATTTGATTTTACCTCTTATTTCAGCCAATAATTTTGTTTTAGGATAGTGACATATTGTACCTATGCTTTAATTCCTTGCAGTGTCTACCAACAAATCCTGCCTATAATAAATACATTTAATTAAATTTAACTTGTGGCTTATTTGCATTCAGACTTTTTTATTCTAATGTTTCTGTTGTGAAGTTCCTATCTTGTTTCTTCTCCCCTTTTGATCCTTGAAAGTAGCCCAAGTAAGGTCTTCACAAAGAAGTCAGGTAAGGTAATGATTCTGTAAAATGAGAGTTGAGGAAAGAAAAGGTAAAGTTGGTACAACACTCATGTGAAACGAGTGTCCAAAGGCCTCCCAGTAAGAATTGCTAATTCCCTAATGTCTATACATGCATTATTTGCCTCTGCTCTGAGAAGCAGAAAACACCACCTCTTCACATTGCTGTGCTTTATTACCTTCTTGAGTTCTAATTAGCACTGTAATCAAAGATTTTGCAAATGTTCAGGTAACACCCACTGCATACAGTAGGGCATCCAGGTAGGTAACTCTGAGAGGGAAAAGAGTACTATTGATAACCACACACAGCAGGTGTAACCAGGATCGTCCTGGGCAAACTGGAGCATAAGGTCACCTGACGTTCAATGTTCTGCGCTTCTGCCCTTACACGCCTTCCCACCCCCACCTCACATGATGCTGCCATGCAATAATAACTGGGGATATTAGGCAGAAAGAAATCTCTTGTTTCAGTGTTCAGTGTACTTTTTCAAGTTAAACTTTTTCTGTACAGATCTAAGAGGGAATTATACCCAGAGGGAAAAATACTTAAAGTTTCCTTAGTGTTTTTTTCCAGGTATTTAGGGACTGTGCCTTGATGGAGATGGTTTTAGCAAAAAGTTGTACTTTCAGAACCATATCTCCATATGCTTTTTCTTTATGGAGGATTCCAATTTCCTTGGAACTTACATGGATCTTACTCTCTTTAACCTTAATAAAGCATCTCAGATACTGTTAAGAGGTTAAATCAACAACAGAAATTCTTAGAAAGTACCTGTTGTGTTTCTTTGGGGAAGGAAAGACTGTTTATTATGTAACTAAAGTATTGGTTCTTTTTTTCATGTATTTTTCAATTTCTTAATTTGTTTAGAAGAAAGTATTGTCATGTCAAAAGGACACTTATTAGAATCTAGATTCTAGATAATCAGATTGGTTTCACTAGTGTTTTTTTTTGCTTGAATAGTGCTCTACAATTATTTTCATAATACACTCTAGCTATGCTCAGAGGCAGACCATGGTACCAGTTTTCATTCTATATTTTGTTTCAGGATGGAATTGTGGATCCTGTTGACAGTACTTTAAGAGATTTTTGTGGGCGGTGTATTCGAGAATTCCTCAAATGGTCCATTAAGCAGACAACACCACAGCAGCAGGAAAAAAGTCCAGTGAACACCAAATCACTTTTCAAGCGACTATACAGCTTTGCACTTCACCCCAGTGCTTTCAAAAGGCTAGGAGCATCCCTTGCTTTTAACAACATTTACAGGGAATTCAGGTAAGCAAGCCACATGACAGGGAAGTTGCAAAGAAGTTCTTTAAATTTTTTTTTTAGGTTGATTATTGTTTTTATTGAGATACAGTTTACATGCCATGAAATTCACCATTTTAAAGGGCACAATTTAGTGATTTTTTGTAGATTCACAGGTTGTGCAACCATCGCTACTATCTGATAGCCAGAACATGATTTTTAACATCCCAAAAAGAAACCTAACCTACTTCCTGTTTCTATGGATTTGGTATTCTAGTATTTCATGCAAATGGAATTATGGCTTTTTTCAGTTACCATATGGTTAATTATTATTATTTTTTTTGGTATCATTAATCTACAATTACATGTGCAACATTATGCTTACTAAACTCCCTGCTTCATCAGGTCCGCCCCACCTACCCCATTACAGTCACTGTCCATCAGCATAGTGAGATACTATAGAATCACTACTTGCCTTCTCTAAGTTGTACAGCCCTCCCCGTGCTCCCCGAACATTATGTCTGCTAATCTTAATGCCTTTATTTCTCCCTTATCCCTCCCTTCCCACCCATCCTGCCCATTCCCTTTCCCTTTGGTAACTGTTAGACCATTCTTGGGTTCTGTGAGTCGGCTGCTGTTTTGTTCTTTCAATTTTTTTCTTTGCTCTTGTGCTCCACATATGAGTGAAATCATTTGATACTTGTCTTTATCCGCTTGGCTTATTTCACTGAGCATACCCTCTAGCTCCATCCATGTTGTTGCAAATGGTAGGATTTGTTTTCTTCTTATGGCTGAATAATATTCCATTGTGTATATGTACCACAGCTTCTTTATCCATTCATCTACTGATGGACACTTAGGTTGCTTCCATTTCTTGGCTATTGTAAATAGTGCTGCGATAAATATAGGGGTGCATATGTCTTTTTCAAACTGGGCTGCTGCATTCTTAGGGTAAATTCCTAGGAGTGGAATTCCTGGGTCAAATGGTATTTGTATTTTGAGTTTTTTGAGGAACCTCTATACTGCTTTCCACAATGGTTGAACTAATTTGCATTCCCACCAGCAATGTAGGAGGGTTCCCCTTTCTCCACATCCTCGCCAACATTTGTTGTTTGTGTTTTGGATGGTGGCCATCCTTACTGGTGTGAGGTGATCTCTCATTGTGGTTTTAATCTGCATTTCTCTGATGATTAATGATGTGGAGCATCTTTTCATGTGCCTGTTGGCCATCTGAATTTCTTCTTTGGAGAAGTGTCTATTCATATCCTCTGCCCATTTCTTAATTGGATTATTTGCTATTTGTTTGTTGAGGTATGTGAGTTCTTTATATATTTTGGACGTGAACCCCTTATCAGATACGTCATTTATGAATATATTCTCGCATACTGTAGGATGTCTTTTTGTTCTACTGATGGTGTCCTTTGCTGTACAGAAGCTTTTCAGCTTGATATAGTCCCACTTGTTCATTTTTGCTTTTGTTTCCCTTGCCCAGGGAGATATGTTCATGAAGAAGTTGCTCATGTTTATGTCCAAGAGATTTTTGCCTATATTTTTCCTAAGATCTTTTTGGTTTCATGACTTTCATTCAGGTCTTTGATCCATTTTGAGTTTACTTTTTGTATAGGGTTAGACAATAATCCAGTTTCATTCTCTTACATGTAGCTGTCCAGTTTTGCCAACACCACCTGTTGAAGAGCCTGTCATTTCCCCATTGTATATCCATGGCTCCTTTATCGTATATTAATTGACTATATATGCTTGGGTTTATATCTGGGCTCTCTATTCTGTTGCACTTGTCTATGGGTCTGTTCTTGTGCCAGTACCAAATTATCTTGATTACTGTGGCTTTGTAGTAAAGCTTGAAGTCAGGGAGCGTAATTCCCCCACTTTATTCTTCCTTCTCAGGATTGCTTTGGCTATTCAGGGTCTTTTGTCGTTACGTATGAATTTTAGAACTATTTGTTCCAGTTCATTGAAGAATGCTGTTGGTATTTTAATAGGGATTGCATTGAATCTGTAGTTTGCTCTAGGTAGTAAAGCCATTTTCACAATATTTATTCTTCCTAGCCTCGAGCATTGGAATGAATTTCCATTTGTTAGTGTCCTCTTTAATTTCTCTCAGGAGTGTCTTGTAGTTTTCAGGGTATAGGTCTTTCACTTCCTTCATTAGGTTTATTCCTAGGTATTTTATTCTTTTTGATGCAATTGTGAATGGAATTGTTTCCCTGATTTCTCTTTCTGTTAGCTCATCATTAGTGTATAGGAAAGCAACAGATTTCTGTGTTAATTTTGTATACTGCAACTTTGCTGATTTCAGATATTAGTTCTAGTAGTTTTGGAGTGGAGTCTTTAGGGTTTTTTATGTACAATATCTTGTCATCTGCAAATAGTGACAATTTGACTTCTTCTTTACCAATATGGATGCCTTGTATTTCTTTGTTTTGTCTTATTGCTGTGGCTAGGACCTCCAGTACTATGTTGAATAACAGTGGGGAGAGTGGGCATCCCTGTCTTGTTCCCGATCTTAGATGAAAAGCTTTCAGCTTCTTGTTGTTAAGTATGATGTTGGCTGTGGGTTTCTCATATATAGCCTTTATGATGTTGAGGTACTTGGCCTCTGTACCCATTTGTTGAGAGTTTCAATCATGAATGGATGCTGAATTTTGTCAAATGCTTTTTCAGCATCTATGGAGATAATCATGTGGTTTTTGTTTTTCTTTTTGTTGACGTGGTGGATGATGTTGATGGTTTTTCGAATGTTGTACCATCCTTGCATCCCTGGGATGAATCCCACTTGACCATGGTGTATGATCCTCTTGATGTATTTTTGAATTCGGTTTGCTAATATTTTGTTGAGTATTTTTGCATCTACGTTCATCAGGGATATTGGTCTGTAATTTTCTTTTTTGGTGAGGTCTTTGCCCGGTTTTGGTATTAGAGTGATGCTGGCTTCATAGAATGAGTTTGGAAGTATTCCCTCCTCTTCTGTTTTTTGGAAATTCTTTAAGGAGAATGGGTATTATTTCTTCTCTATATCTCTGGTAAAATTCAGAGGTGAATCCATCTGGCCCAGGGGTTTTGTTCTTAGGTAGTTTTTTGATTACCGATTCAATTTTGTTCATGGTGATTGGTCTGTTTAGTTTTTCTGTTTCTTGCTTGGTCAGTCTTGGAAGGTTGTATTTTTCTAAGAAGTTGTCCATTTCTTCTAGGTTTTCCAGCTTGTTTAGCATATAGATTTCCATACTATTCTCTTATAATTCTGTGTATTTCTGTGGGGTCCGTCATTATTTTTCCTTTCTCATTCCTGATTCTGTTTATGTGTGTAGATTCTCTTTTTCTCTTAATGAGTCTGGCTAGGGGTTTATCTATTTTGTTTATTTATTCAAAAACCAGCTCTTGGTTTCATTGATTTTTTCTGTTGTTTTATTCTTCTCAATTTTATTTATTTCTTCTCTAATCTTTATTATGTCCCTCCTTCTGGTGACTTTGGGCCTCATTTGTTCTTCTTTTTCCAATTTCAGTAATTGTGTCTTTAGACTATTCATTTGGGATTGTTCTTCCTTCTTTAAATAGGCCTGGATTGCGATATACTTTCCTCTTAGAAATGCCTTTGCTGCATCCCACAGAAGTTGCCGCTTTGTGTTGTTGTTTTCATTTGTCTCCATATATTGTTTGATCTCTGTTTTAATTTGGTTGTTGATCCATTGGTTATTTAGGATCATGTTGTTACGTCTCCGTGTATTTGTGAGCCTTTTTGTTTTCTTTGTACAATTTATTTCTAGTTTTATACCTTTGTAATCTGAGAAGTTGGTTGGTAGAATTTCAGTATTTTTGAATTTACTGAGGTTGTCTTTGTGGCCTAGTATGTGGTCTGTTCTGGAAATGTTCCATGTGCACTTAAGAAGAATGTGTATCCTGCTGCTTTTGGGTGTAGAGTCTGTAGATGTCTGTTAGGTCCATCTGTTCTATTGTGTTGTTCAGTGCCTCTGTGTCTTTACTTATTTTCTGTCTGGTTGATCTGTCCTTTGGAGTGAGTGGTGTGTTGAAGTTTCCTAAAATGAATGCATTCCTTTCTGTTTCCTCCTTTAATTCTGTTAGTATTTGTTTCACGTATGTCGGCACTCCTGTGTTGGGTGCATATATATTTATAATGGTTATATCTTTTTGTTGGACTGACCCCTTTATCATTATGTAATGTCCTTCTTTATCTCTTGCTACTTTCTTCGTTTTGAAGTCTATTTTGTCTGATACAAGTACTGCAAACACCTGCTTTTTTCTCCTTGTTGTTTGCATGAAATATCTTTTTCCATTCGTTCACCTTTAGTCTGTGTATGTTTTTGGGTTTGAGGTGAGTCTCTTGTAAACAGCATATAGATGGGTCTTTCTTTTTGATCCATTCTATTATTCTGTGTCTTTTGATTGGTGCATTCAGTCCATTTACATTTAGGGTGATTATCGATAGGTATGTACTTATTGCCATTGCTGGCTTTAGACTCGTGGTTACCAAAGATTCAAGGGTAGCTTCTTTACTATCTAACAGTCTAACTTAACTCTCTTGTTAAGCAATTATAAACACAGTCTGATGGTTCCTTATTTCTCTCCCTTCTTATTCTTTCTCCTCCATTCTTTATATACTAGGTGTTTTATTTTGTACTCTTTTACATTTCCTTTGACTGTTTTGTGGATAGTTGATTTTACTTTTTGCCTTTAGTTAGTATTTGGGTGGTTGCTTTCTTCGCTATGCTTTTATTTTCTCTGGTGACAACTTTTTAGCTTTAGGAGTGCTTCCATCTAGAGCAGTCCTTTTAAGATATCCTGTAGAGGTGGTTTGTGGGAGGCAAATTCCCTCAACTTTCACTTGTCTGTGAATTGTTTAATCCCTCTCTCAAATATGAGTGATAATCGTGCTGGATACGGTATTCTTGGTTCAAGGCCCTTCTGTTTCATTACGTTAAATATATCATGCCATTCTCTTTGGTATGTAAGATTTTTGTTGAGAAGTCTGATGATAGCCTGATGGGTTTTCCTTTGTAGGTGATCTTTTTTCTCTCTCTCGCTGCCTTTAATACTCAGTCCTTGTCTTTGATCTTTGCCATTTTAATTATAATGTGTCTTGGTGTTATCCTCCTTGGGTCCCTTATGTTGGTAGATCTTTGGGCTTCCGTCGTCTGAGAAACTGTTTCCTTCCCCATTTGGGGACGTTTTCAGCAATTATTTCTTCAAAGACACTTTCTATCCCTTTTTCTGCTGGTATTCCTATAATGCGAATATTGTTCCATTTGGATTGGTCAGACAGTTCTCTTAATATTCTTTCATTCCTAGAGATCCTTTTATCTCTCTCTGCCTCAGCTGCTCTGTATTCCTGTTCTCTGATTTCTATTCAATTAACAGTCTCTTGCACCTCGTCCAGTCTGCTCTTTAGCCCGTTGATCGCTTCTCTCATTTCTGCATTGTCTTTCCTCACTTCCTCCGTTAGCTCTTAAATATTTCTCTGTAAGTCCATCAGCATGGTTGTGACTTTTATTATGAATTCTTTTTCAGGAAGGTTGTGTAAGTCTATCCCATCAGGCCCTCTCTCTGGGGTGTCTGTGTGATCCTTGTCTGGACCATATTCCTCTGTCTTTTCATGCCAATAGAAGTGTTCTCTGGTAGGTGCCACGTGTGTCAGCTGGCAGAGCAAAGTCCCTTCCTGCTTGTTGTTCTCCTTGCCCTTCTCCGGGGCCTGAGCTGGTTTCTCATCCACTGGGAGGCATTCTCTGGGATAATCCCCAGAGCTGCCTGTGTGAGGGGCCGTCTCAGCCTAGCCTATAGCACTGCGGGGGTTTTCAGTTTTGCTGGGTGCGTTCTGGTCCCCTTGGTGCCTTCCAGCCCTTGTTCTGGTTTCTGGGGCCCTTCTCGCTTAGCTGCGCGCCACCCGGGAGTAGATTTTGTGAGGTTGCTGTGGGCAGGGCTGCTCCTCTGCTGTTCCGCAGCAGCGGTGGCTCTGTCGTACGCTTTGCGGTCCCAGCCGGCCTGGAACGAATGGTATGCTGTTGATCTCTGTGGGAAGCCTCAGCATGGCTCTTTGCCCTGCCGCCAGCCACGGGGTCCGAAATTCCCCAAGACTTCCAGTGTGCTGGGCTGAGTATGCTGGGACGATTTTGTTCAGTGTTGGGCCCTTGTCTCTTTAATACTTTTAAAAAAGCACCCGCTTTTATTTTGTCCCGGAGAGCTGGCTGTGGGGACCCACTTGCAGTCTTTTTCTTGGATCTTGCCCTTCTGTTTCTCTTATCTCCGAATCACCACGTGATGTGTGTCTGTGCTCCCAGCGCAGATCACCAAGGCTGGTTATTTGGCAGGCCTGTGCTTCCACTCCCTACCCACTCTGAATCTTTTTATCCTGCCCATGCGCTTGGGTCGGGGAGTGCTCAGGTCCCGCCGGGGCATGGCTTTGTATCTTACCCGCTTCGTGAAGCGTTGAGTTCTCACAGATGTAAGTGTAGCCTGGCTGTTGTACTGTATCTTCTGGTCTCTCTTTTAGGAATAGTTGTATTTTCACAAATATATATGGGTTTGGGAGGAGATTTCCGCCGCCCTGCCCACACCGCCATCTTCCCAGTGTTAATTTAGTTCTTTAAATTTTTAGTAGTGATTTGAAAAGTGACTTTTGTTTGTATACCCATGTATTCATATATCAAACATTTAGTAATATGTTCCAGATGCTTTGCTATTTTCTGGGGATCAAAAAATGAATTAAAATACAGTTTGTATTCAAGAAGCTCAAAAACTACTGAGAAATGCCTACAAACATAATAACACAGCAGTCTTGTAAGTGCAACAAAAGTCATAAAACAGGGTCTTTTGGAGCACAACAGTATCTAACGTAGTTTGAATAGGTCAGGGAAGGTTTCCCGTAGCATTTATGCTTGAGATGACACTTAAAGTAAGAATGAGAATCGGCCGTAGCACTCAGGTCAGAGGGATGGAGCAGAGATAAGAAATAGGGTGGTGTATAAGGAGGTGAAAGCAGTTTACATTCCTGGACTGTGGAGCTTGAGTTTCGGAGGGACTGTACAGAGGCTGGCCAGGTCCTGTGTCTGTAGCATGAAGAAACACAGGTTACTTCTGTGACCAAGAGTCCCTTGGGCAGTGGGAGCAGGGAGAAGCAAGCTTGGGTTTCCTCCTGACAGTCGCCTGCCAGTAGCTATATGGAGAGTGAGTCTGAAGGCCAGGACTAGAAGGGCTGTTACAAGAGTCCAAAGGAAAGATCATTATCCCTAACCTAAGGTGGTTGTAGTGTTTATTGGTTCGTGTGTGCATTGCTTATTAAGGATATTATATACAAGGCACTATGCCAAATGCTGTAGATATAAAGACATAGCCCCTTATGAGGGCATTTAAAGTAGAGAGATAGGTAATAATCAGTCATATAGATAAATATAAAACTTGTAGCTGAAATTAGTGTTTTTAAGTGGCAGTACATGACGACTCAGCAGTCTTATCCTGAGGAACCTGACCTTGTGGTCAGATAACTTCTCCCAAAAATGGCAGTTGGGACAAAGATGAGAGGAGCACTGTAAAAGAAGATAGATGATAAGTAGACAGACAGACAGATAATAGATGATGGATGGATGGATGATGGTGCGATGGATGGGTAGAATTTGTGTGTGTTTGTGTGTGTGTGTATGCACATGCAAGCACATTTGTATGAATATTGATGAGTTTGAAGCCACCGTGATTTTTTTTTTAGCTTTCTAAATTGTGAAACCTGTATGTACAAAAGAGTGTTTAAAATGTGTAAAATTGTCACTATTTGCAGATGACATAAATAAAAAACTGTAAACTGTTAGAACTAACAAACGAGTTCAGTAAACTTGCAGGATACTAAATCAATATACAAAAATCTATTGTCATTTCTTTAAACTAATAATGAACTTAAGAGAAATTAAGAGGTGTGTTTACAATTGCATCAAAAAGAATAAGAGACTCACAGAACCCAAGATTGGACTAATAGTTACCAAAGGGAAAGGAACTGAGGAGGATGGGTGGGAAGGGAGGGACAAGGGGGAAAAAGGGGCATTCAGATGTAATATTGGGGGTGGGCACGGGGAGGGCTGTACAACTCAGAAAAGACAAGTAGTGATTCTATAGCATCTCACTACGTTGATGGACAGTGATTGTAATGGGGTTGGTTGGGGGGACCAGATGAAGGGGGTAGTTTAATTACCATAATATTGCACATGTAATTGTAGATTAATGATACAAAAATAAATTAAAAAAAAAAGAATAAGATACCCAGGAATGACCCTAACCAGGGAGGTGAGATGGCACAAATAAATGAAAAGCTATGCCATGCTTAGGGAGGAGAGGAATAAATACTGTTAACATATCCATACTACCCAAAGCAATAAACAGATTCAGTTCGATCTCAATCAAAACTCCACTGACTTTTTTAGAGATAGAAAAATAATCCTAAAATTTGTTGGAGCCACGAAAGACCCCAATTAGCCAAAGCAATCTTGAGAATGAAGAACAAAGCTAGAAGCATTACACCCCTGATTTCAAACTATATCGCAAAGCTACAGTAATTAAAACACCTGTGGTATTGGTATAAAAATAGACACATATCAGTGGAACAAAATTGAGAGATTAGAAATAAATCCTTGCAAATATAGTCAATTAATTTATTACAGAGGAGCCAAGAATATACAATAGGGAAAAGACCACCACTTGCACAGGAATGAAATTGGACCACTATCTTACACATACAAAAAACTCAACTCAAAAAATGGATTAAAGTTTAGAATGAATGTAAGACCTGAAACCATAAAACTCCTGGAAAAAACATAGGCAGTAAGCTGCTTGACATTAGTTTGTAAACAGATGATTTTTTTGGAACAGACTCCAAAAGCAAAGGCAAGAAAATAAAAAATAAACAATTGGGACTACCTCAAAAGTAAAAAGCTTTTGCACAGCAAAGGAAATCATCAACAAAATGAAAAGGCAACCTATGGAATGGGAGAAAATATTAACAAATAATATATATGATGAAGGGTTAATATCCAAATTATATAAAGAACTCGTATAACTCATTAGCAAAAAAACAACCAGTCCAAATAAAAAACAGGCAGAGGACCTGAACATTTTTTTTATTAAGGTATTATTGATATACACTCTTATGAAGGTTTCACATGAAAAAACAATGTGGTTACTACATTTACCCATATTATCAAGTCCCCACCCATACCCCATTGCAGTCACTGTCCATCAGTGTAGTAAGATGCCACAGATTCACTATTTGCCTTCTCCTGAACAGACACTTTTCCAAGGAAGAAAGAAATGGCCAGTAGCCATATGAAAAGATTCTCCGTATTGCTAATCATCAGGGAAATGCTAATCAAAACCACAATGAGATGTCACCTCACACCAGTTGGAATGGCCACTATCCAAAACATAAGAAATAACAAATGTTGGCGGGGATATGGAGAAAAGGGAGAACCGTCCTATACTATTGGTGGGAATGTCAGTTGGTGCAGCCACTGTGGAAGGCAGTACAGAAGTTCCTCAAAAAATTAAAAATAGAATAACCATGTGATCCAGCAGGTCAACTTAAGAGTATTTATCCAGAGGAGATGAAAACACTAACTTGAAAAGATATATATACATCTATGTTTATTACAACATTATTTACAATAGTTAAGACATTAGGTAACCACAGATGAATGAATGAAGATATGCTATGTATATATAATGAAATATTATTCAGATATAAAAAAACGAGGAAGGAAATTTTGCCATTTGCAATAACATGTGAAATAAGACAGAAGAAAGACAAATACTATTTGATCTCACTTGTATGTGAATCTAAAAACGAAACCAAGCTCATAGATACAGAGAACAGATTGGTGGTTGTCACAGGTAGGTAATGGGCAGCAGCTGAAATGGATGAAGGGGGTCAAAGGTACAAACCTCGAGTTACAAGATAAATAAGTTAGAGGATGGAATATACAGCGTGATGACTAGTTAATACTGTATTTCATATTTGAAAGTTGCTAAGAGAGTAGATCTTTAGTTTTCATAACAAGAAAATAGCCTTTTGTAAGTATGGTAACACATAAATAGATTTACTGTGTGGTCATTTTGTAAGATACAGTTGAACAACATGGGTTTGAACTGCACA
This sequence comes from Smutsia gigantea, assembly GCA_032199065.1. Taxonomy (NCBI): domain Eukaryota; kingdom Metazoa; phylum Chordata; class Mammalia; order Pholidota; family Manidae; genus Smutsia; species Smutsia gigantea. The sequence continues at coordinate 191,803 of JAVSCE010010811.1, forward strand.
GGTTCACTTATATGTAGAATTTTTTCAATTAATATACAGGAGAATTTTTTTGGAGAAGTGCAACATTTTGAAAAAGCATTTTTGTTGGGTTGCTTGTAAGAATATAGTATATAATACTTACACAAAAAATGTGTTAATTGGCTATTTTTTCTTTTTTTTTTAATTGAAGTTTGAATGAAATAAAATCTTTTTTTAAATTTGGAATTACTTTTTCTCATTAATCATTTTCCTTAAATATATATATATATTATTTTGGTATCATTAATATACAATTACATGAGCAACACTGTAGTTACTAGATTCTCCCCATTATCAAGTCCTCACCACATACCCCATTACAGTCACTGTCTCCATCAGATATTAAAAATGTAAGATGCTATAAATCACTACTTGTCTTCTCTGTGCTATACTGCCTTTCCTGTGCCCCCAGCCAACATTATGTGTGTTAATCGTAATGCTCCTTTTTCCTCTTATTCCTCTCTTCCCACCCATCCCATTCCCTTTCCCTTTGGTAACTGCTGGTCCATTCTTGGGTTCTGTGAGTCGGCTGCTGTTTGTACCTTCAACTTTTTTCTTTCTTCTTATACTTGACATATGAGTGAAATCATCTGACACTTGTCTTTCTCCGCCTGGCTCATTTCACTGAGCATAATACCTTCTAGCTCCATCCATGTTGTTGCAAATGGTAGGATTTGTTTTCTTCTTATGGCTGAATAATATTCCATTGTGTATATGTACCACAGCTTCTTTATCCATTCATCTACTGATGGACACTTAGGTTGCTTCCATTTCTTGGCTATTGTAAATAGTGCTGTGATAAACATAGGGGGGCATATGTCTTTTTCAAACTGGGCTGCTGCATTCTTAGGGTAAATTCCTAGGAGTGGAATTCCTGGGTCAAATGGTATTTCTATTTTGAGTTTTTTGAGGAACGTCTATACTGCTTTCCACAATGGTTGAACAAATTTACATTCCCACCAGCAGTGTAGGAGGGTTCCTCTTTCTCTGCATCCTCGCCAACATTTGTTGTTTGTCTTTTGGATGGTGGCCATCCTAACTGGTATGATGTGATATCTCATTTTGGTTTTAATTTGCATTTCTCTGATAATTATGGATGTAGAGTATCTTTTCATGTGCCTGTTGGCCATCTGAATTACTTCTTTGGAGAGGTGTCTGTCCAGATCCTCTGCCCATTTTTAATTGGATTATTTGCTTTTGTTTGTTGAGGTGCATGAGCTCTTTGACTATTTTGGATGTCAACCTCTTATTGGATATGTAATTTATGAATATATTCTCCCATACTGTAGGATGCCTTTTTGTTCTATTGATGGTGTCCTTTGCTGTACAGAAACTTTTTTGTTTGATTTACTCCCACTTGTTCATTTTTTATTTTGTTTCCCTTGCCCAGGGAGGTATGTTCATGAAGAAATTGTTCGTATTTATATTCAAGAGAGTTTTGCCTATGTTTTCTTCTAAGAGTTTTATGGTTTCATGACTTCCATTCAGATCTTTGATCCATTTTGAGTTTACTTTTGTATATGGGGTTAGACAATAATCCAGTTTCATTCTCTTGCATGTAGCTGTCCAGTTTTGCCTACACCAGCTATTGAAGAGGCTGTCATTTCCCCATTGTATATCCATGGCTCCTTTATCATAAATTAATTGACCATATATGCTTGGCTTAATATCTGGACTCTCTGTTCTGTTCCACTGGTCTATGGGTCTGTCTTATGGCAGTATCAAATTTTGTTGATTACTGTGGCTTTGTAGTAGAGCTTGAAGATGAGAAGCAACACCCTCCCTGCTTTATTCTTCCTTCTCAGGATTGCTTTGGCTATGCGGGGTGTTTTGTGGATCCAAATGAATTTTAGGACTGTTTGTTCCAATTTGTTGAAGAATGCTGTTGGATTTTGATAGGGATTGCATTTGAATGTGTAGATTGCTTTAGGCAGGATGGTTATTTTGACAGTATTAATTCTTCCTACCCAAGAGCATGGGATAAATTTCCTCTTACTAGTGTCCTCTTTAATTTCTCTTAAGAGTATCTTGTTTTCAGGGTATAGGCTTTCAGTTCCTTGGTTAGGTTTATTCCTAGGTATTTTATTCTTTTTGATGCAGTTGTGAATGGAATTGTTTTCCTGATTTCTCTTTCTGCTAGTTCATCATTAGTGTATAGGAATGCAACAGATTTCTGTGTATTAATTTTGTATTCTGCAACTTTGCTGAATTCAGATATTAGTTCTTGTAGTTTTGGAGTGGATTCTTTAGGTTTTTTTGTGTACAATTTCATGTCATCTGCAAACAGTGACATGCCTTTTATTTTGGTGTGTTTTCTTATTGCCATGGGTAGGACCTCCAGTTCTTTGTTGAATAAAAGTGGGGAGAGTGTGCATCCTTGTCTTGTTCCTGATCTTAGAGGAAAAGCTTTCAGCTTCTCGCTGTTAAGTATGATACTGGCTGTGGATTTGTTGTATATGACTGTTACTACGTTGAGGTGCTTGCCCTCTACACCCATTTTGTTGAGAGTTTTTATCATGAATGGATGCTGAATTTTGTCAAATGCTTTTTCAGCATCTATGGAAATGATCATGTGGTTTTTGTCTTTCTTTTTGTTGATGTGGTGGATGATATTGATGGATTTTCAAATGTTGTACCATCCTTGCATCCCTGGGATGAATCCCACTTAATAATGGTCTGTGATCCTCTTGATGTATTTTTGAATTTGGTTTGCTAATATTTTGTTGAGTATTTTTGCATCTATGTTCATCAGGGATATTGGTCTGTAATTTTTTTTTTTTGTGGTGTCTTTGCCTGTTTTTGGTATTAGAGTGATGTTGGCTTCATAGAATGAATGTGTAAGTATTCCTTCCTCTTCTATTTTTTTGGAAAACTTCAAGGTGAATGGGTATTATGTCTTCTCTAAATGTCTGATAAAATTCAGAGGTGAATCCATCTGGTCTGGGGTTTTGTTCTTGGTTAGTTTTTTGATTACCTATTCAATTTCATTGCTGGTGATTGGTCTGTTTAGATTTTCTGTTTCTTCCTGGGTCTGTTGTGGAAAGTTGTATTTTTCTAGAAAGTTGTCCATTTCTTCTAGGTTATTCAGTTTGTTAGCATATAGATTTTCATAGTATTCTCTAATAATTTTTTGTATTTCTTTGGTGTCCGTCATGATTTTTCCTTTCTCATTTCTGATGCTGTTTTTGTGTGTAGATTTCTTTTTTTCTTAAGAAGTCTGGCTAGGGGTTATCTATTTTGTTTATTTTCTCAAAGAAGCAGCTCTTGGTTTCATTAATTTTTTCTATTGTTTTATTCTTCTCAATTTTATTTATTTCTTCTCTGATCTTTATCATGTCCCTACTTCTGCTGACTTTGGGTCCCATTTGTTCTTCTTTTTCCAGTTTCAGTAATTGTGAATTTAGACTGTTCATTTGGGATTGTTCTTCCTTCTTTAAATAGGCTTGGATTGCAATATACTTTCCTCTTAGAACTGCCTTTTCTGCGTCCCACAGAAGTTGGGGCTTTGTGTTTTTGTTTCCATTTGTCTCCATATATTGTTTGTACTCTGTTTGAATTTGGTCATTGATCCATTGATTATTTAGTAGCATGTTGTGAAGCCTTCATATGTTTGTGAGCCTTTTTGTTTTCTTTGTACAATTTATTTCTAATTTTATACTTTTGTGATCTAATAAAGTGGTTGGGTGAATTTCAATCTTTTTAAATTTACTGAGGCTCTTTTTGTGGCTTATTATGTGGTCTATTCTCGAAAATATTCCTTGTGCACTTGAGAAGAATGTGTATCTTGCTGCTTTTGGGTGTAGAGTTCTGTAGATGTCTGTTAGGTCCATCTGTTCTAGTGTGTTGTTCAGCGTTCTGTGTCCTTACTTATTTTCTGTGTGGTTGATCTGTCCTTTGGAGTGAGTGGTGTGTTGAAGTCTCCTAGTATGAATGCCTTGCATTCTGTTTCCTTCTTTTATTCTGTTAGTGTTTGTTTCACATATGTAGGTGCTCCTGTGTTGGATGCATAGATGCTTATAATGGTTATATCCTCTTGTTGGAGTCTATTTATCTGATAGAAGTACTACCACACCTGCTTCTTTCTTTCTATTGTTTGCATGAAATAACTTTTTCCATCTCTTCACTTTTAGTCTGTGTATGTCTTTGGGTTTGAAGTGAGTCTCTTGTAGGCAGCATATAGATGGGTCTTGCTTTTTTATCCGTTTTATTACTCTGTCTTTTGATTGGTGCATTCAGTCCGTTTACATTTAGGGTGATTATCGACAGATATTTAGCATTGCCATTATAGGCTTTGGATTTGTGGTTACCAAACGTTCAAGGGCAGTTTCTTTACTATGTAACTGTCTAACTTCACTCACTTATGCTATTATAAACACAGTCTGATGATTCTTTATTTCTCTTCCTTCTTTTTCTACCTCCTCTACTCTTTATATGTTCAGTATTTTTGTGTTTCCCTTGACTGATTTTGTGGATAGCTGAATTTATTTTGCATTTAGTTACTTTTTGGTTGGTCTACTTTCTTTGATGTGGTTTTATTTTCTCTGATGAGAGCTATTTAGCCTTAGGCATACTTCCATTTAGAGCAGTCCCTTTAAAATACACTGTAGTGATGGTTTGTGGGCGGTAAATTCCCTCAACTTTTGCTTATCTGGAAATTGTTTAATCCCTCCTTCAAATCTTGCTGGGTAGAGTATTTTTGGTTCGAGGCCCTTCTTTTTCATTGCACTGAATATATCGTGCCATACCCTTCTGGCTTGTAAGGTTTCTGCTGAGAAGTCTGATGATAGTGTGATGGGTTTTCTTTTGTAGGTGCTCTTTTTTCTCTCTGTGGCTGCTTTTAATGCTCTGTCCTCGTCTTTGGTCTTTGCCATTTTAATTATTATATGTCTTGGTGTTGTCCTCCTTGGGTCCCTTCTGTTAGGAGATCTGTGGACTTCCATGGTCTGAGTGAATATTTCCTTCCCCAGACTAGGGAAGTTTTCAGCAATTATTTCTTCAAAGACACTTTCTATCCCTTTTTTTCTCTCTTCTTCCTCTCGTACCCCTATAATGCAAATATTTTTCCATTTGGATTGGTCACACAGTTCTCTTAATATTTTTTCATTCCTGGAGATCCTTTTATGTCTGTCTGTCTCAGCTTCTCTGTATTACTGTTCTCTGATTTTTCTATTCCATTAACAGTCTCTTCCACCACATGCAGTCTGCTCTTAAATCTTTCCATCGTTTGTTTCATTTCTTTTATCTCCCCCCTGAATTCATCCCTTAGCTCTTGAATATTTCTCTGTAGCTCCATCAGCATGCTTTAACTTTTATTTTGAATTCTTTTTCAGGAAGATTGGGTGATTTCAGTCTCACTAAGCCCTCTCTCTGGTGTTTGAGGGATTTTGGACTGAGCAATATTCCTCAGCATTTTCATGGCGATGGGAGTGGTCGCCAGTGAGTGGCATGTGTGTCAGCTGGGAGAATAAAGTCCTTTCTTGCTTGCTGGTTGCCTTGCTTGTCTCCGCTCTCTATGCTAGTTAAGTGTCTACAGGGAGTAGCCTCTGGGTTAATACCCTAAACTGCCGCAGGTGGGGCAGCCTTCAAGATGTCCTAGGGCATTGGCAGGGGTTGCAGGCCAGCAGTGCATGTTCTGTCACAAGAGCAAAGCCCCTTTGTGCCTCCTGATCTCCACGCCTGTCTCCGCTGTCTGTGCCAGTCAACTGTGTGCAGGGAGCAGCCTCTGGGTTAATCCACTGAGGTGCTGTGAGCGGGGCAGCCATTGGGATGGCCTAGGTCACTGGCAGAGGTTGCAGGCCAGCGTCGTGTTTTGCCGCGAGAACAGAGTCCCTTTGTTCTTCCCAGATTCTGCACTGGTCTCCGCTGTCTGTGCCTGTCAACCGTGTGCAATGGCAGGTCAACTGGTTTGCTTGCAGTGCCAGCACTGGGGAAAGAACGGCAGGCTGCTTATCGCTGTGATGGGGGTTTGAAGTTCCGTTGCCACCCAGGGGGTTAGGGTGCCTGAATTTCCTTAAAGTTCCCAGCCTGCTGGGTTGAGTGTGCCAGGTCGATTTTATTCACCTGTTAAACCTTTATCTGTTTAACACTTTTAAAGCGCCTTCTTTTCTTTTGTCCCAAGGCAGCCGGCTGCGCCAACCTGCTCGCAGTCTCAATCTTGGATTTTGCTTTTCTGTTCCTTTTGTATCCAGTGCACCATGTCATGTGTGTCTGTTCTCCCAGGGGAGATTACTAGGGCTGGTTATTTATCAGTCCTCTGCTTCTACTCTTTCCCCACTCTGATTCCTTTCCTACTGCTGGTGAGCTGGGTTGCACGGGTCCTGCCAGGTCACTGCATTGTATCTTACCTTTTTCCATGAGATGTTGGGTTCTCACAGATGTATCCTGGCTTGTGTACTGTATCTTCTGGTCACTCTTTGGAATAATTGTATTTGCTGTATTTTCAAAATATACGTGGATTCAGGAGGAGATTTCCGCGACCCTACTCACTGCCATCTTCAGAATCTCTCCTAATTGACTGTTTATGTTATTTTAAGTCTTCTGGTCAATAGAAGACTATGAGTAATTAAGTTTTGGGGGAATCAAAAATCGTACATGGATTCTGACTTGGGTGAGGTAGTTGGTGCCCCATACAATTGTTCAAGAGTCAACTGTATAGTGATTAACGATCTAAATGTAAAACATGAAACCATAAAACTCTTAGAACAAAACAGGCAAAATCTAATGAACATAGGTTGTACAATTTTTTTCTGGACACATCTTCCCAGGCAATGGAAACAAAAGCAAAAAAGAAGAGGTGGGACTACATCAAACTAAAAATCTTCTCTACATTGAGAGACACCATCAGCAGAACAAAAAGGAAACAAAATCACTGATTCAAAAGATATGGGAAAATATATTGATAAATGATTAATCTGATAAGGCATTTACATTCAAAATATGTAAAGAAACCCACACACTTTGACACCAAAAAAACAACCCAATTAAAAATTGGGCGGAATACCTGAACAGACATTTTTCCAAAGAAGACGTACAGATGGCCAACAGGAACATGAAAAGATGCTTCACATCACTAATCATCAGGGAAATGCAAATCAAAACCATAATGAGATACCACCTCACACCAGTTAGAATGGCCACTATCCAAAAGACAGGAAATTACAAGTGTTGGTGAGGGTGTGGAGAAAAGGGAACCGTCCTACACTGTTGGTAGGAATGTAAATTGGTGCAGCCACTATGGAAAGCAGTATGGAGGTTCCTCAAGAAACTAAAAATAGAAATACCATATGACCCAGTAATTCCAATTCTAGGAATTTGCCTGAATAAAATGAAATCACTGATTCAAAAGATATATTCACCCCTATGTTTACTGCTGCATTATTTACAATAGCAAGATATGGAAGCAACCAAAGTGACCATCAATATATTGAAGGGGTAAAGAAGAGGTGCTACATATACACAATGGAATATTATTCAGCCATAAGAAGGAAACAAATCCTGCCATTTACAAGAACATGGATGAAGCTGGAGGATATTATGCTCAGTGAAATAAGCCAGGCGGAGAAAGGCATTTACTGCATGATTTCACTTACTGTGGAATCTAAAAACAAAGCAAAACAAAATGAGAAAAATAGACTCATAGACACTGAGAAGTGACTGGTGGTTACCATTGTGGAGGGGCCAGGGTAAATGGGCGGGGAGGGTGAGGGGGATAAAGGGGTACAAAAATTCTCAATCAGAATATAAGTTGTTCACAGGGATGGTAGAACAGCATGGAGATTATAGCCAATGACTCTAATATCTTCCTATGTTGACAGCTAGTAATGCACTAGTTTGGGTGAGAATTTAATAATGTGGGTAACTGGTGAACCACTGTGTTGTATACTTGAAACTAATGGATTGTTTACTTCAATTTTGAGAAAAGAGTCAATTGTATAGAAATACTGAATCATTGTGTTGTATACCTGAAACTAACAGAATGTTATATATCAATTATACCTTCATTAAAAAGAACAAAAGTGTATGAAGTTTATAGAATAATAATAATAAAACAAGCTCCTGTATACTCAGCACCTAGGTTAAGAAACAGAGCCTTATCAATATTTTACAACATTCCCTGTCCTGAGTTAATCATTCTCCTGACCTTTATGTTGCTCCCTTCCTATTCTTTTTGTTCCATTATCTATGTATGTACCCTAAGTAGTATACTCTTGTGTTTTGGAAAGGAGATGGCACAGACATGGCTATTACGGGATGTGAGTGTTCTCAGCGTTAGGTCAAGGATCCTGGCAGCCTCTGCTGAATGGAGACTGGCTTCAGCTTTCCTGAGAGATTATAGGAGCCCATTCCAAAGGATTCAGTTGACAAGGGTACATCATTAGTCCTGGGCAATAGAAGTCTGCAGAAGTGGTGTGAGGTAGATTAGCAGCCGATGTCTGGGAGAAGTGCCATGAGAGGGTGTACTGCCCTTTAATTTGTGTATCTATCTACCCTGTCTGTCAGGAGTGGGTCAAAGCAGAACTCTTCTGTGGGATCAAGGAGCACTGCATGCTGATCCAGGCTGAGCACGGACAGGGGAACTTCAAGCGCCTGGTTGTGGGAGGCCGGGTTCAGAGAGGAATTGGGTCTTCTGGCCAGGAAAGTCCATACTCCGGGGTCCTGGCTGAAACAGCTGTCAACAATGTCTTTTTTGGGTGCTTTCTTTCCTGCTGTGACTGGCTCTCCCTGATTGCTCGTGGGCTCCCTTTTCTTCTGTCCTGGGTTTGACCTGCTGTTTCCTTTCCCTGTTGTCTTCTTCCATGGATACTGTCATTTCTTGGACTACATTCCAAGTGGCTTTTTAAAAAAAGGTACATGAGAGAGAAATTTTTTGAGACCTTGCATGTTGAATAATAGAATTACAGTAAACTGTTTTGCATGCCTTTCTCCAGAAAGCACAGTTTTAGAGTATCGTTTTGTCATGTCATTGCTCTACTTACACTTTAACTGGTTTTGGTTAAAGATAAAAACTACTGTACTTAGCCTGGCCCTCCAAGTACCCCCCAAATTCCAGCTCCAGCTTTCATAGTTTTATCACAAATTGCTCTTCGAAACGAACGTTCTCTTCAGGCTTTGCTGGTTTGCTGGCTGACTCCTGTGATTTTCATTTTGTCCCATGTCTTTGCCCATATCCTGTATTATTTATAACATCCTTTATTTTCAGTGTCAGATCTAGGTGTGGGACACTGGGGGGAAGTGGCACTTGTAGAACCTGGAGGCCCTGCCCCTCCTAGGATTCAGCTTATAAAAAGTTGAGGATGATACTCCTGCCAAATCAAACACCAGTTTGTAATTCCTAAGTCCCCCTGTCCTCTAGCACCTTGCTCTGGTTCAGGTTCCATGAAAGCACCCCTTCCCAGGGTGGTTTGGTGACCTGGCACTTCCTCACCCAGCTAGAACTTGCAATTCTTAAGTTTCCTCTGAGCTCCTATGAGACTTAGTGCCTATACCTGTCATTTTAGACTTAGTCATTACTGTCATGTATTACTAAGGAACAACTGCTCATCAAAGGAGCTGGCCTCCGCCATTGGCCCACCCATGAGTTTACTCTGTATAAGGAGATGATCCACAGGTATTGTTGATGGAGTTAACTGTTTTCATGTACCAGATAATGCTTGTAAAAGGCTTAGTTATTGACTTATTTTTGGATAGGTTGAGAGCTTTTAAATTTCCTTTATTTCAGTGGAACATGGATGTGGTGTCAGAGCTTTCCTACAACATTTCATTTTAATGGGTATTGGAATTATGGTCAGAATAGTGTTCTGAGGTTATGTGTGCTGAGCAATCCCACAGGTGGAGGGGAGGAGGGGTACTTGTGTGCAGAGAAGCAGCCAGTGTTGCGTCCTTTGGTCTGCTCTTAAGGAAGTTTTCTTTGAGAAGTATTTTAGGTTGTTTTATGTTTTAAAACATTGCAGCCATTTTTTAAGACAAATTTAGTTTATATATTCTTTAATAACATTACATTTTTTACCTCATCATTTCTGCCTTATTATTTTTTTAGGTAAGTCTCAATAGTCTTTATTTTACAGGGAAGAAGAGGCTCTGGTAGAACAGTTTGTGTTTGAAGCCTTGGTTACATATATGGAAAGTCTGGCCTTAGCACATGCGGATGAGAAATCCTTAGGTAGGTCTTAACCAAGCTTAATTCTGTCTTACATGTCTTGGAGAGTTTTTCCACTCAGGAGTTAAGCCTCCTAAAATGGTGTTTTCTTTTCTCATACCTACACCTAGAGTGATAAATGTGGTTGGGAGATATGCCCCACCCCAGTGCTTCAGATCCAGTTTGTCAGAGCCTTTTCTGCCTTCCTCTTCTGATTCAGCATGTATCCCTGGCGGCCACTGGTCTTGACCCCTGGCTGGTCAAAGATCCTTACCAGGGAGGGTGTTATTGTGATGCTCCAGTGAAGCTAGCTAGTTACTATGATGACACAAAATGAAAATACATGGATTGCACAATGTAGAGAAAGCTGGATGGGGTCATTGTCTCTGAATTCATCAATGACAATATAGAAAGTAGAAAATAGGTCTCATTACAAGATTGTGATAAAGCTATTTTGACTATAATTAAGAAATAATAACAATACTAAGTCAGAAATAGGCTAAAGTAGGAAAGAGAGTAATAAGTGGTAGTCTCTACAATTAAATTCTGCCCAGAAGCTGTTAGGAACATGCTGGGGTTTTCAAGCTGGAAGACTTCTTGGTCATCACACCAGTCAGCCTCAACTCGTTGGGGCCAAGGGCCTGAATTAAGCAGCTGAACTGGGTCACACAGCTGTGTGCTGGCAGAACTTCTCTTTCACTTACCCAAATTTTGGTTTCTGTTTATTTTTTTAAAAGATAGCTTGAGCTCTGTTATCCTTCATGTTGATAGCCTGCTATGAGCCAAAATGCTTAAGATTTAGTCCTTGCCGTCAAACAAATTAAAATTGCTTTATATCAACAACTTATATAGGTGAATTTTCTCAGCAAGTGAAACTTTACTTTTAAAACTCACTACCACATTTAAACATCATAAAAAGAAAACTTTTTGTTGGTAACAGAAGTCAAAGTTAGTTGCGTAGGGCTCATTTCCTGAATAGCCCTAGACATCTGTAGTTTGTTTTACTGTTTTATTTCTACACTCTTTTTCTATTCTACACTGGCTGTTCTTTAAAGCTACGGTGTAATTTAACCTACATAAAAGGAAGGGAGGCCAAAGAACTTAACCCATTAAATAATAGCCTTAAATTGAGGGACCCAGGCTCTGGCCTGGTATGTGGTTTCATAATACTTGCCAAGTGTCTCCTCCATCTCAAATCCATTGTGTGAGGCTGTGTGTTGCTGGCTCGGGGCTGGTGGAGCAGTCTCTCATTAGGTGAGGTGGTTCTGTATGCACATGTGCACACATGTGTACCATGCTATCCTGCAGTCTTAAATATGGGCTTTGTTTTTTGTTTTGGACATGTAATATAAATCATTTACTTTAATTTTTTATTCTGCGGGATCAAAAGGTATTAGCTCTATTGTAAAATTACCTTTGTAATAAAAAATGTAGGCCAATAAACCTGTGAAAATAATTTATTAATAATAATCAACTCTATCTCCTTTGGAAATGTGTTTTTGTATTTGAAAACAGGTACAATTCAACAGTGTTGTGACGCCATTGATCACCTAAGACATATCATTGAAAAGAAGCACGTGTCTTTAAACAAAGAAAAACGACGACGTCGGCCACAGTAGGTTGATGCCACTTCCTTTTCCATTTTTTCCCCCCCAAAACATGAAACTAATTATCGGGAATAAAGAGGAATCTGGGAGGAAGAAGTACAGGGTTAATTTTGTAAACAAGGAATGTGAGGAAGTTTGAAGAGTCAGTTTTTTAAAGATATTAAAAAGCTTTGTGCTTGAGAAGTTAGAGCTTGGTTAGAATAGTAAATACAATTTGAAAATTAGTTTTGTAACCGAGATGTTTATTTTACTTGCACTAATTTTGAGTACAGATTTTATGTGAAATTATTTGACTAGAATATGCATGAACTATTATGGAATAAATTTGAAATATAAGAACTGAAATTATTGAAATAGTAGGATTTGAACAGACATGGAATTATAAAATTATGAAATGAAGCTGCTCAAAACCAAGGCCAATTATTGACCAGTGGCTTCCATTCTTTGCTTCTCATTTCCATCTCAGCAAGGTGAGAATTTTCCATTCTCAGACAGGATGGGTGTGTGTGAACATCAGCCCCTCTGGATCTGGGGATGGGGTAAGGGGAGCTCTGGTGTCTGCTGGTGACTGCCATTCTGCAGAAGCATTGGCCCATATAGACTGGATATTAATATTTCCTCTGTTACTTAAAAATCGATTCTTCCAGATTCTACCATTTACTTGTGACATCTCTTTGGAGCATTGGTTCTCAAGCTAAACCATTAATCAGAATTACTCGCAAGTCTAGTTACAACACAGGTTGCTGGGCCCTGCCCTCAGAATTTGATTCAGTAGTCAGGGATAGGGTGAGAATTCCCGTTTCTGCCAAGTTAACAGATAATACTGATGCTCCTGGTCAGGGACCACAATTTGAGAAGCATTGTTTAAGATCTTAAACTCCCTTTTGTCATAAGGTACATTGAGAAGGGAACATGAGACTCCTTGCTGCTATTCTTTTAAAAATGCTTTAAAATTTTTCCCTGAATTAAAAAAAAAGGGAAGCAACATTTAAGACCTATTTAATTTGTGACATTTCGTTGTAGTCTAATGATAATACATGAAAAATAAATGGAATACCTTTTAATGGGGTTTCTACATGTATCAGTGTGGCAAAATCAAGTATGATTTTCAGACTCTTGGGTCAGCTAAATGTAAAATGTTGGGGTGTGTGTTAAATACAATGTGTTGTCTTCATATAGAGGATTTCCACCTGCAATATCACTCTGTTTACTGGATGTGGTCCATTGGCTTTTAGCCCATTGTGGGAGGCCCCAGACAGAATGTCGACACAAATCCATAGAACTCTTTTACAAATTTGTTCCTCTATTGCCAGGTATTGTGATCTTTATTTCCTATAAATGATGGAATTTGCTTTTATCAATAGATAAGAGATGTGCACTTAAGTAAAATGTGATCTTTCTATGACTTAGGTGACTGTAACAATGTTTCTAATAAATATAAAAAGTAAGCATGTTCAGTAATTACAAATCATTTGTATGACAAGGGATAAATTATGGCTGTACGTTTCTCAAAGGTTTATAGAAGGAAAGAAAAAAATGCTATTTTGATGTTAGTTAAATGATCCAGAGGAAGTGAATTTATAATTTCCCTGTGTCTTCCTCTGTCCCACTACATTTTTGCTTTTCTATCCCATTAAAAAAAAATAAACAAGAGTTGGATGACCATTGCAGTTGGTAACATGAGATTCAATTAAGATATAGAAATCTTATTAATAGTTATTGAAATAATGAAGTTGTTTTATCTTAACATGTAATTAATAAGAAATTGCTAAACTCCCAAGTCTGAAAGATCTCAGGTCATTGTGGGATTAAGGAAAACAGTGAGCCTATGCTTTTCAGTAGTTATTGCACTAAACTATTAAAGTGTACTTACAGACTTGAAAATATTTAATTTCTTAGGGATGAAAGTATTGTTCTGTTTTCTCCAGTAAGCCTGTGGTGAGGTTAGGCGTGGGGAAGCGGTGCCTCAGGACAGACCCAGGCTGTGGCTGCCCCTTTGGAGTGCCCTGTGTGCTAGTCCAGACCTGAGACTTGCTGCGCCAGGCGGGCTGGGCGCCACCGGTGATGAGAGAGAGCCAGTTCTCTCTAGAACAGGGGAGGACTACTACTTTTAGGCTTGTTCTTCATGGACTAAGAGGCAAACATTACTTCATGTAATTCTAAACTCAGGAGTCTCCATTTTGTTATACTATGAAATATGTAATGTTATATACTATATATTCAGTATATATTAGAATTGTATATGTTATATATGATGTGTATATATATGTTATATATGGTATATATATATATGTAGTATATATTTACTACTGTACTGGAATTTTAGGTGTATAGTGGGAACATATATTTGGATTTTTAATTTAGAGAATTGTTTAAAATATGTTACTAGTATTTTATATTTGCTTAATTGCTTTTAGTTAACAAAGTGTGCTTCTGTGTTAAGTCATTCTCACACCAGTCCTGTAAAGTCAGTGAAGAATAAAGGGTGAAGAGGCGGGGCATATTTTTCTTATTTTTAGGGAAACCAAGGCCCCTTCCATAGGCAGAACAGCTTGTTGGCAGACCTGCGTCACTGTGGGTCTCTGGGTCTCCTGCCCATGATTCCCAGCGATGGCGACCTGACTGACTCCAGTCACTTCTGTTGCTCTTCTCAGTTGCCGGTAACAGGGATAGTGTGTATTTTCAATGAAATAAATGGAGCACTGACTCTCAGAACTGTTTTTGTTAAACAAAGGATGCCAAATAGGAGGTGAATCTTGCCCTGCTACCAACATGTGGTGTGTGTCAATCAACGAGCTCCCTTGACCCGCCTCCTCTCTGCTCCAGCGGCATCCACCCCTTTCCTCGGCACCTTCCCCCACTGATCTTTTAGGTTCGCTGTTAAGCATCTCTTTGGACCCGAGGCCCAGCGTCCTGAAGGGGGTGCACTGTGCAGTGGGGTTGCCGGCCACATCAGCACGCAGGTCAGCTGGATGTGGTGCGTGCCGTGTGCCCCTCCACTGCGGACTTGGGGGTGCAGAGACTCCGCGAAGCGCAGGCCTGTGAGCGGACAGCCGCAGTTGGGAGGAGAGCCCAGCTCCGCGGATGTCCCCTCCTGCTTGCTTCCTCCTCTGCCACTGCCTTGGTCTTTCTGGATCTTCCTGTGCCCTTTCTTTCTGCACTTACTCTTCTGTCACTCACAGCTAGCTCTTGATGTAGTTTAAATATCTCATTATTTTCACTCATTTTTTCCTTGTCTGTTTTTAGTGAAAATAATGGAATGTTTAGTATTTCTAAAACAAACCCTGAAAATGTGATATTAAATCTTTTGTTCAGATAGCTTATGATAGGTATTTTTTGACACAAGTAGAAAAACTATTTCTATTTCTTAACACATCAGAAATACATTACTGTTTTGGATTCTTCTCTAACTTCAGGGGAGTCAGAATGCTTTGACCTTTTCAGAGCAACTGATTTCAGAGCATACAAAATATAACTTGATTGTTTTTTCTTTATTTTAGAAAATGATTAATACCTAAAGAAAAATATCTTGTAAAAAGCAGATCGTTTCACTCTTTTACTTAATAAACACTGCACTTACTCTGTGGCTGGTGCTGTTCTAAGCACTTTTTCAAATGTTAACCACTTCAGTTCATTTAATCTTTGTAACAACCTCAAATTAGATACTGTTCTGATTCTCATTCAGAAGGAAACTGAGACAAGAGAAACCAGTTCCACACAGCTGGGAGACAGCACAGTCAAGATAGAAAGTTGAGAATCACAATGCTCTTTTTGTGTTTATTCCTTAAATAGTAACTTAAAATTTTTTTTTCAAGAAAAAAGGAATTTACTTATATGTAGAACCAAAAAAAAACAAAAACAAGAAATAGTCACATAAACACAGAGCACAAACTGGTGGTTTCAAGAGGGAATGGGGCATCGTGGAACAGGTGAAATAAATGAAGGGGAAAAAAGGCATACACTTTCAGTTATAAAATAGTCATGGGGGTGAAAGTACAGCATAGGGAATATAGTCAATAATATTGTAATAACTTTGTGTGGTGACAGATGGCAACTACTGTCATGGTGAGCATTTTGTAATGTATATAATCGTCGAATTACTGTTATACACCTGAAAAACAATATAATACTTTATTCCAATTATAATGAAAAAAGGAAGAAAAAAGGGAAGGGAAAAGTATGAAGTTCATAGCTATTCAAATGGTATCCAAATATTTTTTTCTTTTTATATAAGCTAGTGGCAGGGATTTTTTTTTTTTTGGTATTTTAATGTACAATTACATGAGCAACATTATGGTTACTAGACTCCCCCTATTATCAGGTCCGCACCACATACCCCATTTCAGTCACTGTCCATCAGCATAGTGAGATGATATAGAATCACTAATTGCCTTCTCTGTGTTATAACTGCCTTCCCCGTATCCCCTACCCCGCTACATTATGTGTGCTAATCATAATGCCCTTTTTTCCCCCTTGTCCCTCCTTCATCTTCCCCAGTCCCTTTCCCTTTGGTAACTATTAGTCCATTCTTGGGTTCTGTGAGTCTGCTGCTGTTTTGTTCCTTCAGTTTTTTCTTTGTTCTTACACTCCACAGATGAGTGAAATCATTTGATACTTGTCTTTCTCTGCCTGGCTTATATCACTGAGCATAATACCCTGTAGCTCCATCCATGTTGTTGCAAATGGTAGGATTTGTTTTCTTCTTATGGCTGAATAATATTCCATAGTGTATATGTACCACATCTTCTATATCCATTCATCTACTGATGGACACTTGGGTTGCTTCCATTTCTTGACTATTGTAAATAGTGCTGTGATAAACATAGGGGTGCATATGTCTTTTTGAATCTGAGATGCAGTTGTGAATGGAATTGTTTTCCTGATTTCTCTTTCTGCTAGTTCATCATTAGTGTATAGGAATGCAACAGATTTCTGTGTATTAATTTTGTATCTCACAACTTTACTGAATTCAGATATCAGATCTAGTAGTTTTGGAGTGGATTCTTTAGGGTTTTTTATGTGCAATATCATGTCATCTGCAAACAGGGACAGTTTGAGTTCTTCCTTGCCAATCTGGGTGCCTTTTATTTTTTTGTGTTGTCTGATTGCCACGGCAAGGACTTCTAGAACTATGTGGAATAAAAGCGGGGAGAGTGGGCATCCTTGTCTTGTTCCTGATCTTAAAGGAAAACTTTTCAGCTTCTCGCTGTTAAGTATAATGTTGGCTGTGGGTTTGTCATATATGGCCTTTATTATGTTGAGGTACTTGCCCTCTATACCCATTTTGTTGAGAGTTTTTATGAATGGATGTTGAATTTTGTCAAAATGTTTTTCAGCATCTATGGAGATGATCATGTGGTTTTTGTCCTTCTTTTTGTTGATGTGGTGGATGATGTTGATGGATTTTTGAATGTTGTATCCTTGCCTCCCTGGGATGAATCCCACTTGATCATGATGGATGATCTTTTTGATGTATTTTTGAATTTGGTTTGCTAATATTTTGTTGAGTATTTTTGCATCTATCTTCATCAGGGATATTGGTCTGTAATATCTTTTTTTGTGGTGTCTTTGCCTGATTTTGGTATTAGAGTGATGTTGGCCTCGTAGAATGAGTTTGGGAGTATTCCCTCCTCTTCTACTTTTTAGAAAACTTTAAGGACGATGGGTATTAGGTCTTCACTAAATGTTTGATAAAATTCAACAGTGAAACCATCTGGCACAGGGATTTTGTTCTTAGGTAGTTTTTTGATTACCAGTTCAATTTCTTTGCTGGTAATTGGTCTATTCAGATTTTCTGTTTCTTCCTGGGTCAGGTCAGCCTTGGAAGGTTGTATTTTTCTAGAAAGTTGTCCATTTCTTCTGGGTTATCTAGTTTGTTACCATATAATTTTTCATAGTATTCTCTCATAATTCGTTGTATTTCTGTGGTGTCCATAGTGATTTTTCCTTTCTCATTTCTGATTCTGTTTATGTGTGTAAACTCTCTTTTTTTCTTGATAAGTCTGGCAGGGGTTTATCTATTTTGTTTATTTTCTCAAAGAACCAGCTCCTGCTTACATTGATTCTTTCTATTGTATTATTCTTCTCAATTTATTTATTTCTGCTTTAATCTTTATTATGTACCTCGTTCTACTGACTTTGGGCCTCATTTGTTCTTCCTTTTCTAGTTTCATTAATTGTGAGTTTTGACTGTTCATTTGGAATTGTTCTTTCCTGAGGTCGGCCTGTATTACAATATATTTCCCTCTTAGCATTGCCTTCACTGCATCCCACAGATTTTGCGATGTTGAATTATTGTTGTCATTTGTCTCCATATATTGCTTGATCCCTGTTTTTATTTGGTCATTGATCCATTGATTATTTAGGAGCATGTTATTAAGCCTCCATGTGTTTGTGGGCTTTGTCATTTTCTTTGTAATTTATTTCTAGTTTCACATCTTTGTGATCTGAGAAGCTGGTTGGTACAATTTCAATCTCTTTGAATTTACTGAGGTTGTTTTTGTGGCCTAGTATGTGATCTATTCTGGAAAATTTTCCATGTGCACTTGAGAAGAGCATGTATCCTGTTGTTTTTGGATGAAGTGTTCTGTAGATTTCCGTTAGGTCCTTCTGTTCTAATTTGTTCAGTGCCTCTGTGTCTTTATTTTTTTCTGTCTGGTTGATCTGTCCTTTGGAGTGAGTGGTGTGTTGAAGTCTCCTAAAATGAATGCATTGCATTCTATTTTCCCCTTTTAATTCTGTTAGTATTTGTTTCACAAATGTAGGTGAGCCTGTATTGGGTGCATAGATATTTATAATAGTTATATCCTCTTGTTGGACTAATCTCTTTATCATTATGTAATGTCCTTCTTTGTCTCTTGTGACTTTCTTTGTTTTGAAGACTGTTTTGCCTGATACAAGTACTGCAACTCCTGCTTTTTTCGCAGTATTAGATGCATGAAATATCTTTTTCCATCCCTTTACTTTCAGTCTGTGTATGTCATGGGTTTGAAGTGAGTCTCTTGTAGGCAGCATATAGATGGGTCTTGTTTTTTTATTTATTCAGTGACTATGTCTTTTGATTGGTGAATTCAGACTATTTACATTTAGGGTGATTATCGATAGGTACATACTTATCGCCTTTGAAGGCTTTAGATTTGTGGTTACCAAAGGTTCAAGGGTAATTCCCTTACTGTCTAACAGTCTAATTTCACTCACTTCCTATGCTATTACAAACACAACCTGAAGGTTCTTTTTTTTTCCTCCTTTTTCTTCCTCCTCCATTCTTTGTATGTTATGAATCATATTCTGTACTCTTTGTCTATCTCTTGGGTGGCATCTATTTAGCTTTAGGAATACTTCCATCTATAGCAGTCGCTCCAAAATGCACTGTAGAGGTGGTTTGTGGGAGGTGAATTCTCTCAGCTTTTGCTTATCTGAAAATTGTTTAATCTCTCCTTCAAATTTAAATGATAACCTTTCTGGGTAGAGTATTCTCGGTTTGAGGCCTTTCTGCTTCATTGCATTAAATATATCATTCCACTCCCTTCTGGCCTTACGGTTTCTTTTGAGAAATCTGGTGATAGCCTGTTGGGTTTTCCTTTGTATGTGATCTTTTTTCTCTCTCTGGCTGCTTTTAAAAGTCTGTCTTTATCCTTGATCTTTGCCATTTTAATTATTATATGTCTTGATGTTGTCTTCCTTGGTCCCTTGTGTTGGGAGATCTGTGCATCTCCATGGCTTGAGGGACTATCTCCTTCCCCAGATTGGGGAACTTTTCAGAAATTACCTCCTCAATGACACTTTCTATCCCTTTTTCTCTCTCTTCTTCTGGTACCCCTATTATGCGAATATTGTTGCATTTGGATTGGTCACACAGTTCTCACAATATTCTTTCATTCTTAGAGATTCTTTTTTCTCTCTGTGCCTCAGCTTCTGTGTATTACTCTTCTCTAATTTCAATTCCATTTACCATCTCTTCTACTACATCTAATCTGCTTTTAAATCCTTCCATTGTATGTTTCATTTCAGATATGAAATTTCTTAATGATTGAATCTCTGTCTTAAATTCATTTCTGAGTTCTTGAATGTTTTTCTATACCTCCATAAGCATGTTTGTGATTTTTATTTTGAACTCTCAGGAAGATTGGTGAGTTCAATTTCATTTGGCCCTTTTTCTGGGGTTTGTGAGATTTTGTCTGAACCAGGCTCCTTGACATTTCATATTTCTATGTGGTGCCCTCTAGTGCCCAGAAGCTCTCGTCTCTGGAGCTGCTCAGCCCCCAAAATGAGGTTGGTGGTCGTAGGGGAGTGGAGCTGTTGCGTGGGGGGAGGAAAGATCTGTTTCCTGATTCCCGTCTGCCGTACCTGTCTACAGTATCAGAGCCAGGGGCCAAGCACACAGGTGTAAGCCTCTGTGCTTTGCGTCTCTAGCTGTTTTAGGCGGGCCTCCCTCTGACTTGCCTGATGCCAGTGCAGTGACTGCCAGTTTGCAAGCTGGTGCTGTTGGTCCAGGAGGAAGGCGCAGTAGGCTGTGAATCACAGGGGGGGAGTCGGAGCTGAGCAGCCAGCCAGGGGGATGGAGCACCTGAAGCTCCTCAAAGTTTCCAATATGCTGGGCTGAGCGCGCCCAGACAACCTTGTCCCCCTATCCCTTCTCTCGCAGAGGAGGCTTGGTGCAAACCCTGCCACTTCAGCAGCCCTCTCGCTTCTAGGAAGCCTCTCAGACTGCCTGCCTTTCCCTTGTCCCAGAGCAGCCGGGTGTGGATCCTGTCCTCCACAAATGGCTAGAATCTGTTTCTCAAGCACTCCGCCTGTCCCAGCTCCACATCCTCCAGAGCACCACACAGTGTAGATTTCTGCTCGCAAAGCAGATCTCCAGGGCTAGGTGTTCAGCAGTCCCAGGCTTCCACCACGTCCCCACTCCGTTTCCCTTCGCCTGCCGGTGAGCTGGGGTGGGGGGAGGGCCTGGGTCCCACCGGATCAAGGCTTTGGTATGTTACCCTGTTCCGTGAGTTCTGCTCTGTTCATGAGGTCTGTATGTAGTCGGGTGCAGCCTTCTTTCCTGTGCTGTTTTAAGGTTAGTTGTATTAACTATATTTTCGCACTATCTGTGGTTTTGGGAGGAGTTCTCTGTCTCACCTCTCACACTGTCATCTTGAATCTCTAGTCCCAACTATTTTTATTATGTTTAAAGAACCTGAAGAGGATGGCTTTTGATGGAAGTCCTTTCTTGTCAGTAATTATACTGAAACAATTTGTGAGTGCTGTTGTTTTAAAAAAAAATAAAAAAGGATTATCCAGTATCATTTTGAAATTGTACTACTCTGGTAGGTAGTTTAAGTGGGGCTTTTGTGGAAAACTATACTTGAAATATTGTGATTTTGCTAATTTTGTTCTAGTGTGATTACATTTTTTAACATCAGACTTTTAATTTTTGTTTTTTATTATTGGGGCATGCTATTTTTAATTAGGCACAGTGATCAAATTAAATAATTTTTAATTATATGCAAGTTATATATATATGTGTTTTAATCTCATTTCTTTTTTTAAGGCAACAAATCCCCTTCTTTATGGCTGAAAGATGTTATCAAGAAGGAAGATATTTCCTTTCTCATAAACACATTTGAGGGGGGAGGAAAAGGTCAAGATCGGTCGTCAGGCATCCTTGCTCAGCCAACCCTTTTCCACTTGCAAGGGCCATTCAGCCTCAGAGCTGCCTTGCAGTGGATGGACATGCTGCTAGCCGCTTTGGAATGCTACAACACATTCATCCAGGAGAAAACTCTTGAAGTGCTCGACATCCTGGGTAGGTGGAGCTCACTTCCAAGTTAGTACTGGCTAGCTCCCTAGAGTCGTATTGAGGAAGAGATCAGAAGGGTTTTTGATAGACAGTGCTGCTGTCTCAAAATAGCAGGTAACAGGTATCCAGTTTGCTACTGGGCCACGTGCTTGGCCTGCGTTCCCATTTAATCTTGCTGTGAGGCTGGCGTATAACTGAGATGACACAGCTGAGGCTGCAAAATCCTGTCCAAATCTAACTTCTTTTTTGCCCTGTTCACAGGTTCTTGATGACTTGTTCATAAAATAGCCTTTTAAGGGTTTCATGTAGCCTAATAAAAGAATTCTTCCTAACATTAGGCTGCATGATCTCAGTCCATGTTTCTGGGTAGCATGTCTTCATTTTTCTCACATTTTCCATTCCTAAAGTGTTTTTATTACAGTATGGTAAGAACAAGTGGTTTGCAGAGGGCACATTGCAAGGTGGAATGTTTTGTGTGCTACCTCGCCTATGCTGGGAAGAAGGTGATAGGCAGCTTCGTCCTTCTAGTGACCTAGGTAGCAGGAGGTGCATCTCTCCAAGGATAGAGCATCTGGAGGACTGTCAAATGACAGAAGTGCCTCTGCTTTGAGGTTCTCTGACCAGGCATATTTTAGTCTTCTGGATTTCCCGAATCCTCTGTCTCATGGGCTGAACCTCAGATTTTGCCACTCAGAACATGTTCTGCTATTTAAATGATTTTTAATGTAGACAGCATCCACTCCATGTGTGGAGGTGGTGGATAACTAAAGGAACTACCGCTCTCTCTCTAATTCTGTCATGGGAATTTGGGAGAAAGGAACCAGGTTACTTTCCCTCTAGCTTGAGGATGGTAGCACCAGGCATAGTGAGGAGTGTGTAATGTGTGTACATGCACACATGCTAGTCTTCAGGAAAACAGATTTTATATTGTTCTGAGAAAGTCAGACTCTAGCATGAGATTCTGCATGATTCTAGCATAAGAGTCTCAGAGGAAAGGCCAAAAAAGTTGTGAAACTTTAAAAATAGCAATAGTAGTTGTTCACTTACATGTAGTACCTATAATTTGTTTTTTTAAGATCTCATATATCCTCATTTTGAAAAATTTTAGACAAGGAAAAAAAGCATAGGAAATATGCAAAACTTTTTCCCCAATCACATTTTCCAGTGATAAACAGTATAATAGTTTTGTGTTTGCTTTTGTAAACCTTGTCTGTTTAATGTATAAATGTTTTTTAATTTTTATTTCTTAGTTAATGGAATCATATGCATGGCTTACTGTAATTTGCTCTTTAAAAAGAAATAACATGTTGGACATTTTTTTTGTTAAGTATATATAGCTTGATCTAATTTAAATTACCACATATTACTAATAATGTGACTGTATTACAATTAAGTGGTCTTAAACTTCATTTACCCTATGTGGGGAGGGAGATATTAAAAACACTGTACCTTCTTTCAAATGTGACAAAAAATTTTTCCTTATAGCTTTAAATAATTGAAAAAGTTACCATTTCTAGTGTGTTGTAAATGTTGACATTTAATATAAAACTTAACATTACTTGAAAAAAATGTATTCAGTTTAACCTGATTACTGTAGTAGTTTTATATTCAACATAGTGGCTTTAAAATACAGTTTCTTTACTGGAAATCTTGCAAAGTCCCGGAATTATTATCACCATTCCATACCCCCCCCCCCATTTCTTTATCCTAAAGTATTAGGCTTTTATGTTTATGTTTTAACTTATAACCCTCTCAATGTCTTTGCAGCAAAAGGGTCTGTGTATTTAAAGGTTCTTTTGTGCTGAGTTGTCATTACTTTGTTATTAGGGAATATTACATTTATTACTACCACCACAACATAAATAAAATGGACTTTGATAAATAATTATAATAAAAATTAATTATATAAAAAGTAAAATTATATGGTTAGAATTATTCTGTTTAATTTAGTACTAACAAAAACTAGTTCACATAAACAAGTGCCATATTTGAGTAATTATAAAGTGCACATTTTTCCATATTGGACATATGTGTGGTTGGAATGTGTCATGGTCTGTAGGACTCAAGGCTATTTGGTGTTTAAGATGTAATTCTTAATATATTTTTTCTCAATTCTTTGAGTCCACAGTGGCAATCATCAAAATTATTTTTAATGGTCTATAAGTTGACAGTTTGATTAACTTTACTTACATTTTATGAAAATAAAGAATTACAAACCATCAGACTTATAAAAGGATTTCTTATTCAGTCATTACATTTACTTTTTCAATACACACACTGCTATTTTAAATGACCCCTTTGTTTGGTGCTCCTAAAGTCCTTACACCTGGGAGAACATAGTAGGGTTGAGGAGAAGAGAATGGCATGTCTGCCTTCTGCTAAGCAGGATAAGGGTGATCATGAACGGGTGGGGATGGGAAGGAGAACCGGCTCAGCCACGTTGTCAGACACATGCACTTTATGAAAAAGTCCCCTGGGGAGTTGATCTGAAATTGAATCCATAAAATGCCCCGTGCCTATACACAACACCTGTTTGAAGACCGCTGCCATAATTTGTCTCTCTGTTGCCTCTTTGAAGAACATTTCGGTTGTTTCTGTTTTCTTACTGTTAAAAGCAGCACTGAAACAAACATCCTTATAAACACATCTTTGTAATTCTGCCATTATTTCAGTAGGGTAAAATTGTAGTGTTGGATCAAAGCGTATGAGCTTTTTAACACTTGATAGAAATTGGCATGCACAATTTTTAAAGCTTTTGGTATGATTTGCCAAATTTCCCTTTAGAAAGATCATATTAATTTATATTTCCATAAGTAAGTGTTGGAGAAGCAAACCTCACCTTCCACAGCTGTTTTCTTACTGTATGAGTTTACAGTTGAATTTTGTTTGTGTGGAATTAATTTTGAAAAGGGAAGAAATGATTACCATTTTGTTCAGCTTTTATCAAATTTTAATTTTTTTGGAAGGTTTTGAATTTTGGCTAAAAGTGTATCATGCTTGTAATTAAAGAAGAAATTATACATTAATTTGAATGGAGTTAGAAGGAAGCATATGTTAATATTTTAGTGTAATTTTTTTCTAGGTGCTGAACCACAGTCCTCACTTTGGAAAGCAGTGGCTTTCTTTTTAGAAAGCATAGCTATGCATGATATTTCAGCAGCAGAAAAGTGCTTTGGCACTGGGGCAACAGGTACCAAACCCAGCCCACAAGAGGGAGAGAGGTATAATTACAGCAAGTGCACAACTGTGGTCCGCATCATGGAATTCACCACGACACTGCTCAGCACCTGCCCAGAAGCCTGGAAGGTAGCGTCACTTCTGCTGCTCTGTTAATTTCAGGACAATACTTGGCACTGGAAAAATACTTACGAAGTACCTATTAAAGGTGGCTTTGGCTTTCTTAGAACTTTCTATTGCTGTAGCTGTTACCTGTTCTTGAAATAATAAAACTTTGCATGTACTTCAGATTCTCACTGTGTGAATAAAATACATAATAGTTTTTCTAAATGTTTTATTGAATATTGCTTTTTATTCTATGATCAAAGATCTACTTTAGGAAACATGGCAATAGCAAATATTTGTAAATGTATCTGTGAGGATTATTAGATAAAGAAACCTCAGTCATTCCATCAGTTAATATATATATTAACTGCCTACTGTATGGCAGGCCCTGTCCTATGGAGACAGCACTGCCCTGAGTGGGGCTGGAGAACTGCGGTCTGCAGGCTGAATCCACCTGCCTCCTGCTGTTGTAAAAATGACTTTTTTGAGATACATCCAGGCCCGTTTTTTACATGTCATCCTTGGCCACTTGACACTATTGTGGCAGTTAGTTAGACAGTTGCAGCAGAGACCATATGGCCCACAGAGACTAAAATACTTACTGTCTTACCCTTTACAGAGAAAGTTTGTTAACTTTTGGCCTAGCTAGGCAAAAATTCCCAACTTCATGGATCTTATACTCTAGTGAAAATCTAAATGCTGGCTACTAGGTGTGTTTTTTACTCAAACCATCTTTTACAGTTTCTTGGGAAGGATTTATGTAACACAAACCTCATGAAAGTCTTGGTGAAAACCCTGTGTGAACCCTCAAGCATAGGTTTCAATATCGGTGACATCACAGTTATGGATCACCTTCCTGGCGTCTGTGTGAACCTGATGAAAGCACTGAAGAAGTCTCCATACAGAGACATCCTGGAGACTCACCTCAAGGAGAAAATAACGGCAGAGAGGTGGGCATTTGGTCTTGCTCAGGGCCTGTGTTGTGGTGGCTTTAAAGTTGCTGTGTGTGTGTGGCTGCTACAGCCCCATTGCCCTAAATAAAGGATCTCATCCATGGGGAGTTTGGTGCTGAGGATCCCATTAGTTGTTTGAAAATCATCTATTTAGCCAGTTTCTTCCCTATACCTTAGGGTAAGCAAGCCTTGGCTGTACTTAGCCCTGTGTTGGTTACATGGCTGGGTGTGTGTGCGGGCCCTTGTTTGGTGTTAACCTGTGTTTGCTTTCCAGGGTCATGTAGTGAATTTAAATGCCAATATATAAATTATTGTACAATATAGAAAATATTGTAAATATATTTCTAACAGAATCCACATTTTTTTAGTGTATCCTGATGAACTGGTGAAGTCAGCACTCATCTAGTTCTCTTGTTTCTCTCATGGCCAGCATTGAGGAGCTCTGTGCTGTCGACTTGTATGGCCCGGATGCTTACGTGAACAGGGCCAAGCTGGCCTCTGTTGTGTCTTCTTGTAAACAGCTTCAAAGAGCTGGCTTTTTACATGTTATATTACCATCTCAGGTAACCATAGCTCATTTGTTTTTACATTTCTGTTAGCTTTATTATGCTAGTTAGTCTATATATTTATATTCTTTCTTAAACAGTCTTTATGTATGGAGCATGCTGAAAAAGAAAGTACAGAAATACTTGCTCCAGACATGTAGGTGTTATCTAGAATATAAATATGAAAGCAAATATAAAAATTTATGAGTATAAAATGAAATTGCAAGTAAAATTATAAAAACAAAATGAAAATAAAATAAAGGACATTTGAGTATTTCCAGCAGCCTTCTAGAGAATTGTAGCGACTAACTACTTTGTTCCTCTGTGGCTAGGCAACATAAATGAAAAATACAGCATAAAGAGCAAAGCTGAGTGGAAATTGTCCTGACCATTGGAAGGCAGTTGTCAGTGTTAGCTAACAAGGATTTTTTAATTAAAAAAAGGTGTAAATTTACAGAGAAGACAAGTAATGATTCTATAGCATCTTACTATGCTGATGGACAGTGACTGTAATGGGGTATGTGGGGGGGACTTGATAATAGGGGGTCTGGTAACCATAATGTTGTTCAAGTAATTGTATATTAACGATACCAAAAAAAAAAGGTGTGAAATTGGGCTTTTCCGTAAAATAACTTATTGCTGGACATTTTGGTGTTGGCTTTATTTTAGTCTGCAGATCAGCATCATTCTTTTGGCACAAAACTTCTTTTCCTGGTTTATAAAAGCATTGCACCTGGAGGTGAACGACAGTGTCTGCCTTCACTAGACCCCAGCTGTAAGCACTTGGCCAGCGGACTTCTGGAGTTGGCCTTTGCTTGTGGAGGACTGGTAGGAAAAGCAGCCACATGCTATGCTATCCTAAAGATGTAAATGTATAACTCATTTGCAACTTGTCTCTAGAAGTAGGAATTTAGTTGGGTAAGTATTAGCTGCACAAGTACTTCTTTAATTGATTTACATGAGCTGACTTTCTTTCTGAAAGGTTTTTTTTTTAATGAAAGAAATAGAATAACATTCTTCTTAAACTGAGGTTGAACTGTGTTGATACAGTGGCCTCATCTTCCCCTGTCCTTGGTGATTCTTCAGATAGCTGATTCAGGGGAGCCCCTGGAAGTGACTCCAGAGGCCCCACAGAACGTGTTCTGATGGGTCTGAACCCTGCCGGGCTGGCTTCCAGCGATCTCGTGGGAGCTGAGGTCGGCCAGCCAGTCGTGCATGTGCACGCCAGCCCACCCACCTTCCCTTCTCCTGGAGCACAGACCTCTTCTTGGCCCCCTGTTCACTTAATGTAAACAATTACATATTTAAATTTTCCAAAAATACCTTTTCTAGACTCTCCCCTCAAAGCAGCAACAGATTTTCTGGAAATTTGGGAAAGTCAGGGAATAAAGCCGAGGAAATGGAGGCTTATTGAAATATGTGCAGTTCAAACTGGAACCTAGGCCCGAACACCAGGCTTTTAGACCCTGCTGTGCGATGTTCCCCCTTCAAAGCTAGCAGCTGCCCGTGGAGTCTCCCTAACAGGAAGGCATGTTCGGGTCATCACCTTGTCCTTGTCCCCGCAGTGCGAGCACCTGGTGAGTCTGCTCCTGGATGCGGCTGTGCTGTCTGTGCCGTCGGGAGGGGCCCAGAGCACCATCGTCAGCTTCTCCCATGGAGGGTATTTTTATAGCTTGTTCTCGGAAACAATCAATGCAGAACTGTTGAAAAATGTAGATCTTGCCGTACTGGGGCTCATGAAATCATCTGTGGACAATCCCAAAATGGTAATGAAATTTAATGGTAAAGTATATTTTCTTATATAATGCTTATAAAAAGATTGCCATATTCCTGATATGTCTTTCCTGATTTCATTCTGGAAGGTTTAAAACTCTTACCAATGTTTAAAAACACTTGATAAATAAATAGTTAATGGATGTTGAAACACTGGTTGTTTTTTCTAACCTCTCATTCCCTCACAATCTCTAGGCCTATGTTACAAGGCACAGCTGTGTTGGATGTTGACTTTTATCTAGACTGGGCACTGGAGCTCATAAACCTGCCCTGAGGCCCAAGCCTGCCTTTGCTCTTACTCCAGCCATGCTGGTTCTGTGTGCTCCAGTAGCCCTTCCTGTAGTCATGGTTCTTTCATGGTCTCTGTGCTAAGTCATCATTTCCTGCATGTTCCTGCTGTAGTCATCTTGGCCCTTCACATTGAACCTGTGGAGACCAGTATTTAATATGTAGTTGGCTTTGGTTTGCTATAGTTAGAAAATTTTGAAATTTAACTTGGTCTGTAGACAATCAGAAACTGTTAATTGTTGGAATGACCATTTCAAGGGAGAGTACATAATTTCCTACTGAGTTAAGTTTTTATTCTAAACAGTGTTTGTTGTCTATTACAGGGAAATATTTTGTGGTAGATTGCACTAAGACTTTGTATTTTTTAAAGTTAGAAATAAAATTGTATTAGACCCATGACACTCAGGAAATACATTTTGAGCTTTTAAAGCATTCAGATTTATGATGAAGATGATGGCTGGAAACCATATGCATTTACCTACACCTCTTCCTCAAATCTTTCTAAAATGACAGAAACAGAGTTTTTAATAAAAGCACAGTCTTAAAGGACACAGAGAAAGGAGAAAAGACAGGAGTGATAACATTTTAGAATGTGGAAAGCAAAAGGACAGGTGGTAACAGACTTTGGAGTCCAAAGCCATAGTGTGCCAAAGCAGGGGAAGACAGGCGGCCAGCGTGCTGCAGAACTCAGAGAGGGGTAGGTGATGGAGGCCCCGGCTCCTGGAGTGCAGAGAGCAGGGTGTGGAGGAGGCCTGATGGGAGGGGTAGTTGGATATTAGTGGTCTCTGTCAGGCCACCTGGACTCACCCGTCGTCAGGAACTGGTCCTTACCGACTTGAGACTGCAAGTGGCTAATGCTCTAGAAAGAATAAATATATCTGGACAGGGGCTTGGGCATAGCTGAGTGTAAGGAGACTTTTTTTTTTTTTTGAAGAGCAACCTTTAGTAGAAATTAACAGTACAATTCAGTAAATAACACAAGTACTTCTTTAAGCAGTGTAGTAAAGTTTGAAATACTTTGTACCAAAACAGAAACATTATGTTATTATACTAATGAGAATTCTGTTTTGTACTTTTATCTCTCAAGTTCAATGTCAGTTCTTCAGCTCCATATTGCTTTCCACAATGGTTGAACTAATTTACATTCCCACCAGCATCCCCTTTCTTTGCATCCTCTTCAGCATTTTTTGTTCCTTTTCTTTTGGATGTTGGCCATCCTAACTGGTGTGAGGTGATATCTCATTGTGGTTTTAATTTGCCTTTCCCTAATAATTAGCCATGTGGAGCATCTTTTCATGGGCCTGTTGGCCATCTGAATTTCTTCTTTGGAGAAGTGTCTGTTCAGATCCTCTGCCCATTTTTTAATTGGGTGATTTGCTTTTTGGGTGTTGAGGCATGTGAGTTCTTTATATATTTCAGATATTGACCCATTGTCAGATATGTTGTTTATGAATATATTCTCCCATACTGTAGGATGCCTTTGTGTTCTGCTGATAGTGTCCTTTGCTGTATAGAAGCTTTTTAGTTTGATGTAGTTCCATGTGTTCATTTTTGCTTTTGTTTCCCTTGCCCAAGATATATTCAGGAAAAAGTTGCACATGTTTATATTAAAGAGAGTTTTGCCTATGTTTTCTTCTAAGACTTTTATGGTTTCATGACTTACAATCAGGTCTTTGATCCATTTTGAGTTTACTTTTGTGTATGGAGTTAGACAGTAATCAAGTTTCATTTTTGATTTGCCAACACAAGTTGTTGAAGAGGCTGTCATTCCCCATTGTAAATCCATGGCTCCTTTATTGTATATTAATTGACCATATATGCTTGGGTTTATATCTGGGCTCTCTAGTCTGTTCCATTGATCTATGGGTCTGTTCTTGTGCCAGTACAAATTGTCTTGATAACTGTGGCTTTGTAGTACAGCTTGAAGTTGAGGAGCATAATCCCCTCAGCTTTATTCTTCCTTCTCAGGATTGCTTTGACTGTTCTTCATCGTTTGTGGTTCCGTATAAATTTTAGAACTATTTGTTGTAGTTTGTTGAAGAATGCTCTTGGTATTTTGATAGGGATTGCATTGAATCTGGGATTTGCATTATTGAACCATTTTTGCATCCATCCCTGGAATAAATCACACTCGGTCATGGTGTCTGATCCTTATAACATAGTGTTGAATTTGATTTTCTAATACTTTATTGAAGATTTTTACATCTGTTCATCAGGGATATTGGTATGTAATTTTCTTTTCTTGAAGTGTCTTTGTCTGGTTTTGGTATCAGGGTAATGCTGGCCTTGTAAAATGAGTTTGAAAGTGTTCACCCCCCTCCGTTTTTTGGAAGAGTTGAGAAGGATTGGTATTAGTTCTTTAAATGTTTGTTTGAATTCACCCATGAAGCCTTCTGCTCTTGGACTTTTCATTGTTGGAAGTTTTTGATTACTGATTCAATCTCCTTACTAGTAATTGGTCTATTCAAGATTTCTGTTTCTTCATGATTCAGTTTTGATAGGATATATGCTTTTAGGAATTATTAATTTTTTCTAGGTTGTCCAATTTGCTGGCATATCATTGTTCATAGTAGTGTCTCATGATCCTTTGTATTTCAGTGGTGTAAGGATACCTTCTTAAACACAGGGAAGTTAAGTGAAAGCTTTCTTTTACAATTCAGGAAATAAGATTTCCAACCCAGAGTTCTGAGTCCAGCCAGATTATCAATTATGTGTGAGGGGTGAAAACAAGTGTTTCAGATTTGCCAGATCTCAAAGGACTCTATCTCCTGTGCACCTCATCAGGAAGCTGCTGGAGGAAATACTTGAGTGAAATAGGATAATCAGCCTATTTAGTAGGGACGTGCTGGGTCTGGAAGTTGGCTTGTTCTCAGAGAAGTGGACAGGCCCCAGGAGGGTGTTGAGGGAGTCCCCAGGGTGGCAGTCACCGCCACTACAGAGCACGAGCCGTATCACCACAGAGATGGAGCCAGTAGACTTCCTCATGTGTTCAGATATCCTGAGGAGATTTAATTATTTGGGAGAGTTTGATGACAAATAATGATAGACACATTAAAAACAGCAAAGCAAGTGGACAGGGACATGAAAATGTGCAAGAAAGGAAATGTGTGGGTAGTGTACAACTCGGATCATCTGTGAAAATTGTTTGCACTGTCCTAATGACAGGAATAGTGAATATTAATCAAACCATATGGTGGTGATGGTAACAGAGGAGAGCAAATTCCTCCTCCCTTTAAGAATGCCTCCAGCTAAGGAAAGAGGAAATAGCAGGGTGAGCATGATTTCATAAATGAGACTGCCTTATGCTTAAATGGGAAAATTCACATGTGCAGGTGCTCTTCTCAGATTTGAGGTGTTGTAAATTAAACAGCTATTGTGGAAATGGCATCTTCATTTTCCATACAGATTTGAAATCAAAGTAAATTTTGTTGTGTATATGTCAGGCTTAATAAGACTTTTCCTTCATTCATCACACAATTGTTTCAGGTGAGCACTGTTTTGAATGGTATGTTAGATCAGAGCTTCAGAGATCGTGGCAGTCAGAAATATCAAGGCCTGAAACTTGTGACTACAGTTCTGCAGAACTGGAGGAAGTGTGATTCATGGTGGGCCAAGGATTCTGCTCCTGAAAGTAAGACGGCAGTGCTGACCTTACTGGCAAAAATTTTGCAGGTATTTTGAGAGACCTTAAAAATGCAGTTGTTTTGGACTCTTTAAAAATGTGATGGAGGTTTCTTGAAAAGTTCATTGGTTTCATAAATAAATTATATTTTGACTGGACAGTTGCTGATTATCTTACTTTTGTACTTTTTCCATTATTTTACATCATTATCTTTTACTCATTATCATTCCTGTTAACTTATCTTTTTTGTGAACCTTTACGTGCATTACTTACCAGATAGTTTTAAATCATTAATAGCAAGAATTGTTGAAGCTCAAGAACACATTTATAGGTTGTTTCTGAAATTAATGATTTGAAAGATGTGTTAAAGAAAATTAGAGGCATAATACAGAATGTGTCATGTTTTTATTTCCCTCCCTTTAGATTGATTCATCTGTATCTTTTAATACAAATCACAGTGCATTCCCTGAAGTCTTTACAACATATACTAGTCTTCTTGCTGATCCGAAGTTGGGTCTACATTTAAAGGTAAGTGATTAAGAAGATTTTTTTCAGATTACATTCTCCATTATTTTCCCACTTTACGTATCTGCATATTTATTGTGTTTTATATTTCTTTATGGAAATATTCAAATATATTCAAAATCAGAGGCTAACACAAGAAACCCCCATGTACCCTGCCCCTCAGCCTCAATAGCTATCTGTCTGTAAGCATGGTTGGTTCAATGCTGCAGTCACTTCCACCCATCACTTTGAAGGAAGCCCCTGGCATCATGTTATCTGATCTGTACATGCTTTTAGGAAGTCACTCTGAAAGATAACTACACCACAGTGGGATTACCTACTTAGAAGAACTAACATTTGTGTTTGCATATGTATGATTTAGATTGGCTTTTTAGAGAATTGCTGTATAACTGACAGAATTTAAACTGTAACTTAATCATTTTTCTATTAATAGCAACATATCTTGATAATTTTTATGGTCAAGAGCATAATAAATACTATAATTTTGAAGTCCTATAATTAGATTTTATACTTAATAAAGTGTGGCCTTAATGAAAGTCATCTTTTTACTGGATCATGAGGATCTTTGGACTTCTCTGCCCTTTGTGGTTAATCAAATTTCTCATTTCTCAATATGAGGGAGTGTGAGAACTTTCCTGCCACACAGGGGAGATAGGAAACAAAACCTAGTCCCTTCAAGCTCTGTGTGAAGTTGTGAGTTCTGCAAGGAAGATTTGTGAACTACCCCATAGGTTACTCAATACATCTTTCACATAAAACTTACCTAGTATAATTCTACTAAAATCATTTGTAGGACAAATCCCATACAGAATCATTATACAGTGCCCTTATTTGCATGTTTGTAGCCCTGAGTTGACCCACTGACCTTTAGAGTAGAAGCCGAGATACTTCATTGTACTCAGGTTGGTTGATGTAATCTAGGAGGTATTCTCAAGTCACTCACTGAATCCACATATTGCTTCATTGCAAAGTCTTTAGAAAGCAGTACTTCTGTGTATTCTGTCAGATGCGAAGCCATGATAGGCGCAGTTTCATGAGTCTGCTTTACTCTACAGGGTCACGCTGTCATTCTTCTTCCGTTCTTCACCAGTCTTACTGGAGGCCATCTGGAGGATCTGAAACGTGTCCTTGATGCCCTCATTGGTTCCAACTTCCCCATGAAATCTGAAGAATTTCCCCCAGGAACTCTGCGGTACAATAATTATGTTGACTGCATGAAAAAGGTTAGTTGTCAGTAGTACCTGGTAAAATGAAAACATTGGTTGTAGTTTCTGTTATATTTCTTGATGAAAAGAAGAGTCAAAGAAGTGTTCTAGCTTAAAGAATTCAGTTTAATTCTTTTAAAAGCTCGGTATTTTGGGGGATATTAATGCATATCTGAATCATTTGGAATTCATTTTACCCCCATTTTTAGATTGTGAAATATTTTAATGCATAATATAAGTTTTGAAGATTACCAAAAAGTGCCAAAAACCAGAATATTACCAATATGGTTCAGTTTCTAAAATTCAATTGAGTATTGTTTATTTGAGAAACATTTAGTGATTATCACTTATGTTATTTAATATACAGCTGAAGGTCCCTAAGATACCAGTGGCTGAAATAGGGTGATGGATTATTTATCTCTCTGTGCAATTCCAGATTGGTGACATGGGGTAGCTCCACAGTCAGCAGGGACCCTCTCCCTTCACCTTTGTCTCTGTCATCATCCATGAGTGCTTCTGGCTTGTCTAGCATGGCTGCTCCAGCCCCTGCCACCTTGTTCCCTTCCAGACAGTGAGACCCAGGAGAGGGCAGTAGGGAACACATCCCTTCCCTTAAAGGGCTTAGTCTAAGACTTGTACATATCGATTCTGCTGATATCCCACTTGCCACATATATCTGTGAGCAAGGCTATGAATGTTTGTTATTTTGGGCAATAATGTATAGTGTAAACAGATCCCCCCCGCCCCCCACTATCAGAAAATAGTGTTCCTATGAAACCTTTCTAAGCTGAAATGGTGTAAAGTGAAGAAACTTTAGTTTATATGGAAAATTTTCTGAACATTCCAAGACCCCAAAAATAATCTCTCTTAGGCTTTCCTGATACCTGAGGACACATCTTGTAGCAGATGCACAAAATAAACCTACATAAAGCACAGATGCTCACAGACACAGTTCACAGCTCTGGTGGCTTGATGCTGAGAGGCTGAGTATAGTGCTCAGGGAAGGAGCTTGGGGGTGCCCTGTCTCTGTAACACTAGTGTAGGTCTTACGTAAAAGCGAAATGTCGTGTGAACTTTAGAAAAGTGGGGGGGCGGGAACCTATACAGGCCTAAAACTCAAGGGTTCAACAACCAAAGAAGAGACAAGAGAGTAACTATGGGAGGTGGGTAGTGGTCTTCCACACTCTTGAGGGACTGAGTCTTGGGCTAATAATGTGTGAATACTCAAAAATAATGAAGATACTATCTTTGTTTGCAAGGAGCTTGTAAGAAAACAAGGAAGAAGCAGATGATTAAAATACACTATAATAAATGCTAGAGTAGAGATAAACATATGGTATTGGTGTGGCAAATTATATTTTCCAAACATGGCTATACCAATGGGTTCCATCCCACATGTTCTTCTTACAGTTAACTTTTCCATTGACAGAAAAAGTATAATTTTCCTCCTGTTGGATATGGGTTGGCCTTAAGACTCACTTATAACAAAAGTAATGCAATGGAAGTGATGCTGCATGATTTCCAAGATTGATCATAAAAGGCCTACAGCTTCCTCCCGACTCATTGTTCCCTGGATCCCTTGTCTGGGACCCAGTCACCATCCCGTAAGGAAGCAGAGCAGCCACATGAAAAGGCCAGTTTACAAGCACCACCCATCCATACAGAGTCTCTCCTCCCCATGATTTTTATAAGTATGTTTTCTAAACATACAGAAAAGTTGAGAAAAGAGTAAAACAATCATCCATATAACTATCTTCTATCATTTTGTCACATTTGCTTTACCTGTGTGCATGCATGTGTGTTTTGGCTGAAACATTTGCAGGGTAATTTCAGACCTCATGATACTTCACCCATGTATACTGTAGAATGTGTGTCCTCAGAATAAAGCACAATTCTTTTATCATTCCAAAGAAAATTAACACTCCTCTAATATCTTGTATTGTGTATTCCACAGTCACATCCCTCCAAATGTCCCCATGTTTATCTGATTTTCCCAAACCAGAATCATAGTGATGATTGCATCAAATTGTCATGTCTCCAATATCTTTTAATCTAGAACTAGTTCACCTTATTTTTTCTGACACTGAGTTTCTGGAAGAAACCAGAGTACTTCTCTTGGGTGGTGTCCCCTATTTGTCTAATTGTTTCTTTTATGTGTTTTTTTTTTTACTTGTCCTTCTTCCTCTGTACTTTGGAGTTAGGCTTAAAGCTTGGTTGTGAGATTCAGGCTAATCTTTTTGGCAACAAATAGCACATCAGAAGGCAAATAGTGTCACTGTCCCATTGTTCTTGATCTCAGGTTTAAAGTGGTGACTGCCTCATCTCTCTATTGAATGGTGTGTCCTTTCTGCAAGTATTAAGTAATGATGGTGTCACATCACATGGGTACCACCCAAATATTCTGCTCCCCAACAATCTGCCTCCAATGGTTGTAGCATCCACAAAGATTCTAAGTACTTTCTCTTAACTTAAATGCATTAATGTGAATGTAAGTGCAAACAATCACTTAACATCCGAGGAAAGCTTCCAGCCTGAGAAAGATGTAAACCAACAGGAAAGGGACTGAACAAACCAGTGGAGGTGAGAGCACAGCAGAGAAGCTGCAGGGAGTGGCTTCAGAGGCAAGAGAAGTCATAGCGTCCTTGAGAGAAAACAAATAAGGGCCCTTGGAAATTAAATATAGAAAGTCAAAATTAAAAAACACTCCATAGAACAGAAAATAAAATTGAAGATGGGTCCTGGAACAAACTGACATCATGATGGCAAATGGCAGACTGAAAATGAGAACATTAGATGTGCGGCCTCGACTGTCTGCTGTGCAGTGAAGATGGTGTGGAGAAGAAACACATCTCCAGAATAAGTGCCTAGAGAGTTCCTGGAATGTGGAAGGAAACAGCCTCAGTGAAGGCACGGCGTCACAGAATTCCAGAACCGGAGTTTCAAGAGAAGGTCCTGAAAACTATTAGAAAAATAGCTGCAAAATCTCAAAAGAATCAAAACTCAAAATATTTAAAAAAATTTTTTATTAAGGTATTATTGATATACACTCTTATGAAGGTTTCACATGAAAAAACAATGTGGTTAATACCCATATCAAGTCCCCACCCATACCCCAATGCAGTCACTGTCCTTCAGTGTAGTAAGATGCCACAGATTCATTTGCTTTCTCTGTGCTACACTGTTTTCCCAGTGACCCCCAACACCATGTGTACTAAACATAATGCCCCCCAGTCCCCTTCTTCCTCCCTCCCCACCCGCCCTCCCACGCCCCTCCCCTTTGGTAACCACTAGTTCCTTCTTGGAGTCTCTGAGTCTGCTGCTATTTTGTTCCTTCAGTTTTGCTTTGTTGTTATACTCCACAAATGAGGGAAATCATTTGGCACTTGTCTTTCTCCGCCTGACTAATTACACTGAGTATAATATCCTCCAGCTCCATCCATGTTATTGCAAATGATAGAATTTGTCAAAACTCAAAATATTTAATGAATGTTATTATATGGCACGCATTCATTATATCTGCAGAAGTGACAAAAAAAGTATTAGCATTTGTAAATTCTCTGAAATTCTGCAATAATTCTATTTTCTATTAGAACTGTTAAGAACACAGCAAAAATAACCCAGCAGAATCATTACCATCATTATTATTGTTATGTATTTTTTTTCCAGTTTCTAGATGCATTGGAATTATCTCAAAGTCCTATGTTACTGCAGCTGATGACAGAAATTCTTTGCCGGGAACAGCAACATGTTATGGAAGAGTTATTTCAATCCACTTTCAAAACAATTTCCAAAAAGTAAGTCATTCTGTTCTGGTCTAGAATCCCAGGAACCATATGCATTTTATTTCTATGAGCAGTTATTTTCTCTGTTCCAAAAAAAGTTGAGTGGTGGTTGCATTCAACTCTTACAACTAAATTTTATTTTCTTTGACAGAAAAAAAAAGATTTTTATGATGAAATTCCAAACAAAGCTAAAGGAAAGGCTGTCGGCAAACCCCCAGACTGAGCAAGTGTCAGCATTTTCCAGCTTCATGACCTCATTAGCTCTTTTCTCTTTTGCTGCTGTTGTGATTTAAAAGAAATTCCTGATACCATGTCATTTCCCCTCTATAAATACTTCTGCATGTGTCTCCAAATGTTCTGTCTTCTTGGGTAGCTATACTACCATTACCAACTGAACAAAATTATCAGTGATCCCATATTCAGATTTCTCCTGAAGTCTTAAATACTGCAGACTGTTGGGGTATTTTAATTCTGATCCAAAAAAGGTCCTTGGCATTTCACTGTTGTGTCTCTGAAGTCTGCTTTCACCTAGAATAGCTCCCCCATCTCCCCCATATTAATTTTTCTTCTATTGAAGGAAACTGGGCACTTGTCCTATGCTGCAGTTTCTTACATTCTGGATTTACCTGATTTTTTTTCCTGTTCTTTTCATTTAATTTGTTCCTTCAGCTCCTATGTTTCCTGTAAATGGAAGGCTAAGTCTGAAAGTTTAGTTAGATTCAGTTTCAGGTTTTGGTAATATTATTTAACAGTGGACACTCTACACTTCATGTTCATGGCCTGAGAAGGGCACACAGTGTCTGGGGGTCCTGATTTTAGTGATGGTAAGATTGATTGGCTGTGTTCCTGATAGCCTTTTCCTAATGGTGTTAGCATCCATTCATGATTGTTGCCCCAAATCATTTATAAGAAGTTGCAAATGTACATTTTTTAAATTACCTTATTTCTTCTAAACTTAGGAGCTAGAATAATACTGTAATGAAGAAATTGTCCCTATCACTAGGGCTGTTTGGTTACCTAAAATACAGTTTTAGTATTGTGGTAAAATATGGTGGAAAAGTTGGGACAAGTTTGATTGATTTTTAAAGTATTTGATACCATGGTTACTTGTAATTGTGGCCAATGAGTTTTTTTTTAATTGGCCTTATTTAAATATATAAATATTTGTGTTAATTTATCTTATTGAGTTATACATATCATAAAATTTACCCATTTAAGTATATAATTCAGTTATTTTTAGTAACTTTACCAAGTGGTACAACCATCACCATAGAATAATTTCATCCTTCCAATAAGATCCTACATGACCATTTACAATTAATTCCCATTCGCATTCCCAGCCCCAGGCTACCACTAATCTGCTTTTGGAACTTTATAAAATTGCCTTTTCTGGGCATTCATATAAAAGGAATCATATAATATGTGATCTCTCATGTCTGGCTTCTTTATTCAGCAAGTTTTTGAGGTTCATCTATGATGTGGCATGAGTCAGTAGTTTATTCCTTTTTATCAGTATTTTAAAACTATATAATAATTAAGTAACTGTAGAACATCCCACACAACAGGAGAATATACATTCATTCTCTTTGAACACATGGAACATTCTTCAGGACAGACTAGATGGTAGGTCATAAAACAAGTCTTAAATTTAAAAGGATTAAAATGTTACAAAGTATATTCTCTGGCCACAATGAAATTAAATTAGAAATCAACAACAGAAAGAAACTTGAGGAACCCAAAAATATTTATAAATAATCCACTAATTAAACAATACATTTCTAAATTGGGTCAAAGGAGAAATTATAAGGGAAATTAGACAGTACTTTGATCTGAATAAATTAATAATAAAGCATATCCAAATGTATGAGATACAGCTAAAGCAGTGCTTAGAGGGGAATTGTATATTTTAATTCCTGATTGGAAAATAAGAAAGAGCCTAAATCATAGTCTAAACTTTTACCTTAAGATGTAGAGAAAAAAAAAACTAAACTGAAGGCAAGAAGAAGGAAGGGAATAATAAAGATGAGAGTGAAAATTAATGAAATAGAAGACAGAAAAATGGTGGGGGGAAAAAATCAGACAAAACCAAACATTGGTTCTTTAAAAAGGTGAATGAAATTAACAAACTGTTAGCTACACAACCAGGAATATAAAAGAAGGTATAGCTCATGAAAATCAGTAATGAAAGATGGAATATTACCACTGATCTCTCAGAAATTAAAAAGATTATGAGGGAATGTTATGAAGAATATTATGCTGAAAAATTCAGTAACTTAACTAAAATGGGCAAGTCCTAGAAAGTCAAAAGTTACCAAATTGACTCAAAAAAGAAATAGAAAATCTGAATATAGCTTTACCAAGTAAATAAGTTGAATTCATAATTTAAAATCTTCCCACAAAGGAAATCCCAGATCCAGATAGTTTCATTGGTGAATTTTTTATCAAATATGTAAGGAAGAAATAATACTAACAGTTGATAGACTCTTCAGTAAATTGGAGGAGGAAGGAACATTTTCCAACTCTATGAGGCCATTATCACCCTGATACCAAAGCCCAACAGAGATATCACAAGAGAACTATGGACTGATGTCCTTCATGAATATAGATACAGAAATCCTCAAAAATATGTTAACAAAACAAATCCAACAACATAAAAATGTTATATACTGTAAGCAATTGGGATTTGTTCTGGGAATCCAAGACTGGTTTAACCTCTGGAAATTAGTTTTAATATTAAACATATTGATAGAATAAAGGACAAAAACTTCAGTAGATGCAGATAAATTTTTGACAGAAGTCCAACACCCATTCATGGTGAAACTGACAAAAGGTCATCCACAAAAACTAATAGCCAACAAAATATTTATAGCAAAAGCCTGAATGCTTTCCTCCTAAGTTTGGAAAAAAGGCAAGAACATCTGCTGTTTTCTGTTCAACATAGTACTAGAAGTTCTAGCCAGTGCTATCAAGCAAGAAAAGAAATAAAGGCAACCAAACTGGAGAGAAGGGAGTAAAACTGTCTTTATTCATAGATGGATGGCATGAGGTAGAAAATCCTAAAGATATACAAAAATCTATTAGAACTAATCTAAGCAATTACAGAAAATTTGTAGGATACAAATTTGTAGCATACAAAAGAAGGATCAATATTTAAAAAATCAATTGTATTTCTATATTTGAGGAGAGAACATTAAAAACTATGAGTATAATTACATTAATAATAGCATCAAAAGAATAAAATACTTAGGCATAAACTTGACAAAAGTGCAAAACTTGTACACTAAAAATCACAAGTATTGCTGAAGGAGATTAAAAATTTAAAGATATAAGTAAATGGGGAGATGTTCCATGTTCATGAATTAGGAGAATCAGTTATCGTGGCAGTTGTATCCAAATTGATATAGATTTAATGCAATCCCTGTCAAAATCCAGCAGTCTTTTTGTGTGTGCAGGAATTGACAAGCATTCCTAATGTATGGAAATGCAAAACACCCTTACTAGCCAAAACAATTTTGAAAAGGATAAAGTTAGAGGAATTTTACATCCCAGTTTTAAACTTGCCACAAAACTACATCTGTCTCTGTGAAAATTAAACTTTTTCTATTTTTTTCACTTTCAAAACTTTTAAAAAACAAAACATACATTTTTCAATCAGTTACAATCATTACTCTTTTTAATGTCAAAATTGTCCCATCTGTGGCCAGTGGGAGTCCCTGTAGGCTGGTCCCTGAGCTCTTTGACGTGACTCCATTAATCTTCGATATTTTTTCATTGTTTTCTGGTTCAACATATTATTCAGGCTTGTCTTGACCTGGAATTAGCCATTTTTCCAAAGAGCCCTGGTTCTTTTTTAACAGGAATGGTATTTAGAGACTACATTTTGGATCCTTTGTGAACTTATTGCTACTGGGTTGCATTGCATTACACCCTTTAAGTTAACATAACTAAGGTATGTTTTCTTAAAGGAAAAGAAAAACATACTGGTATTTTCTTTCAGTCTTAACATTATGGGTTTTTTATTATTTAACTTTATTCTTTTTTTCCCTTACACTGTAGTTCTTACTCTTTTTTTCCTTTACAATATTGTTGCTTTATCCTATAATACACATAAAATACTTTCAAAAATAACAATAGCGGTATTACTACTGAGAATAATGACATCTGAAGTTTAAATTTTTCATTTTAGTTATAATTTTCTTAGAATATACTCTCTGAGGATATACAATCAGATTTTTTGTTCCAAAATCCCTTGATAAAGTTTTTTCAATGTGTTGTCATTAACACCAATTAGTTATATATGCTTGTCTTAATTAGCTTTCAGGTTTTAGAAATTGTTCTTTTGACTTACTTTCCTTTTTGAATATGTAAAGTCCTTACATGATTCAGAAGTGTATAATGAGCTATTTTCAAGTCTTGCTTCTGTCTCCGTCCACTCTCCTGTTCCTCTTCATCTTCCTTTTTCCCACTCCATGTCATCTACGGATCACTCCATGTCAGTACAGAGGGATCTTCCACATTCCCTCTTTTTTTAGACTGTATAATTACTCATTGTGTGGAAGTGTCATGGTATTTGGAGCAGCCCCCTACTGATGGACTTTTGAGTTCAGTCTTTTGCTATTAAAAATAATGCCACAGTGAATAGCCCTGTGTATACGTCATTTTGTATTTTGCCAGTGTAACTTTGGAGTGGATTCCTTAATGTAAATCAGTAAAACACATTTGTAATTCTGTTAGATGTCACCATATCCCTTCTTTTGGGGCTATATTATTTGTATTCCCTCCAGCAATGTGTGAGAGTATCTATTTATCACAGTCTGGCCAATAGAGTATGTTGTCAAACACTTGGATTTTTTCCGATTTTATAAGGAAGAAAGGCTCTCTCAGTGTTGCTTTAATTTATATTTCTTTTATTAGTGAAATAGAGCATGTATTCATATATTTAATGCTAATTTGCATTTAATTTTCAGTAAACCATCTGTTGGCCCATTTTTAAAATCTGGTTTTTATTCTCTTTTGTTTTCGTTCTTTTAGCTTTCTACATAAGGGTTGAATGTTTTAGGACTGTGCACATCCGCTGTGCTCAGTAGCAGGAAGCTCCTCAACAGCATTTAAGTCTAGGCAGTGCCCACATAAATATTACATTAAGCCCATGTAGCATCTAGTAGTGGCCTGCAACTGTAATATTTAATGACCGAATTACTTTCTGTATTTAATATTTTTGCCCTCGTTCATATCTAACTTCTGAGAATTGAGATTTTAGAACTGGAAAAGATTTTAATGATTTTAGTCTTCTTATTTTTACAGGTAAGGAAACTAACTCTGTATTTTTAATATATAGATTTATAGACAAAATCTTTTGGATGATCATTCAAATATCTTATCTCCCAGATGAGAAAATAAGTGAATGTACCTCTATATAGGAAATAGGAATGGTGGTTCATTACAAAGAAGAGACTAGAATTTTTTCATCGTAATTCATGAGTTTTGAATTCTGGAAATACCATCTTTAAGCCTGAGATTCTTCTAAAACCTTCCAGATGTTCTCTGAAAAAGCTCAGATTTGAAAGAAAATGAAAATTCTTCCTAATGCCTGAATTTGACATGAAGATTTCTGGGGATGAATAAAATAATATAGTTCATGTACCAGTGCATCTTGGATATCATGGTTTTTGTATATATAATCTTTAAAATTACTTTTCTAATTCATAATCACTGGCATTTGCTTTGCTTGTTATGTAGTAGGCACTTATGAAATATTGGTTCAAAGCCTGAATGTTCATGTAATTTTCATTTTTTTAGGAGTTCATGTGTCACCCAGGTAGGCCTTCTGGAAAGTGTATACAGAATGTTCAGGCGGGATGACCTGCTTTCAAATGCCACTCGCCAAGCATATGTGGATCGTTCTCTCCTGACTCTGTTGTGGCACTGTAGCTTGAGTGCTCTGGGACAATTTTTTAGCAAAATTGTGGTGGATGCCATTGATGTGTTGAAGTCTAGATTTATAAAGGTATGCATCTGTTATTAAACATTTACAGGAATTGACACATCTCCTTGATGGATATCATTAGGAACTGACATGTGTTCAGTCAAGGGGTCTCTTGTTCTATATTTTGATAGCAATCTGGGGTTACATGGGATCTGCGTAGCGTCCTGAGGCTGCCACAGTGGACTACCGCAAATGTGGCTTAGAACAGCAGAAATTTATTTTCTCTCATTTTCTGGAGGCCGGACATCCGAAATCTGGTTCATTGGGCTGAAAT
Organism: Smutsia gigantea; assembly: GCA_032199065.1. Lineage (NCBI taxonomy): Eukaryota > Metazoa > Chordata > Mammalia > Pholidota > Manidae > Smutsia > Smutsia gigantea. The sequence goes on from JAVSCE010010811.1 coordinate 235,579, forward strand.
CAAGGTGGTGTCAGGGCTGTGCTTCTCCAGAGGCTGTAGGGGAAGGTCCTTTCCTTGCCTCTTCCAACTTCGGGAAGCTGTCAGGCTTCCTTATCTTGTGGCCATGTCGCCTCTCTGCCTCAGTGCTCACATTGCCTCCTCTTGTCTGATGTCACTGCCTCCCTCTTACAAACATGTGACTGCATTTAGGGCCTACATGGATAATCTCCTCATCTCAGGATCATTTACTTAAGGTAGCATTCACAGATTCAGGGATTAGAATGGGGGTATCTTTTAAGGGCTCTCATTCAGCCTAGTGCAGTCTGCCTGCCCCAAATGTTCTTGCTTACAAAATACCATCCCCCCAAACCCAAAGTCAACACATTACAGCATCAACGTTTAAGTCCAAAATCTCATCTAAATATTATCAGCTCAAAGTCCCAAATTTTAGCATATAAATCAGGTATGGATGGGATTCTGGGTGTAATACATCTTGGGGCAAAATTCTCTCCATTTGTGGACCTGTGAAACTAAGAAACAAATTATTTGCTTCCAAAATACAGTGTGGGGACAGGCATAGGATGATAGTTATATTCCAAAAAGGAGAAAAAGAAGTAAGGAGTTAGTGTCCAAAGCAAAAAATCCAGCCAGGCAAATTCCACTTAGCTTCAAGACCTGGGAATAGTGCTCTGTGGCCTAGTGCTCTGCCTTCTGGATCAAAGGCTGCAGCCTTGCAGTCCTCCTTTTTTCTTGAAAGGTAGCATGTTTGCAGCTGAATAGTTTTATCAGTGTGTTCCTTGCCTGTAAAAGTTTGAGAGTACAACACCATTTTTTCATTTCATCTTGTCTTTGTCCCTTTCAGTCCAAGCTGGCAGTGTTTCTTCTGGTATAACATTTTTTAAAAACTTATGACTCTCCTCCGTATGTCTTAGAGATTTACTCCATTAGACAAGAGTCCTCCAGAGATCTTTGCTATGTAATTTTATCTGTGTTTTGTCTTCTGCTGAAATGGTGGAGGACATCCATGAGTCTTCAGCACTTAACCACACCCTTGCCCTTCTCTCCACAGAGCACTTTCCTAACAGTTAATCTTTTAACTTAGCATCTTTTACAATCTGAACAGGCTGAGAATTTCCCAACTCATCAATTTCTTGTTCTTACAGTTTAACAGTTCTTACCTCAATTTATCTCTTGCACTTCACATTTTATTGTAAGTAGCAAAGAAGAAGCCATGCAGCACCTTCAACAAATTTGCTTGGAAATCTTCTCAGCTAAATATTCAGTGCATAGCTTCGAAGTTCTGCTTTCTACAACTATAGAACACTAGTCAGCTAAGTTTTCTGCCACTAGATAGCAAGGATCCCCTTTCCTCCAGTTTCCAAAATATGCTTATGATGATTATGGGATAGTCTCTGAGACAATATTGGCTTCTCCCATGCTCTCCACTTCCTTCGGAGCCCTCACCAACAATGCTTTTAAAGTCAGTGTTTCTACCAGCAGCCTGTAAGGCTGCCTGGCTTTTTCTGTCATGCATGGCAAATTTTTTTCAGTCTCTATTCATCTAATTACAAAGCCACTTCCATATTTTCGGCATTTTTTACAGCCGCTCTCCATTTCCTGAATTACTATAAGTTTGATGGCTTAAGACAAATTTATTCTGTCAAGTTTGGAGGCTGGATCAGTTTTACTGAGCCCAAATCAAAGCGTTGCCAGGGCCATACTTGCCCAAGCAGCTCTAGTGTCTGTTGCTTGCTTCTTCCAGCTCCTGGTGCTGCTGGCATTTCTAGATATGTGGCTGGATCGCTCTAGTCCCTGCCTCCATTGTTGCACTGCCTTTTCCCGTCTGTCTGTTCTTCCTCTACATGCCGCTGCAAGATTACAGGTGGTTTCATTTCAGGCCATCAGGAATAATCCAGAATTATCTCCCCATCTCAAGATCCTTAACTTAATCATGACTGCAAAGTACCTTTTGCTTAATGAGGTTACAGCCACAGGTTCTGGGGGTTAGGATGTGGATTTCATAGTGGGAGTTGGGGGCATCATTCAGCCTCCTACAGAATGCTGCTGGGAAAGACCGTAAATACCCAAATGGCATATTGTTAAGTAGACTTCAATATAGTTACAAGTTTTGTTTTTTAAAACATTGAATTTTCATGTGCTATTGTCAATTCTTCAGTAAGATTTTGTACAAAAGTCACATACTTATACCCAAAACTCACTATTTATCGTGTGTTTCCTGTTGCCACACTCACACCAGTACCCACTGTTTAGACCCTAGGCTGCCTCTTAATTGAAGTGATTTAATATCTTTGTTAAAACTATTTTCTGTGTAAAAAGTATTGAATATTACATTTGATATATTCAATGAAATATTTTTCATGTTCAGTAAGACCAAAGATAATAATCTGTTACCTGTTCTTAGCTAAGTGAATCTATCTTCGATACTCAAATCACCAAGAAGACAGGCTACTATAAGATGCTTGGTGTGATGTATTCTCGTCTTCCCAAAGATGATGTTCACTCCAAGGAATCTAAAATAAATCAAGTTTTCCATGGTTCATGTATTACAGAAGGAAGCGAACTTACAAAGGCACTTATCAAGTAAGGATTTAGTTAGTTTTGGATTGTATTTGATTTGTTAATATTTTTGATGTATATATTTCTATGCATGTATTTAATATGAGTATTTACTGAATATGTGTAGTTTTCTTGTTTTTTTCTTCTGTACAAAGTACTTAGATGGACTCTTAATTTAGCACGTTACTGGGTAACATATTTTATCCTATACACATCTTTTATAAGGAATAAAACTTTTTTCTTTTAGTGTCTTTCCTACCAGTTTTCCCCCTCAATAGCTTGATATATTTTTAGTGCTATGGTTTGCAATAAGAGGGGATTTCGTATTTGATTTTTTCTGAATATCGTTTGAAATTAAAGGAGTGTTAAATATTTTTAAGCAGCTGTTCTGTACAACACAAAGTAATCAAATACACTATTTCTAAGACTAGCTTTCTAATCAAGTTCCCTCTTAATATTGGGCACATTGACACATCTCATTTTGCTTATCTAATACAAATGTACCATTACTCTCCTGTTATCTGATCCTCATTTTACACCTCAGTGACCTGTATCACCATCCACTCCTCTGCATAAACAGGAGACTCAGGCATCATATATTTTTTTTCTCCATCTGTGTGCACACGCACGTGGTCAGTTACCAGACCCAGTGGATTTTACCTCCTCAGTAAACTGAGATCAGTGCCCTCTTTTTGCTCCCACCTTCATACAGCCTCTGGCTCTGGGGCTCTCGAGCCCTGCCGTGGTCTCCAGGATTCTACTCCTGCTCCAAGGCTGACTTGCTTAGTTCTGTCTGTCCTGCTGCCAGGCTGTTAGTACATCTGTAACCCGACCCCAGTTGTTTCTTTTCTGTGCCTAAACCCTTCAAAGGAACCTCATCTTCAGTTGCAGGGGTTGGTGAACCTTTCTGTAAAGGGCCTGGTTGTAACTGTCGAGCTTTGTGGCCAGTTTCTGATGGAACTACCACACTGCTCTGTGAAACCAGCCCCAACTAGGTACCTTGTGGGGGGGCTATGGCCCTGTTCTCATGAAACTGCTTTCACCGGTAGCTGGTCATGGCTCGGCGGCCCTACCCTACAGAATGAAGTCTGAGCTGCTTAGCGTGGCAGGTGCACTCTTCAGGATGCACCTCTCTCCACCTTTCTTTCTGCCAGCTGCTGCTGCTCTCCCCGTACCCTCTGAACACACCATGCAGCGTGTTCCTTACTGTAACTGGCACTGCTCTGCTTGTAATGCCCAACTACATTTTCCCCTTGACTAAATTCTAACCCATAATTCAGTTCAGGTATTTTCTCCTAAAACCCCACTTGGCTTCTTGGCCTGGGCTCTGTCCTGCTCCTCACTTCCATCTGTTACCATTGTGTGCTTGCTGCTGTGCAGTGAATACTGGCCTCGCCTTGAGATGTGCGGTGCAGTGACTTGTGCCCTTCTGTTCCCATTACCTAGCGCCACACCAGCCACAAAGCTGACACTCAAAAAAGTCCGACCTGACGGGAGATTCTCTGTAATATCTGGCATTGTTGGGCTTGAGCAATGACTTCTCTGTTATGTGAATTAACTTTCAACCTGGATCTACTGTGCAGGTTGTGCCATGATGCGTTTACAGAGAACATGGCAGGTGAGAGCCAGCTGCTGGAAAGGAGAAGGCTTTACCATTGTGCTGCCTACAACTGCGCCATTTCTCTCATCTGCTGTGTCTTCACTGAATTAAAGTTTTACCAAGGTTTTCTGTTTAGTGAAAAACCAGAAAAGGTAGGCCTTTCCTGAAGTGTTCACTATTGCTGTCATTGTACAATTTCAAAAGTTAGATTATATCAGTAATTTCATAATTCTCACCTTCTTATAATAGTAAAGATACAGTTCTTTAGTTCTGCAGATCTATACTTTAAAGCAGAAGTACTTCATGAGTTACTAAGTAACATTAATTTTATAGTATTAGTAATGAGGATCTCCACCATTTGTATATTTTTATATGATTCTTTGGATTTACAGAATTTGTTTATTTTTGAAAATCTGATAGACGTGAAGCGCTGCTATACATTTCCTGTCGAAGTTGAGGTGAGTGAAATTTTTCAGTGGTGTTCCTAAGTTTAAAAAAACTTACCAAGTACTTATAGAGGAAAACAGATTATGCTGAACACACTAAATTCCCAATATTCAAGTCTACTTTGAACTGCAAAAACTGGCAGTCTCATGTTGTTCAACCTGGTACATTCTTGGGCAACTACAAAAAAATCATCATAACTTCATTTTTCCCTCTCTTGTAAAGGAAAGAAAATGCCAATAAAGGGAGATGTTAGTTATTATCTTAGTTGTTATCCTGGCTGTTAGTTATTGCAGAAGTTGTTTTCTGAATAAATTCCTCTGGTCAATGAAATTGAGATCCATCTGTATATAGGATCGTGACCCTATGGCCCTGCTTGGGTGATTTGGCCGGATAATGAGGGTGCTCTGAGCAGAGGCATGGGAATAATTAGAAACTTGGTCTGGCAAAATGTGATGAGCTTGATTGTAGCCAAGCGAAGTTTGGCATGCCAGCCTCAGCAGTTGGTGGGGAGGTGTGGCTGCACTGTCCACACCCCCTTGGAACTGAGAGGGTGGGCAGTGTGCCAGAGCTCAGACAGCATGGCCTGCAGGGTAAAGCTTGATGGGAGCTGCCACTCATACTCCCCTCACAGCTGTTGACCTTGACTGTGTCTTAGTGGGTCATAGGTTCATGTAAATGGTTGCTTCCTGCCTTATACCCTTTGGCATATGTTCAAAGAACTATAAAACAAACAAATAATAGCACTAGTGTATTAAGCATTCAGACACTTGCTATATTACTTCTCAAGTTTATGATAGCACCATAAGGTGCTAGGATATATCGTAACCATATATAGTCGAGCCATCTGAGGCTCACAGGTTAAGTACAAACTATTAGTAATCCAGGCATGCAGCCGTGAGAGCTTAGCATACCCTGGGTTCCAGAGCCCACATGGAAGGCCAGTGCCTCTGTGGGGTTCTGTGGGAAAAGATTTCCTTAGGGGCACTCACCTGTCTTTATTTGTAGATATCCTATAATGCTTTTTTTTTGCTAGATTGCTCCTAAAATAGAAACTGTGCATCCCTGATTCTTGTTTTGCCAAATAGGTTCCTGTGGAAAGGAAGAAAAAGTACACTGAAATTAGGAAAGAAGCCAGGGAAGCAGCAAATGGGGATTCAGGTAGGACCATTTTCACAATGATGAGAAAGATTCTAATGGTTGGTATTTGTTATATAAATAGAAAATACTTTAAAAACCCCAAAGCACTGAAATTGAGTTAGAAACATTTTTAAGTGGCAAATGTAATTGTTTTTTAAAAGAAGTGCAATTAGAGTAAGTGCACAGGAAGATCAAGTGGTGAGGGGGCTCAGATATGATGCACTTTTTAAAAAAAGGGCTAGATTGGCTTGATATTTATTTGTTTGCATATGGATTATGTTTGTATGTTATTTAGATACATTCAGAAGCCTGTGTTAAAATACAAGTCCCATCTTGCCAGTCTGCTCTAAGCCCCCCATTATAGTTCCCACCTCCCTCAGGACAGAGCGGCCCAAGGCCCCCAGCTGGCCCACTACCGCCCTGGCTTTCCTTCCCGCCCAAATTGTGGCACCCCAGCCTCCTGCTGCTGCCTCAGAGGCCCAGGCTCTCTTTTGCCCCAGGGCATTTGCATGTGTGGTGCCCTCAGCTGCAGGTATGAGCGTGGCTTATGACATTTTGTTTCATGCCTACCTCTGAAAAAGCTTCTCCCTGGCCTCCCTATTTAAAATTAACCCTCTCTTTCTCCACATGCTTGTTTCAATTTTTTGCTTAGTTTTTCTTCATTGCTCTTTTTTCATGATTTGAAGATAAAATTTGGACTGGTTTTCTAAATTCCTTACATATTTCAGATTAGTTATTTTTCATTATATTTTCCCACATTATGTTAGACTTCATGGGCAAAGGTATATCACCAAAATTTTAAATGCAAAGAAATCTGTTAATATCATATCCAAAAAGTGGATCTAGATTAGTTTCTTTGTGCATGACCATAGAGAACAACTGCTCAATAATAACAGAAGCCAAAGGAAGTCTTTTCCCCATTTCCTTTTTGTTTACTTAATCTGGATACTGAGAATCATAGAATTGATGAAAGCCTCAGTTAAAAATATCTTTTAATTTTAACATCATTTTAGCTTAGGGTAATACATTTCTTACTAATTTGAATAAATGTATTTTCTTCTTATTTATATTTCAGGTGGCCCTCATTATATATCCTCCTTGTCATATTCGGCAGAGAGTAGCCTGAGTGAGGAAATGAGTCAATTTGATTTCTCTACTGGAGTTCAGAGCTATTCATACACTTCCCAAGACCCTGTGTCCCCTGGCCATTTTCGGAGACGGGTGATCACATTTTCACATATTAAAAAATATTGGTGGCATTTGTAAAGGGAGGGGGTGCTGTTGTTGCAGGGGAAGCCAGTTCTCTGTTTGTGGTAGTTCTCAGAGAATGGTATTAATTCAGAGAATTTTCCAAGATCTAAGATGTCTCCATATGTCCATCCTGCAGACTCAGCAATCTGATTTACTCAGCACAGGAAAGACGGCTCTCTCCAAAGGCTGGTTCAGTTTAGCCAGTCTCCCTGAGATTAGTGTGTTAAGTTAGAGCTGCATTTCGAGCTTTCCAAGGAGAGTCAAATGCTCATGCTCATCTGACTACTGCAGCCTTTCTCTGGAGAGAATGAAGAAGCTGTTCAAATAGTTGATTTTATCAAACTAAGATACCAAAAGCATTCATGTTCAAAGATGATAGCTTAATTCTTAAAGAATAATCTCTTGGGGATGAGGGCTAGAGTATGCAGTGGTTTTGATGTTATTTTTAGTGATAGAATTTGGTCATTTTCTTTTTTGGGTCCCAGCTGGTTGTAATACTCTTTTACTTCCTGATTACAAAGTTTTACCTACACCTCTCACCTTTTTTTTTTGTTTGGATTGATCTCACTCTCGTCCATTCTTCCAGAGAGAAGACCCTGCCCTGTGTTCATTTCCCCTATCCCACCTCTACCTGTTTCTTTCTCCTTCCATATCTCCATCACTCCTATCTCTTCATCTCCATCTTGTCATCTCTCCATCTCCATCCCGTCTCTATCATGCCATCCTCGAGCTCTCCATTTCTCTTTCAGCTCTCCATTTTTGTGTCTCCATCTCTCAGTCTCTGTCTCTCTCTCCATCTCCATCTCTCCATCTTTCCATCACTCCATCTACATCTCTCCATGTCTCCATCTCTGTATCTCTCCATCTCTCTGTATCTGTATCTCCATTTCTCCATCTCCTTCCCTCCGTCTTCCATTGCTCCATCTCTCCAATCTCTTGATCTCTCCAAATCCATCTCTGTTTCTCTGTCTGTCTCATCTCCATCTCTGCATCTCCATCTCTTCATATACATCCTTCTACCTCTCCATATCCATATCTTCATCTCTCTGCTCCATCTCCACCTCTTAGTCTCTATCTCCCTATCTCTCCATCTCTCTGTACTCTCTTTCTCTGTAGCAGACTTTCAGAATCTCTGTATGTTCTAAAGTTCTTTTTCATCATCCATGGGGGATATGTTCTAAACCCCCATTGGATGCCTGAAACTGCTGATACTGCCATACCCCATATATACTGCTTTTTCCTATACATACATACATACCTATGGTAAAGTTTAATTTATAAATTAGGCACAATAAGACATTAGTAATAAGATCAGGACTATTATAATAATATACTGTAATAAAAGTTATGTGAATGTGGTGTCTCTCTTGAAACATCTTATTATACTGTACTCATCATTTTTCTTCTTGTGATGATGTGAAGTAATAAAATGCCTACGTGTGAGACAAAGTGAGATGAATGGCATAGTCATCTGTAAATAGCGTTAGGCTGCTATTGACCTGATGATATGTCAGGAGGAGGATCACCACCTTCTGGACAGCAGTTGACTGCGGGTAACTGAAACCATGGGAAACAAACAGCAGATGAGGGGGGACCACTGTATGCAGCATCCCTGTGGGCAGCCAGTAGGAAGTCCTTCTCAAGTACTCCTTCCTGGCTGTTCTAGCCTCCTTTGAAATGGGCTGTTTTGGTATTGCAGGAAGGCAGGACTAGTTCACCTGTGTATGCACTTTCCCCTTCTTTCTTCTTCTTATTTATTGTGTAAAGAACATGCTGTTTTAGAATTTTGGAATAATTTCCAAAATTATTAGAGAGGAGTAGCAGGAGAAGTATGAAGAACTCCTGTGTGTCCTTAACGCAGAGACCCACTCAGTTTGCCCGTTGTCTCCTAACATCCTTTGTGACAAGAGGATCCAGTCTGGGACGCGGCGGCACTGTGGCCACCACATCCCTGTGGCAGAATGCCCCTCAGTTACGGTGATCCAGTGCTTCCTCATGGGGAGACCAGGAATTTTTGTAGAAATATGATAGAGCATTGCTGTCTTCTTCCTGAGAGAGATTTTGAGACCATGTGAAATCTCATTCCTCATCCCTATTCTCACCCACCGATTTTTAACTGCCATTGACATCTATTCCCTGTATTAATTATTGCTGTGCCAGTTGCAGAGTGACAATTCTCTAAATCCGTCACTGCTCCTTCATTTATTAGTTGGCCTTCTACTGCAGTGAAGAGTTTCCTCTTCTCCCCATTTGTTTTGTTTTAATTTTTATTAATGTGATCTCCTGAATTCTTGAAGTTGTTCAGTGGGTTATTATTATTCATTTTGATGCTCATATTATCCCAGGTTTGGCCAGTGGGATGCTGGATCCTGTGTCCTTTTGACATGTTCCTGTCATTCTTTGGGCAGTTTCTTACTTGCTGGAACAAGGAAATGTTCACAGGCGGTATCATTCTCCCCTGCCCTAACCTTGTGATGGGCTGTCTCTCTAGGAATCCCCACTTCCTATGGGTGGAGACTGCCAGGAAGCTGCTCACAAAGCCTTCTTGTGATCAGAGATAGGAAACGTGTAGGTAGATGCACATCTAAGTACTTACATAGGCACACATGTGCGTATGTGTAAAACTTTGTTTCCCTTCGAGGGTGCCCTCAAGTGCCTACCCTTCCCAGTTTCTCTGACATGCACTGACTCATTCCCTCTCCCCTGACCCTTCTTTCCTCTTCCTACCTGACATCCCTCTGGGTGGGCCTTGCTGCAGGCCAGCATCCCACTCTCCCAATCCCCATCGCTGTGAAGCAGATCTGCCCCTCTCCTCTCTGTCCAGTGGATTTTGCCGGAGAGGGAGCAGAGGGGAGTGATGTGTTTTAGAGATGAGCTTGACTATGCTTTATGTTGCCCCAAGATCTGGTCTCTCTTTTTTATATTTATTTTTATTTTTAATATAATTTATTCTATTATCATTAATCTACAATGACATGTGCAATATTACGGTTATTAAACTACCCCTTCATCAGGTCCCCCCCACCAACCCCATTACAGTCACTGTCCATCAGCATAGTGAGATGCTATAGAATCACTACTTGTCTTCTCTGAGTTTTACTGCCCTCCCCGTGCCCCCCCAACATTATATCTGCTAATCGTAATGCCCCTTTTTCCCTCTTATCCCTCCCTTCCCGCCCATTTTCCCCAGTCCCTTTCACTTTGGTAACTATTAGTCCGTTCTTGGGTTCTGTGAGTCTGCTGCTGTTTTGTTCCTGCAGTATTTTTTCTTTGTTCTTATACTCCACATATGAGTGAAATCATTTGATACTTGTCTTTTTCGGCTTGGCTTATTTCACTGAGCATAATACCCTCTAGCTGCATCCATGTTGTTGCAAATGGTAGGATTTGTTTTCTTCTTATGGCTGAATAATATTCCATTGTGTATATGTACCACATCTTCTTTATCCATTCATCTACTGATGGACACTTAGGTTGCTTCCATTTCTTGGCTATTGTAAATAGTGCTGCATAAACATAGGGGTGCATCTGTCCTTTTCAAATTGGGCTGCTGCATTCTTAGGGTAAATTCCTAGGAGTGGAATTCCTGGGTCAAATGGTATTTCTATTTTGAGTTTTTTTGAGGAACCTCCATACTGCTTTCCACAATGGTTGAACTAATTTGCAGTCGTACCAGCAGTGTAGGAGGGTTCCCTTTTCTCCACATCCTCGCCAACATTTGTTGTTGCTTGTGTTTTGGATGTTGGCCATCCTCACTGGTGTGAGTTGATATCTCACTGTGGTTTTAATCTGCATTTCTCTTTTGATTAGCGACCTGGAGCATCTTTTCATGTGCCTGTTGGCCATCTGAATTTCTTCTTTGGAGAAGTGTCTATTCATGTCCTCTGCCCGTTTCTTAATTGGATTATTTGCCTTTTGTTTGTTAAGGTGCGTGAATTCTTTATATATTTTGGATGTCAACCCCTTATCGGATACGTCATTTATGAATATATTCTCCCATACTGTGGGGTGTCTTTTTGTTCTACTGATGGTGTCCTTTGCTGTACAGAAGCTTTTCAGCTTGATATAGTCCCACTTGTTCATTTTTGCTTTTGTTTCCCTTGCCCGGGGAAATATGTTCATGAAGAAGTCGCTCATGTTTATGTCCAAGAGATTTTTGCCTATGTTTTTTTTCCAAGAGTTTTATGTTTTCATGACTTACATTCAGGTCTTTGATCCGCCTTGAGTTTACCTTTGTGTATGGGGTTAGACAGTAGTCCAGTTTCATTCTCTTATATGTAGCTGTCCAGTTTTTCCAACACCAGCTGCTGAAGAGGCTGTCATCTCCCCAATGTATATCCAAGGCTCCCTTATCAAATATTAATTGACTGTATATGTTTGGGTTGATGTTTGGATTTTCGATTCTATTCCACTGGTCTGTGGGTCTGTTTTTGTGCCAATACCAAATAGTCTTGATTACTGTGGCTTTGTAGTAGAGCTTGAAGTCAGGGAATTTTTATTCCTGTTTTATTCCTCCATCTCAGGATTGCTTTGGTTATTCGGGGTCTTTTGTGGTTCCATATGAATTTTAGAATTATTTTTTCCAGTTCATTGAAGAATGCTCTTGGTATTTTGATCAGGATTGCATTGAATCTGTAGATTGCTTTAGGTAGTATAGCCATTTTGACAATATTTATTCTTCCTAGCCAAGAGCATGGGATGCATTTCCATTTCTTATCGTCCTCTTTAATTTCTCTCAGGAGTGTCTTGTAGTTTTCAGAGTACAGGTCTTTCACTTCCTTCGTTAGGTTTATTCCTAGGTATTTTATTCCATTTGATGCAATTGTGAATGGAATTGTTTTTCTGGTTTCTCTTTCTGTTAGTTCATCAGTAGTGTATAGGAAAGCAACAGATTTCTGTGTGTTAATTTTATATCCTGCAGCTTTACTGAATTCGGATATTAGTTCTAGTAGTTTTGGAGTGGAGTCTTTAGGGTTTTTTATGTACAATATCATGTCATCTACAAATAGTGACAGTTTGACTTCTTTACCAATCTGGATGCCTTGTATGTCTTTGTTTTGTCTGATTGCCGTGGCTAGGACCTCTAGTACTATGTTGAATAACAGTGGAGAGAGTGGGCATCCCTGTCTTCTTCCCAATCTTAGATGAAAAGATTTTAGCTTCTCACTGTTAAGTATGATGTTAGCTGTGGGTTTGTCATATATGGCCTTTATTATTTTGAGGTACTTGCCCACTATATCCATTTTGTTGAGAGTTTTAATCATGAATGGATGCTGAATTTTGTCAAATGCTTTTTCAGCATCTATGGAGATGATCATGTGGTTTTTGTTATTCTTTTTATTGATGTGGTGGATGATGTTGATGGATTTTCGAATGTTGTACCATCCTTGTTCTGTGTATTTATTTTATAAATAATCCTGAAATTTTGCTGAATTCAGATATTAATTCTAGTAGTTTTGGAGTGGATTCTTTGGGGTTTTTTATGTACAATATCATGTCATCTGCAAACAGTGACAGTTTGGCTTCTTCCTTACCAATCTGGATGCCTTTTATTTCTTTGTGTTGTCTGATTGCCATGGCTAGGACCTCCAGTACTATCTTAAATAAAAGCGGGGAGAGTGGGCATCCTTGTCTTGTTCCCGATCTTAGAGGAAAGCTTTCAGGTTTTCACTGTTAAACATGCTGTTGACTGAGGTTTTGTCACATATGGCCTTTATTATGTTGAGGTACTTGCCCTCTATACACATTTTGTTGGGGGTAGTTATCATGAATGGGTGTTGAATTTGGATAAATGCTTTTTCAGCATCTATGGAGGTGATCATGTGATTTTTGTCCTTTTTATTGATATAGTGGATGATGTTGATGGATTTTCAAATGTTGTAACATCCCCTAGGATGAATCCCACTTATTATGATGTCTGATCCTCTTGATGTATTTTTGGATTTGGTTTGCTAATATTTTATTGAGTATTTTTGCATCTATGTTCATCAGGGATATTGGTCTGTAATTTTCTTTTTTTGTGGTGTCTTTGCCTGGTTTTGGTATTAGAGTGATGCTGGCTTCATAGACTGATTTTGGAAGTATTCCCTCCTCTGGTTTTTGGAAAACTTTAAGGAAATGGGTATTGTCTTCTCTAAATGTCTGATAAAATTCAGCGGTCAGCCCATCTGGGCCAGGGCTTTTGTTCTTGGGTACTTTTCTGATTACCGATTCAATTTCACTGCTGGTAATTGGTCTATTCATATTTTCTCTTTCTTCCTGGGTCAGTCTTGGAAGGTTGTATTTTTCTAGAAAGTTGTCCATTTCTTCTAAGTTATCCAGTTTTTCAGCATATAATGTTTATAGTATTCTCTAATAATTCTTTGTATTTCTGTGGTGTCCATAGTGATTTTTCCTTTCTTATTTCTGATTCTGTTTATGTGTTGATTCTCTTTTTTCTTGATGAGTCTGGCTAGGGATTTATCTATTTTGTTTATTTTCTCAAAGAACCAGCTCTTGGTTTCATTAATTTTTTGCTAATGTTTTACTCTTCTCACTTTTATTTATTTCTTCTCTGATCTTTATTGTGTACTTCCTTCTACTGACTTTGGGGCTAGTTTGTTCTTCTTTTTCCCATTTCAATAATTGTGAATTTAGACTGTTAATTTAGAATGGTTCTTCCTCCTTTAAATAGGCCAGGATTGCTATATACTTTCCTCCTGGAACTGCCTTTGCTGCGTCCCACAGAAGTTGGGGCGCTATGCTGTTGTTTTCTTTTGTCTCCATATATTGCTTGATCTCTGTATTAATTTGGTCATTGATCCACTGATTATTTACGAGCATGTTGTTACGTCTCCATGTGTTTGTGAGCCTTTTTGTTTTCTTTGTACAATTTATTTCTAGTTTTATACCTTTGTGATCTGAGAAGGTGGTTGGTACAATTTCAATCTTTTTGAATTGGCTGAGGCTCTTTTTGTGGCAGAGTATGTGATCTGTTCTTGAAAATGTTACATGTACACTTGAGAAGAATGTGTATCCTGTTGCTTTTGGGTGGAGTGTTCTATAGATGTCTGTTAGGTTCATCTGTTCTAATGTGGTGTTCAGTGTCTCTGTGTCCTTACTTATTTTCTCTGGGCCCTGTGGAGGGCGCGGCTGCGGCTGCAGAATAGTGGAGCAACAGTGCCACTCCACAGCATCCCCTTCCACAGAATCTAATCCTGGTGGCGTTTTTTTCTTCTTCTTCTTTTCTTTTGTTTTTTCTTCTCTTTTTTCTTTTCTTTTCTTTATTTTTTCTTTTTTCTTTCTTTCTTTCTCTCTCTCTTTTTTTTTTAAAGGCTTAAAGAGCCCAGCTGACATACATGACACCTACCAGTGACCACTTTTATCGCAATGAAAAGACAGAGGAATATGGTACAAACAAAATTTACCCAGACACAGACAACACCAGACAGGGAAGCTGAAGGGACGGAAATGCACAACCCTCCTGAAAAGAATTCAGAAAAAAAGTCATAACCATACTGATGGATCTACAGAGAAATATGCAAGAGCTGAGGGAGGAAGTGAGGGAAGTGAGGAAAGACAGTGCAGAAATAAGACAAGTGATCGATGGGCCTAAGAGCAGAATGGACGAGATGCAAAAGACTTTTAATGGAATAGAAATCAGAGAAAAAGAATACAGAGAAGCTGAGGCAGAGAGAGATAAAAGGATCTCTAGGAAAGAAAGAATATTAAGAGAACTGTGTGACCAATCCAAACGGAACAATATTCGCATTATAAGAGTACCAGAGGAAGAAGAGAGAGAAAAAGGAATAGAAAGTGTCTGTGGAGAAATAATTGCTGAAAACTTCCCCATGCTGGGAAAGGAAATAGTCTCGCAGTCCACGGAAGCCCACAGATCTCCCAACACAAGGTACCCAAGGAAGACAACACCAAGACACATAATACTTAAAATGGCAAAGATCAAAGATAAAGACAGAGTATTAAAGGCAGCTAAAGAGAGAAAAAATATCACCTAGAAAGGAAAACCCATCAGACTATCATCAGACTTCTCAACGCCAGAAGAGAATGGCAAAATATATTTAACGTAATGAAACAGAAGGGCCTCGAACCAAGAATATTGTATCCAGCACGATTATTATTTAAATATGATGGAGGTGCAAAAACACTCAACAAAATATTAGCAAACCGAATTAAAAAATACATCAAGAGGATCATACACCATGATCAAGTGGGATTCATCCCAGGGATGAAAGGATGGTACAACATTCGAAAATCCATCAACATCATCCACCACATCAATAAAAAGAAGAACAAAAACCACATGATCATCTCCATAGATGCTGAAAAAGCATTTGACAAAATTCAGCATCCATTCCTGATTAAAACTCTCAACAAAATGGGTATAGAGGGCAAGTACCTCAACATCATAAAGGCCATATATGACAAACCCACAGCTAACATCATACTTAACAACAGGAAGCTGAAAGCTTTTCATCTAAGATCGGGAACAAGACAGGGATGCCACTCGCTCCACTGTTATTCAACATAGTACTAGAGGTCCTAGCCACGGCAATCAGACAAAACAAAGACATACAAGGCATCCAGATTGGTAAAGAAGAAGTCAAATTGTCACTATTTGTAGATGACACGATATTGTACATAAAAAACCCTAAAGACTCCACTCCAAAACTACTAGAACTAATATCTGAATTCAGCAAAGTTGCAGGAGACAAAATTACACACAGAAATCTGTTGCTTTCCTATACACTAACGATGAACTAACAGAAAGACAAATCAGAAAAACAATTCCATTCACAATTGCATCAAAAAGAATAAAATACCTAGGAATAAACCTAACGAAGGAAGTGAAAGACCTGTACTCTGAAAGCTACAAGACATTCCTAAGAGAAATTAAAGAGGACACTAACAAGTGGAAATGCATCCCATGCTCTTGGCTAGGAAGAATAAATATTGTCAAAATGGCTATATTACCCAAAGCAATCTACAGATTCAACGCAATCCCTATCAAACTACCAAAAGCTTTCTTCAATGAACTCAAACAAATAATTCTAAAATTCGTATGGCACCACAAAAGACCCCGAATAGCCAAAGCAATCCTGAGAAGGAGGAATAAAACAGGGGAATTACACTCCCTGACTTCAAGCTCTACTACAAAGCCACAGTAATCAAGACAATTTGGTACTGGCACAAAAACAGACCCACAGACCAGTGGAATAGGATAGAAAATCCAAACACTAACCCAAACATATACAGTCAATTAATATTTGATAAAGGAGCCTTGGATATACATTGTGGAGATGACGGCCTCTTCAGCAGCTGGTGTTGGAAAAACTGGACAGCTACATGTAAGAGACTGAAACTGGACTACTGTCTAACCCGATACACTAAGGTAAACTCAAGGTGGATCAAAGACCTGAATGTAAGTCATGAAACCATAAAACTCTTAGAAAAAAACATAGGCAAAAATCTCTTGGACATAAACATGAGCGACTTCTTCATGAACATATCTCCCCGGGCAAGGGAAACAAAAGCAAAAATGAACAAGTGGGACTATATCAAGCTGAAAAGCTTCTGTACAGCAAAGGACACCATCAGTAGAACAAAAAGACATCCTACAGTATGGGAGAATATATTCATAAAAACGTATCTGATAAAGGGTTGACATCCAAAATATATAAAGAACTCATGCACCTTAACAAACAGAAAGCAAATAATCCAATTAAGAAATGGGCAGAGGACATGAATAGACACTTCTCCAAAGAAGAAATTCAGATGGCCAACAGGCACATGAAAAGATGCTCCACATCGCTAATCATCAGAGAAATGCAGATTAAAACCACAATGAGATATCACCTCACACCAGTGAGGATGGCCAACATCCAAAACACAAACAACAACAAATGTTGGCGAGGATGTGGAGAAAAGGGAACCCTCCTACACTGCTGGTGGGACTGCAAATTAGTTCAACCATTGTGGAAAGTAGTATGGAGGTTCCTCAAAGAACTCAAAATAGAAATACCATTTGACCCAGGAATTCCACTCCTAGGAATTTACCCTAAGAATGCAGCAGCCCAATTTGAAAAGGACAGATGCACCCTATGTTTATTGCAGCACTATTTACAATAGCCAAGAAATGGAAGCAACCTAAGTGTCCATCAGTAGATGAATGGATAAAGAAGATGTGGTACATATACACAATGGAATACTATTCAGCCATAAGAAGAAAACAAATCCTACCATTAGCAACAACATGGATGGAGCTAGAGGGTATTATGCTCAGTGAAATAAGTCAAGCCGAAAAAGACAAGTATCAAATGATTTCACTCATATGTGGAGTATAAGAACAAAGAAAAAATACTGAAGGAACAAAACAGCAGCAGACTCACAGAACCCAAGAACGGACTAATAGTTACCAAAGGGAAAGGGACTGGGGAAATGGGTGGGAAGGGAGGGATAAGAGGGAAAAAGGGGCATTACGACTAGCAGATGTAATGTTGGGGGGGCACGGGGAGGGCAGTACAACTCAGAGAAGACAAGTAGTGATTCTATAGCATCTCACTACGCTGATGGACAGTGACTGTAATGGTGTTGGTGGGGGGGACCTGAAGAAGGGGTAGTTTAATAATCGTAATATTGCACATGTAATTGTAAATTAATGATAATAAAATAAATTATATTAAAAATAAAATAAAATAAAAGAAGTGGGCAGAGGACATGAATAGACACTTCTCCAAAGAAGAAATTCAGATGGCCAACAGGCACATGAAAAGATGCTCCACATCGCTAATGATCAGAGAAATGCAGATTAAAACCACAATGAGATATCACCTCACACTAGTGAGGATGGCCAACATCCAAAAGACAAACAACAACAAATGTTGGTGAGGAAGTGGAGAAAAGTCCTACACTGCTGGTGGGACTGCAAATTAGTTCAACCATTGTGGAAAGCAGTATGGAGGTTCCTCAAAACACTCAAAATAGAAATAACATTTGACCCAGGAATTCCACTCCTGGGAATTTACCCTAAGAATGCAGCAGCCCAATTTGAAAAGGACAGATGCACCCCTATGTTTATTGCAGCACTATTTACAATAGCCAAGAAATGGAAGCAACCTAAGTGTCCATCAGTAGATGAATGGATAAAGAAGAATTGGTACATATACACAATGGAATATTATTCAGCCATAAGAAGAAAACAAATCCTACCATTTGCAACCACATGGATGGAGCTAGAGGGTATTATGCTCAGTGAAATAAGCCAAGCCGAAAAAGACAAGTATCAAATGATTTCACTCATATGTGGAGTATAAGAACAAAGAAAAAATACTGAAGGAACAAAACAGCAGCAGACTCACAGAACCCAAGAACGGACTAATAGTTACCAAAGGGAAAGGGACTGGGGAAAATGGGCGGGAAGGGAGGGATAAGAGGGAAAAAGGGGCATTACGATTAGCAGATGTAATGTTGGGGGGGCACGGGGAGGGCAGTACAACTCAGAGAAGACAAGTAGTGATTCTATAGCATCTCACTACGCTGATGGACAGTGACAGTAATGGGGTTGGTGGGGGGGACCTGATGAAGGGGTAGTTTAATAATCGTAATATTGCACATGTAATTGTAAATTAATGATAATAAAATAAATAAATAAAAAGAAAATAATAATAATAATAATAAATATGATGGAGGGATTAAACAATTTCCAGACAAGCGAAAGTTGAGAGAGTCTGCCTCTCATAAACAACCTCTACAGGATATCTTAAACAGACTGCTCTAGAGGGAAGCACTCCTAAGGATAAAAAGATGTCACCAGAGAAAACAAAATTGTAGCAACGAAAGCAGACCATTCAAATACTAACTAAAGGCAAAGAATAAAACACCTAGTATAGAAAAAATGGAGGAGGAAGAATAAGAAGGGAGAGAAATAAAGAAACATCAGACAGTGTTTACAGTAACTTAACGAGAAAGTTAAGTTAGATTGTTAGATAGTAAAGAAGCAACCCTTGAACCTTTGGTAACCACGAATCTAAAGCCAGCAATGGCAATAAGTACATATCTATCGATAATCACCCTAAATGTAAATGGACTGAATACACCAATCAAAAGTCACAGAGTAATAGAATGGATAAAAAAGCAAGACCCATCTATATGCTGCTTACAAGAGACTCACCTCAAACCCAAAATATACACAGACTAAAAGTGAAGGGATGGAAAAAGATATTTCATGCAAACAACAAGGAGAAAAAAGCGGGTGTTGCAGTACTTGTATCAGACAAAATAGACTTCAAAATGAAGAAAGTAGCAAGAGATAAAGAAGGACATTACATAATGATAAAGGGGTCAGTCCAACAAGAAGATACAACCATTAAAAATATATATGCACCCAACACAGGAGCGCCACCATATATGAAACAAATACTAACAGATTTAAAGGAGGAAATAGACAGCAGTGCATTCATTTTAGGAGACTTCAACACACCACTCACTCCAAAGGACAGATCAACCAGACAGAAAATAAGTAAAGACACAGAGGCACTGAACAACACACTAGAACAGATGGACCTAACAGACATCTACAGAACTCTACACCCAAAAGCAACAGGATACACATTCTTCTCAAGTGCACATGGAACATTTTCCAGAATAGACCACATACTAGGCCACAAAAAGAACCTCAGTAAATTCAAAAATATTGAAATTCTACCAACCAACTTGTCAGATCACAAAGGAATAAAACTAGAAATAAATTTTAGAAAGAAATTAAAAAGGCTCACAAATACATGGAGACTTAACAACATTCTCCTGATTAATCAGTGGCTTAATGACCAAATCAAAAGGGAAATCAAAGAATATATGGAGGCTAATGACAACAACACAAAGCCACAACTTCTGTGGGATGCAGCAAAAGCAGGTCTAAGAGTAAAGTATATTGCAATCCAGGCCTATTTAAAGAAGGAAGAACATTCCCAAATAAATAGTGTAAAGACAAAATTACTGAAATTGGAAAAAGAAGAACAAATGAGGCCCAAAGTCACCAGAAGGAGGGACATAATAAAGATCAGAGAAGAAATAAATAAAATTGAGAACAATGAAACAATAGAAAAAAATCAATGAAACCAAGAACGGGTTCTTTGAAAAAATAAACAAAATAGATAAACCCCTAGCAAGACTCATTAAGGGAAAAAGAGAATCTACACACATAAACAGAATCAGAAACGAGAAAGGACAAACAACGACAGACCAGACAGAAACACAATTATAAGAGAATATTATGAGAATCTATATGCTAACAAGCTGGAAAACATAGAAGAAATGGACAACTTCTTAGAAAAATACAACCTTCCAAGAATGACCAAACAAGAAATGGAAAAACTAAACAGACCAATCACCAGCAATGAAATTGAATCTGTAATCAAAAAACTACCCAAGAACAAAACCCCCCGACCAGATGGATTCACCTCTGAATTCTACCAGACATATAGAGAAGAAATCACACCCATTCTCCTTAAAGTTTTCCAAAAAATAGAAGAGGAGGGAATACTTTCAAACTCATTCTATGAAGCCAGCATCACTCTAATTCCAAAACCGGGCAAAGACCTCACCAAAAAAGAAAATTACAGACCAATATCCCTGATGAATGTAGATGCAAAAATACTCAACAAAATATTAGCAAACCGAATTAAAAAATACATCAAGAGGATCATACACCATGATCAAGTGGGATTCATCCCAGGGATGCAAGGATGGTACATCATTCGAAAATCCATCAACATCATCCACCACATCAATAAAAAGAAAAACAAAAACCACATGATCATCTCCATAGATGCTGAAAAAGCATTTGACAAAATATAGCATCCATTCATTATTAAAACTCTCAACAAAATGGGTATAGAGGTCAAGTACCTCAACATCATAAAGGCCATATATGATAAACCCACAACTAACATCATACTGAATGGCAAGAAGCTGAAAGCTTTTCATCTAAGATCGGGAACAAGACAGGGATGCCCACTCTCTCCACTGTTATTCAACATAGTACTGGAGGTCCTAGCCACAGCAATCAGACGAAACAAAGACATACAAGGCATCCAGATTGGTAAAGAAGAAGTCAAATTGTCACTATTTGCAGATGACATGATATTGTACATAAAATACCCTAAGACTCCACTCCAAAATTACTAGAACTAATATCTGAGTTCAGCAAAGTTGGAGGATACAAAATTAACACACAGAAATCTGTTGCTTTCCTATACACTAACGATGAACTAACAGAAAGAGAAATCAGAAAAACAATTCCATTCACAATTGCATCAAAAAGAATAAAATACCTAGGAATAAACCTAACAAAGGAAGTGAAAGACCTGTACTCTGAAAACTGCAAGACACTCCTAAGAGAAAATAAAGAGGACATTAACAAATGGAAATTCATCCTATGCTCTTAGCTAGGAAAAATAAATATTGTCAAAATGGCTACACTACCTAAAGCAATCTACAGATTCAATGCAATCCCTATCAAACTACCAATACCTTTCTTCAATGAACTGGAACAAATAATTTTAAAATTCATATGGAACCACAAAAGACCCTGAATAGCCAAAGCAATCCTGGCAAGGAGGAATAAAACAGGGGGAATCACATTCCCTGACTGCAAGCTCTACTACAAAGCCACAGTAATCAAGACAATTTGGTACTGGCACAGAAACAGACCCACAGACCAGTGGAACAGAATAGAAAATCCAAACATTAACCCAAACATATACAGTCAATTAATATTTGATAAAGGAACCTTATATATACAATGGGGAGATAACAGCGCCTTCAGCAGCCAGTGTTGGCAAAATTGGACAGCTACATGTAAGAGAATGAAACTGGACTACTATCTAGCCCCATACACAATGGTAAACTCAAGGTGGATCAAAGACCTGAATGTAAGTCATAACACCATAAAACTCTTTGAAAAAAACATAGACAAAAATCTCTTGGACATAAACATGAGCGACTTCTTCATGAACATATCTCCCTGGGCAAGGGAAACAAAAGCAAAAATGAACAAGTGGGACTATACCAAGCTGAAAAGCTTCTGTACAGCAAAGGACACCATCAGTAGAACAAAAAGACATCCTACAGTATGGAGAATATATTCATAAATGACGTATCCGATAAGGGGTTGACATCCAAAATATACAAAGAACTCACGCACCTCAACAAACAAAAAGCAAATAATCCAATTAAGAAATGGGCAGAGGACATGAATAGACACTTTTCTAAAGAAGAAATTCAGATGGCCAACAGGCACATGAAAAGATGCTCCACATCGCTAATCATCAGAGAAATGCAGATTAAAACCATAATGAGATATCACCTCACACCAGTGAGGATGGCCAACATCAAAAACACAAACAACAACAAATGTTGGTGAGGATGTGGAGAAAAGGGAACCCTCCTACACTGCTGGTGGGAATGCAAATTAGTTCAACCATTGTGGAAAGCAGTATGGAGATTCCTCAAAAAACTCAAAATAGAAATACCATTTGACCCAGGAATTCCACTCCTAGGAATTTGCCCTAAGAATGCAGCAGCCCAGTTTGAAAAGACAGATGCACCCCTATGTTTATCGCAGCACTATTTACAATAGCCAAGAGATGGAAGCAACCTAAGTGTCCATCAGTAGATGAATGGATAAAGAAGAGGTGGTACATATACACAATGGAATATTATTCAGCCATAAGAAGAAAACAAATCCTACCATTTGCAACAACATGGATGGAGCTAGACGGTATTATGCTCAGTGAAATAAGCCAAGCTGAAAAAGACAAGTACCAAATGATTTCACTCATATGTGGAGTGTAAGAACTAAGGAAAAAAAAAAACTGAAGGAACAAAACAGCA
Source organism: Smutsia gigantea (assembly GCA_032199065.1). Taxonomy (NCBI): domain Eukaryota; kingdom Metazoa; phylum Chordata; class Mammalia; order Pholidota; family Manidae; genus Smutsia; species Smutsia gigantea. The sequence continues at coordinate 258,458 of JAVSCE010010811.1, forward strand.
GCAGACTCACAGAACCCAAGAACGGACTAATAGGTACCAAAGGGAAAGGGACTGGGGAGGATGGGTGGGAAGGGAGGGGCAAGGGAGGAGCAGGGACATTACGATTAGCGGATGTAATGTTGGGGGGGCACGGGGAGGGCTGTACAACTCAGAGAAGACAAGTAGTGACTCTATGGCATCTCACTACGCTGATGGACAGTGACTGTAATGGGGTTGGTGGGGGGGACCTGATGAAGGGGGTAGTTTAATCACCATAATATTACTCATTTAAGTGTAGATTAATGATTTCAAAATAAACTTATAAAAAAAATAGAAATACCATTTGACCCAGGAATCCCACTCCTAGGAATTTATCCTAAGAATGCAGCAGCCCAGTTTGAAAAAGACAGATGCACCCCTATGTTTATCATAGCACTATTTACAATAGCCAAGAAATGGAAGCAACCTAAGTGTCCATCAGTAGATGAATGGATAAAGAAGAGGTGGTACATATACACAATGGAATATTATTCAGCCATAAGAAGAAAACAAATCCTACCATTTGCAACAACATGGATGGAGCTAGAGGGTATTATGCTCAGTGAAATAAGCCAGGGGGAAAAAGACAAGTATCAAATGATTTCACGCATATGTGGAGTATAAAAACAAAGAAAAAAACTAAAGGAACAAAACAGCAGCAGAGTCACAGAACCCAAGAATGCACTAATAGTTACCAAAGGGAAAGGGACTGGGGAAGATAGGTAGAAAGGGAGGGATAAGGGGGAAAAGTGGGAATTACCATTAGCAGACCTAATGTTGGTGGGGCGCGGGGAAGGCTGTATAACTCAGAGAAGACAAGTAGTGATTCTATAGCATCTCACTATGCTGATGGACAGTGACTGTAATGGGGTGGGGGGGGGGGAACCTGATGAAGGGGGTAGTTAAATAATCATAATATTGCACATGTAGTTGTAGATTAATGATACGAAAATAAATTATAAAAATAAATAAAAGAAGGTGGAACTTCCGGGAAGATGGCGGTGTGAGCAGGGCGGCAGAAATCTCCTCCCAACACTATATTTATCAACGAAAACACAGAAAATACATCTATTCCTAAAAGAGAGATGAGAATACACAGGAAAGCGCACAGCTGCAGCTACACCCGAGAGGACTCGGCACCCCAAGAGGCGGGTAAGATACGGAGCCGCGACCCGGCGGGACCCGAGCCCTCCCCCACCCCAGCGCACCGGCGGGAGGAGAGGATTCAGAGCCGGGAGGGAGTGGAAGTGCACCCCGCGAAGTAGCCAGCCCCAGTGATCTGCGCGGGGAGCGCTGACCCACATTGCGCAGTGCAGCGGAGATTGGAGAGACAGAGGGGCAGGATCTGAGCGGGGAACGCGCCAGGGGGCTTGCAGCCGGCTCCGGGAAGGAAAAAAAAAAGTGCGCGCTTTCCTCAGCGGTCTTAAAGAGACAGGAGCCCAGCGGAGGAGCCGGATCGCCCCAGCACACTCAGCCCAGCAGGCTGGGAGTCCTGGGGAGTTTCAGACGCCTTAGCTGGCGACTGAGGAAGCGTAGCCATACTTAACACTTCTCACTGAGATCAACAGCCTCCTATTCGTTCCCACCCCTGCCAGAGCGATAAAGGGCCCTGCGGTGCGGCACAGTCACAGCTGTGGAATAGTGGGGCAATAGCGCCACCTAGAGCATTCCCACAGAATCTACGTCTGGTGGGCATTTTTTTTTTTGTTTTTTTTTGTTTTGTTTTTGTTTTTTCTTTTCTTTCTTTTTTTCTTTTTTTCTTTCTTTCTTTTTTTTTTTCTTTTTTTTTTCTTCTCTTTTTAAAGTCTTAAAGAGCCCAGCTGACATACGTGGCAACTATCAGTGACCAATTATACAGCCATGAAAAGACAGAGGAATATGGTTCAGACCAAAATCAACCAGACAACCCCAGAGAGGGAGTCTGAAGGGATGGAAATGCACAGCCTCCCTGAAAAAGAATTTAGAATAAAAGTCATAACCATGCTGATGGACCTACAGAGAAATGTGCAAGAGCTGAGGGAGGAAGTGAGGGAACTGAAGAAAGACAATACAGAAATCAGACAAGCGATCGACGGGCTTAACAGCAGAATGGATGAGATGCGAGAGACTGTTAATGGAATAGAAAACAGAGAACAGGAGTACAGAGCAGCTGAGGCAGAGAGAGATAAAAGGATTTCTAGGAATGAAAGAATATTAAGAGAACTGTGTGACCAATCCAAACGGAACAATATTCGCATTATAGGAGTACCAGAGGAAGAAGAGAGAGAAAAAGGGATAGAAAGTGTCTTTGAAGAAATAATTGCTGAAAACTTTCCCTCGCTGGGGAAGGAAGTAGTCTCGCAGTCCACCGAAGCTCATAGATCTCCCAACACAAGGGACCCAAGGAAGACAACACCAAGACACATAATAATTAAGATGGCAAAGATCAAAGATAAAGACAGGGTATTAAAGGCAGCTAGAGAGAGAAAAAAGATCACCTACAAAGGAAAACCCATCAGACTATCATCAGACTTCTCAACAGAAACCTTACAGGCCAGAAGAGAATGGCATGATATATTTAACGTTATGAAACAGAAGGGCCTCGAACCAAGAATATTGTATCCAGCACGATTATCATTTAAATATGATGGAGGGATTAAACAATTTCCAGATAAACGAAAGTTAAGAGAGTTTGCCTCTCATAAACCACCACTACAGGATATCTTAAATGGACTGCTCTAGATGGAAGCACACCTAAGGCTAAAAAGATGTCACCAGAGAAAAAAAATCATAGCAAAGAAAGCAGACCATCCAAATACTAACTAAAGGCAAAGAATAAAACACCTATTATAGAAAGAATGGAGGAGGAGGAATAAGAAGGGAGAGAAATAAAGAAACATAGACTGTGTTTACAATAACTTAACAAGAAAGTTAAGTTAGATTGTTAGATAGTAAAGAAGCAACCCTTGAACCCTTGGTAACCACGAATCTAAAGCTAGCAATGGCTATAAGTACATACCTATCAATAACCACCCTAAAGGTAAATGGACTGAATGCACCAATCAAAAGACACAGAGTAACAGAATGGATAAAAAAGCAAGACCCATCTATATGCTGCCTACAAGAAACTCACCTCAAATCCAAAGATATACACAGACTAAAAGTGAAGGGATGGAAAAAGATATTTCATGAAAACAACAAAGAGAAAAAAGCAGGTGTTGCAGTACTTGTATCAGACAAAATAGACTTCAAAACGAAGAAAGTAGCAAAAGATAAAGAAGGACATTACATAATGATAAAGGGGTCAGTCCAACAAGAAGATATAACCATTATAAATATATATGCACCCAACACAGGAGCGCCAGCATATGTGAGACAAATACTAACAGAATTAAAGGAGGAAATAGACAGCAATGCATTCATCTTAGGAGACTTCAACACACCACTCACTCCAGAGGACAATCAACCAGACAGAAAATAAGTAAAGACACAGAGGCACTGAACAACACACTAGAACAGATGGACCTAACAGACATCTACAGAACTCTACACCCAAAAGCAACAGGATACACATTCTTCTCAAGTGCACATGGAACATTTTCCAGAATAGACCACATACTAGGCCACAAAAAGAACCTCAGTTATTTCAAAAATATTGAAATCCCACCAACCAACTTCTCAGATCACCAAGGCATAAAACTAGAAATAAATTTTAGAAAGAAATCAAAAAGGTTCACAAATACATGGAGACTTAACAACACTCTCCTAATTAATCAATGGGTTAACGACCAAATCAAAACAGAAATCAAAGAATATATGGAGACTAATGACAACAACAACACAAAGCCACAACTTCTGTGGGACGCAGCAAAGGCAGATCTAAGAGGAAAGTATACTGCAATCCAGGCCTATTTAAAGAAGGAAGAACATTCCCAAATGAATAGTCTAAAGACACAATTACTGAAATTGGAAAAAGAAGAACAAATGAGGCCCAAAGTCACCAGAAGGAGGGACATAATAAAGATTACAGAAGAAATAAATAAAATTGAGAAGAATGAAACAATGGAAAAAATCAATAAAACCAAGAGCTGGTTCTTTGAAAAAATAAACAAAATAGATAAACTCCTAGCCAGACTCATTAAGAGAAAAAGAGAATCTACACACATAAACAGAATCAGAAATGAGAAAGGAAAAATCACAACAGACCTCACAGAAATACAAAGAATCATAAGAGAATATTATGAGAATCTATATGCTAACAAGCTGGAAAACATAGAAGAAATGGACAACTTCTTAGAAAAATACAACCTTCCAAGACTGACCAAGCAAGAAACAGGAAAAACTAAACAGACCAATCACCAGTGACGAAATCGAATTGGTAATCAAAAAACTACCCAAGAACAAAACCCCCGGGCCTGATGGATTCACCTCTGAATTCTACCAGACATATAGAGAAGAAATAACACCGATTCTCCTTAAAGTTTTCCAAAAAATAGAAGAGGAGGGAATACTTCCAAACTCATTCTATGAAGCCAGCATCACTCTAATACCAAAACCGGGCAAAGACCTCACCCAAAAAGAAAATTACAGACCAATATCCCTGATGAACGTAGATGCAAAAATACTCAACAAAATATTAGCAAACCGAATTCAAAAATACATCAAGAGGATCATACACCATGATCAAGTGGGATTCATCCCAGGGATGCAAGGATGGTACAACATTCGAAAATCCATCAACATCATTCACCACATCAACAAAAAGAAGAACAAAAACCACATGATCATATCCATAGATGCTGAAAAAGCATTTGGCAAAATTCAGCATCGATTCCTGATTAAAACTCTCAACAAAATGGGTATAGAGGGCATGTACCTCAACATCATAAAGGCTATATATGACAAACCCACAGCTAACATACTTAACGGCGAGACGCTGAAAGCTTTTCATCTAAGATCGGGAACAAGACAAGGATGCCCACTCTCTCCACTGTTATTCAACATAGTACTGGAGGTCCTAGCCACAGCAATCAGACAAAACAAAGACATACAAGGCATCCAGATTGGTAAAGAAGAAGTCAATTTGTCACTATTTGCAGATGACATGATACTGTACATAAAAAACCCTAAAGATTCCATTCCAAAACTACTAGAACTAATATCTGAATTCAGCAAAGTTGCAGGATACAAAATTAACACACAGAAATCTGTTGCTTTCCTATACACTAATGATGAACTAACAGAAAGAGAAATCAGAAAAACAATTCCATTCACAATTGCATCAAAAAGAATAAAATACCTGGGAATAAACCTAACGAAGGAAGTGAAAGACCTGTACTCTGAAAACTACAAGACACTCCTAAGAGAAATTAAAGAGGGCACTAACAAATGGAAATGCATCCCATGCTCTTGGCTAGGAAGAATAAATATTGTCAAAATGGCTATACTACCTAAAGCAATCTACAGATTCAATGCAATCCCTATCAAACTACCAACAGCTTTCTTCAATGAACTGGAACAAATAATTCTAAAATTCATATGGAACCACAAAGGACCCCGAATAGCCAAAGCAATCCTGAGAAGGAGGAATAAAACAGGGGGAATTACGCTCCCTAACTTCAAGCTCTACTACAAAGCCACAGTAATCAAGACAATTTGGTATTGGCACAAAAACAGACCCACAGATCAGTGGAACAGAATAGAAAATCCAAACATTAACCCAAACATATACAGTCAATTAATATTTGATAAAAGTGCCTTGGATATACAATGGGGAGATGACAGCCTCTTCAGCAGCTAGTGTTGGAAAAACTGGACAGCTACATGTAAGAGAATGAAACTGGACTACTGTCTAGCCCCATACACAAAGGTAAAATCTAGTTGGATCAAAGACTTGAATGTAAGTCATGAAACCATAAAACTCTTAGAAAAAAACATAGGCAAAAATCTCCTGGACATAAACATGAGCAACTTCTTCATGAACATATCTCCCCGGGCAAGGGAAACAAAAGCAAAAATGAACAAGTGGGACTATATCAAGCTGAAAAGCTTCTGTAAAGCAAAGGACACCATCAGTAGAACAAAAAGACATCCTACAGCATGGGAGAATATATTCATAAAAAACGTATCTGATAAAGGGTTGACATCCAAAATATATAAAGAACTCATGCACCTTAACAAACAGAAAGCAAATAATCCAATTAAGAAATGGGCAGAGGACATGAATAGACACTTCTCCAAAGAAGAAATTCAGATGGCCAACAGGCACATGAAAAGATGCTCCACATCGCTAATCATCAGAGAAATGCAGATTAAAACCACAATGAGATATCACCTCACACCAGTGAGGATGGCCAACATCCAAAACACAAACAGCAACAATGTTGGCGAGGATATGGAGAAAAGGGAACCCTCCTACACTGCTGGTGGGACTGCAAATTAGTTCAACCATTGTGGAAAGCAGTACAGAGGTTCCTCAAAAAACTCAAAATAGAAATACCATTTGACCCAGGAATTCCACTCCTTGGAATTTACCCTAAGAATGCAGCAGCCCAATTTGAAAAGGACAGATGCACCCTTATGTTTATCGCAGCACTATTTACAATAGCCAAGAAATGGAAGCAACCTAAGTGTCCATCAGTAGATGAATGGATAAAGAAGATGTGGTACATATACACAATGGAATATTATTCAGCCATAAGAAGAAAACAAATCCTACCATTTGCAACAACATGGATGGAGCTAGAGGGTATTATGCTCAGTGAAATAAGCCAAGCCGAAAAAGACAAGTATCAAATGATTTCACTCATATGTGGAGTATAAGAACAAAGAAAAAAACTGAAGGAACAAAACAGCACAAGACTCACAGAACCCAAGAACGGACTAATAGTTACCAAAGGGAAAGGGACTGGGGAAAATGGGCGGGAAGGGAGGGATAAAAGGGAAAAAGGGGCATTACGATTAGCAGATGTGATGTTGGGGGGGCATGGGGAGGGCAGTACAACTCAGAGAAGACAAGTAGTGATTCTATAGCATCTCACTATGCTGATGGACAGTGACTGTAATGGGGTTGGTGGGGGGAACCTGATGAAGGGGTAGTTTAATAATCGTAATATTGCACATGTAATTGTAAATTAATGATAATAAAATAAATTATATTAAAAAATATATATATATATTCACCCAATGATAAAACATTTTATTATAGTCTAGCCTAACCAATATGTATATACAATATGTGTATACTACAGGCTAAAAAACATACTTCTATTATTTCTAAATTAAATACTGTAGATATATTACATTAGACGTATTTCATTAGACTTAAAGCTAATCAGAGTCCTTTTAAGATTATCAGTGTATTGCAAACATTAAAATGCTCTTATCCTAGAAGACTTCAAAAAAGAGCAACCTCCCACCCCTGCCTTTTAATGAAAGTGTTGAGTATCAAACACCTTTTTTCTTATGTGCTCAGTTCCATCCAAAACAAATCTAGGGGAGATGTGTGTGTGTGTGTGTGTGGACAGATAGATAAATTCACAAGAACATCTCATTGCAGCACATATTTTTTCTTAAATATCAGTGTCCCTTTTCATAATGGCATTAATGATATTTGTATGGCCTAGTTTTAATGAATTTTAATGTATTTAGAATACATTAAAAATTAATATTTCAATTGTTTCCCTTTCTATCTAAATCAAGATGTGTTTTGTCCAGAAAACATTGAATTGGAAGCTAGAATGACCATGTTTAAGTTCTAATTCTGCTGGTAATAGTAAGGTAGCCAGGTTCCAGATGTTTCTTGCTCTGTGATTTCATATTAAAAACAAGACACTTAAGTTGAAAATCTGTCAAATATTCTGTAACCTTAATTGTCTTTCTTTATAATTTTTGTTATTTTTGCTGTTTGCCAAATATCTGTAGTTTGGTGGGTGTTTTAGTAATTGTGATTTTGGATTTAGAGGAGTTTGAGATATTTGTTTTTTCACCACTCTCCATGAAGCATTTCTTTCATTTATAACAAAATTTTTGTTAGTAACAGTTGACTTCCTATACACTGATTAATCTGTAACAACCTGTCTCTCAGTCAATCATTTGCATTTATATAACACACCTTTTGTTCAGACTTTTAAGAGCTTTACAGATCAGAACAAATTAAGAAAACACCAACTCAAATAAAAGTGTTTAATTTGGAGTTAAATTGTGACAGCGACTATGAGAATTTAATCCTTAGAGGAATAAAATGAGGAGAACTGAAAACTGACAGTGATTGTACAAACAATAGTCTATTTTGTAGCTAACATTTCTAAAATGAGGCATTTAAAATTAAAATAAAGAAATGAAGGACGATTATAATATGTCAAACACAACTTTATTCTGAGAACTAATATCATGCCAATTTCTCATTTATAGTGTGAATATTTCAGAAGGAAGCATTGTCAAATGAAAACTTTGTGGCAGCATGCAAAACACTAAAATCATATAACAAAGTATATTAGTATTAATATTGGAATAAGGTCTTCTGCTGTCAGTATTATGTCAAATCCAGCAAAGCCTTCTCAAAAATCTGTGGGAAGTGGTTCGCTTTGATTTTCTACACATGTACATTTACTTAATGCCAAGCTTGTAAAGTTTTGTAATTCTGTAGGTGGACTTGGGAGAAAAAGCTATGGAGACTGATAATAAAGTAGCATATATTCAACATTGTAGAAAATAATAAAATCATGGCCTAAAAGAAGACAGGAATCAATGACTTTACTAATGTAGCTGTTCAATTTGAATTTTGCATTCTTCTTATTGATAACTATGTTGTTATCTTGGTTATCAAAGTACTCAAATAAAAAATACATTTAAATTTTTTCTAATTTAGTATATATGATCTTTTTAAAACAAATAAGTATGTTAAAATTGGCTAATCAGCTGAGAAAAAAATGTGCTATTAACCTGATACTATTTGGTCACTCTTTTCTGTCCATCTACTCATCTACAGCAGATAATTCATCACTTTTTAACTTGTTTTACGAAGACAGTATCATCCACTGTTCACTGATCTGCCTCCGCTGTAGAAATTGAACATGTTCCTTATTCACTGACTCTTCTTTTGCAACATGGTTATAACTTTTAATGACCTCATACAATTCCATTACAAGTAGACATACTAAAATAATATATTATTTTCTGTCCCAGACCATTTTTCCATATTAGATTTCTTTAATTATGGATTTATGACAAGACAAGCTTTTATAACATATTTACTTAGTTGGAATAAATTCCTGGGAAAATAACTTTTGTTGCAAATAGTTTAAGTAATATACTTAGGAATTTGGAAAGTATGTGAAGCATATTTCCAGTTAAAAGGCTCACACATATGGATATGTACAATGCTATTAATTTTATTTTAATTCTCCTCTTAGCAGATGATGTGTTAAAATATATTAAAAGTTTTTATGGTCAAATAATTCTATTGTTGCCCTAATAAACTATCTGACCATGGTGAATATTAATAGGCAATAATTAATTAACCTATTATTTTATTTTTCATTTTATATTAATATTCATATTTGAAACATATCTATAGTTTTTTGTTGTTGTTGTTAGTCCAGCATAGAAAGCTAGGCTATTACTACATCATCATAAGTTTTAGGCACTTTCCCTCTTTTAAGGGTTTAAAAATATAAGATAGACTTTATCAGAAGAATTTTTTAACGTAAATAAAACATGGTATGAAACAGATTTTTAGAAAAAATTTTTTCCTAAATCTTCTATAGTTACTGGTCTAATCAAATTTAACTACTCTCCTTTCAGTCAATTTTAATGTATTTTCCAAGAAAATAATTTTTATTTTTTTATAAGCAATTTAAATTCATTATTATCAAGTTGCATAATTGTCTAGTTAAAAAAAATTACAGACAAAAATAAACATAAACTAAACCCTTTCTATCTTTTTTCACAACCCATTTTTCCTTCTCAAGTTTGTGTTTGTATTTCTTTTGTTCTTTATGAAGCTTCCCAGTTTTTTTTGTTATTGTTACTTTTAGTCCTCAGACACTCCGTCTGGATTTACTAATGAACAGAATCTATGATTGATTTCCTAAGTCCTTAATTTAATTTTCTCTTAATTTATTCAATTTTCTTTCTTAGGTTTCTTTTTCTTTGCTTTTTCTGCTTTGGTGATCTATAGAAATTTCTATTTATGTTAATTCTTTTAGTTTACTATCAGCATTTTTTGGCTATAAATGTAGTTCTAATTGCAACTTTGCAATCAATTTGATTTGATGTATTATTTTCATGTATCAATCTTCGATATGTACTATAGTATTATGTGTTCTATTTTAACTTCATAAATTATAAAAAGATTTTCTTCCTTCAAAATTTCTGTTGGTTTATATTTGTCATCCATTAAAAATATATTGCTTTATTATTTTAAAGTAATGCAAGCAGAACAGTTATTTTGTGGGCACAAATTGGCTTTTTGGTGGCCTAGTTTTAATGAATTTTCTGTAGATAAGCCACAGTATGTGACATGTATTAGGTAATATTGTAAAATACACTTAAGTATAGAATTATTTTGTTCACTTACTACATAATCAATTTGTCAAAGATAAGAGATATCCATTAAAATCTGTAATTTAAGTCATTCCTATCAATTTCCTCTCAAAATTTTTTCTTTGTATATTTATGTGTCTTCATGTTAACTAAAAAAAGGCAAAGCTGTAAAACAATCAGTTGCATTTATATGGGGGATTAGGGATTGCAATACTAAAGAAATAGATTCAGGAGAAAATGATACCACAGTTCTTGGCATGAAGTGGAAGACTGAACTTCGCAAATGCTCAAGGTAGACAAGCAGGGAAAAAACATACTTTTTGTTTAGAGAAGGCGATAGTACAGAACTCCAAGCACACGCTGGAGGGGGCAAGAGTTCCTGTGTCTGGGCTGTGTCTAGGGGTATATATCACAGACTTAGCTGAGTTGTCTAATTTCTATTGGTTTCCACTGGAATGCTGTTCCTTGTTTTAGACCAGTCTTACTGAAAGTTGTCTATATTTCCAAATTTGGCATGCTCCTGCTAGCAAAACAAAACAAAACAACCAAACAAATGAAAAACAAGGGCATTCCCACAACAGGCATCTTGTTTTTGAATATTCTTGAGGCCCTCAGTAAGCTTCCTGCTTTTGTTCTTTCCCGAGGCCCATCATCCAGTTCTAAGCAGACAGAGGTTGCCTCTGTCTTTTCCCACTCTCAGAAACACAAGTGTACTCTGAAGAGGGGAAACGGCTTAAGGTTTTTAAGGCAAAAAGGTAAATTCCCTAGGGGGTTACATGAATTGTTTTGAGAGAATCATGATTAGCTAAAGCTGTTGTAACCTACACTTAGTTATACATAATTGTTTACTAAACCTGTCACTAGGCAAAAAGTCCACTTTGCTGCAGGCAGCAGTTGTTTGTCCGAGATGTTTATGGTGTAGCATACCAAGTTCAATGATCTTCTGAAAAGAGCAGTTTCAGTGAAGAGGACATGGATAGACCTCATTTCTTGAATGGCCTCCGACTTTCACTTTAGTTTACTCTCAGTGTCAGTGTTAACTCCATTTTGTGCATAGCTACATTTCTCCCTTTTGACTGAGATCTTTCTAGAAGGCATGAGTGATTGATCTTTTATGGTCGTAGCCCCATTGCACTGCTGGAGTGACCTAAAGTCTTCTCAGGGTCCATCATGTCCTTTGGAGGGGGTGAAAAGTATTGATATGTAGAGTCAAGAAAACATGATTTATTAAAGGGTAAGGCCACATTTGAGCAATAAGGAGGCACTTGGGGAATAAGATCTAGACATTGTTTCTATCTGAATTTTAAAAGCCAATGATGGTTTTGTTTCCAAGGGTCATCAACAAATATGTAGGACTAATGGATTGTTTGAAGCCTTTGACCAATCATGATTTTCATGTTCAATGTTGATGTGCAACAGCAAGGCACAAAGAATATCAGTAGTTTCAATATAACATAGAATGACCAAATTAGTATAATAATTAGGAGAATTATTTGTAGACCTGAATGTGAAAAGGTCCTGAGCCTGGAAGGAAGCCAGTAATAAACAGAAAACTTGAAAGTCAACCAACCTGGGGTAAAATTTGAGTGCCCTTTTAAAGATTTGGCTAGCTTAAATAACGCAGTGGTTTCTAAGTCTACTTTCTGTGAGGTGTTTATCCAAGTACAGCAAGTATTAGCTGTGGCACTAAGTCTGCTGGGCAGTGAGCAAGTAATCTAAAGCTATCCTATTACTGAGGACCACTTAGGTTAGGAAATCTAAAGACCTTTTTTCAGGTGTACCACTCTGGCAATAGAGCAAGCTATTCTGCCAACAGTTCTAATTAGATTATCATCATAACTTCTAGGTCGGCTATGCCTACTCCAAGCCATGAACTTATGATTCTAGGGTATTAGTAAACTGATCCTCAGAATAGCTGTCAGGGACGTGGCAGCCTTGGCTGTGGCCACAGCTATTATCTTCATATTCAGAAGCGTCTTCATCAGGGTAATCATATACTATTGACAAGCTCTTTTTGTTCTTGAGTACTGCCTGTTACCATTTTGAGAACAGTGAAAAGGGTTGTTAAATGTCCCAAAAGGCATCTCCCACCTGTATTTTTCCAACTAAAAGACATTTGTAAACCCAAGGTCTGTACCTCTCTCTGTCCACAAACAAAAGTGTATCTTGAAGGATCTCAGAGTAGGCTGAACATATTACTTTTTTTTTGGAGTTATTAGTTGGCAGTGAGGGTAAGATTGGATCAAACAAGGGATCTGTTTTAGATAAGGTCCAGGGTTCAGTTGTTCATATTCAGTTGGCAAACCTCAAAAGGTGTAGGTTTACCATAACTACCCTCTCCACAATATCTGGAATACTCTCAAAAGCTTCACATAGGGGTGAGAAAGGACTTCAGAAAGGGTAGGATGCCCAGAAGGGGAAGGAGACTGCTGTCTTATTACATATTTATTGTGGGTTTTTTGCAGTGGAGTTACAACAAGAGCAACTCTTGTTATTTTCTATACAACAAGAGTCTTCAATTATTGGAGGTGTTAGGAAGAAACATGGAACAGGTCAAAGTTGGGTCAAGTGAAGATGAACTTAGTAGGGGTTAGGTAAGGGAGGTCTGGCAAAGGTGATAGTGAAATTAGGGACATTAGAAAAGTTAGATACAGGTTTTACTATCTGGTTGTTATTTTTTTCAAAAGTTCCAGTCATAGAATGATGGCAAACCCAAAAATCAGAATCCCAGATGAAACGAGGCTTTGAGATATTTGAATAATGGCATCTGTCCAGGTATTGGAAATGATAAGGGCAGGAAGGGAGGTTAATAGGATCAGGATTCTTAGAGTGTCAAGTGCATATATAAACACAAAAAAGGAATAATTAAGGATGTGAGCGAATCTCCAAGATCTTGATTGCTGTCAGGGTAGGAATTCTACTGTGAGTAAAACAGAAAAAAAAAACCATAAAATTCCTATGTAGAGAAATCATAGTATAGAGTTTCAGCAAGCTTAGGATTATCCATTAAATTTTGGCAGTTATAAAGGAATTATTATACTAGCCTGGTCCTGACTCTTGGGAAGGAAGTTTACTCAGATGTCATCGGCTTTCTTTTTCTGGAATATGGTCATTTTGAGGTTTCCAGTTGACTTAGTAGTCCAGTTGGATGTTGTCTTTTTTAAAATGAGAAACATGAATCCATGAGTCAATGCCTACTAATTTAGTGTCACAGGATTGTGTAGCAACACCTGATATCATCCCTTTCAGCAAGGCTGGAGAAAGAATTTGTGTGGTGTCTTTTCCAATAAACCATATCTTTGGGTTGAAGGCTGTGATGTTTTATGTCTTCTCCTAGGAGGACACTGTGGCAATAATGTCCTAACAATTTTTCATTTTTTTGAAGGGCCTGAATTATTCTCTTACAATAAGTCATCATGACACCTTTAAGTAAGCTGGTTCATATGGCCCTTGATCTAATCTTATTGGTCTTCCAGTAATGACTACAGGGTGAGTTTGTCTCCTATGGGGAATGGATCTAAGATTCAGTAGTACTAAGGGAAGAACTTTTGGCCATAGTATTGGGGGTTGAGTTTGTTCTCCTTGTTCTTGTCCCCACCACAACAAAGAATTGAAGGGCAGAGGCACAACAGTGAAGTAGAGTTAAGGTTTTATTTGAATATACTCCAAGGGAGGAGTGGACCAGAGTCAAGGTAAAGGCAGGTTTAGTTGAGTAAAGCAGAGAGGAAGGAAAAACAGAGGAAAGAAAGGGAAGCTCACTGAACTCCAAATCGGCATTGGGCATAATCCCTTGTTAACTCCTAAAGCCTGTGTCACCTGGTATCCAGTGCCCACTTGTGAGAGCAAGAGAAACTCCATTTTAAAAAGGCCATCTTAAGAAAAAAGCCGGTTACTGGAAAAACCACCCATTGTTTGTTCCAGTATCCCTCACCCCAGAAAGTTCCCTAGCAACGACCTCAAGGTCCAGACACTCAAGGTCCAGGATCTCCTGTCCCTTAAAGATAAAATACCTTACATGATACATCAGCTGGCAGCTGGGTGCCAGCCAGACATAACCCATGGAAAATGTCCAAGTTAGAGCCCCCCCTCTCCCTGCACCTTGTAATGATTAAAAACCTTGCCTACCCTGAGCTCAGGGCTCTCACTTTGGAACCGCTGCGTCGGTGACAGGTGTGAGCCCGAGCTCGAGCTTGAATAAACCACCCTTGTGTGCTTGCATCGGAATCGGCTCCTTGGTGGTCTCTCGGGGACTCGCGACTTGGGCACAACACAATCAAATTTATAAAGCATGGGAACCGAGTTTCTACTACCCCAGGATGTGGGGGAGCTGCAGAGCCCTGGATGGAGTGATATTATGTTCTGAGAAATTCTCAAAGGCAAAGAAAGGGGATTTTCAGGCAGGCTGCTAAGGAGGCTGATTGTATAGCTGCAGTCTTGTCAAGCTCAAATCAGAGCTCTCAGTAGTCCCTCCCTACTTATCTGAAGTAGGACAGAGAGAGTGACCACTCAAAGAAAGGTTAATATGGGCAAACTCAGAGAAGAGGCATGCTTAACGATTTAGGGTCTGGGGTTTTATAGTGCCTTTTGGGTAAGGGTAAGCATAAAGCATAAGGTATACAGGTTGTTTATAATTTCTTTGAAGTTTTGTCTTAAGAATAGGGTTATTTCGGTGACTGTATTAGTCCAGATCTTAGCATTCTTTGTCCACATAGGTTTATTTACAGTTCCAAGGTCTGTCTCCTGCCCTGGTTACAAAGTTACTTGATTGAAAGGCAGGAAGAAGAGGAAAAACAGCAGCATATAGGTTAAGTTAAAGTATAAGCTGAGACTTTTTGCAAGCTAAGTAGATTTTACAGTGGTGTGATCTAATTGATGCAATAAAGACATGGGCCATGCTTGGATACTTTTCTTTATCTGGGGAATATCTGGATGTTTTAAGTTGCTCCTGTCCTTTGGAACTTCAACTAATTAACTCATTAACTCTGAGTCCTTTCTGGCTTTCTGGTTTTATCTTGTTAACTCTTTGAGTCCCTTTTAGTGGGTTCCACTGGCCTTATTCTCCCTCCACCCCTCATATCTAATTTTTTGCCTAACAATAGCAGATAGAAAGATTCCAGGTTTTTCCCACTGGGTTTTTAAATAATACCATTGGCTCCTTCTACAAGCTGGATGACTGAGGATGACAGAGTGGAAAAGGTGAATAATTTGCTAAATGTGACAAAAGGCTTATGGGTTTCTTGGTCACTGTAAAGTTCTGAGGGTGTTTCCTAAATCTGGAATAATTTTCTCTACTGATACTTTTTCTTCTGCTAAGCCCATGTCTCTAACATGGAAACCCTTCTAACCACTGAGAAAACATACAAATCATCACTAAAACTTATATATACTCTTGAGATGGTGGCAGCTGGACACCAATTGCCATATCTTAAAATGTTTAGAGGGCAAGAAGATTCCCTACTGAGCTATGAATAGGTTTCACTGGATTGTGTTTGGGGCAAATATGGAATGTCTCACAAATTTGGAAAGCTATCTTAGGAAATGGTTACCAATAACATTGTTTTCCCCAAAGAACCACCTTAACTGTGTTCCAGTGCGTTAGTTTGTATACAAAGTTAAGGCTTTGTTCCTGGAGGCAATGAGAGAAGAGTTGTTCTTGGAGGCAATGAGAGGCCATTTGGGCTGTACCAGGAATTCTTTTTAGAATTAAAATGGCAGCCTTGTTCAGACCATTTCTTTCTATCCTGCTCTGAGGCTATTTCTTGAGCATCCTTAAATGTTCCCTTAAAGTCTTTCATAATTTTTGTGGCTATAGGTAATTATAAGATTTGTTTTTCTTTTTGGAGGGCTCCCTATTTAGGGGCAACATCAACTAAATTGTTTCCTGTTTCCTTTATGTCTGCCGTTGAATGAACAGGAATTTTTATAATAGCTAAATACTTAAGTTTTTGAATGTCATCTAAGAGTTCTAAAACATGTGATTGTTTTTAATCTTTTGTTCTGAAATGGTTAAGAAAGCTTTGTTTCCAGGACATGCCAAAGTCCTGAGACACAGTGAAGGCCTAGAAACTGTATAAATAGTGGCAGTTTGGTTTCTGGCCAGGAGGCAAGGCCTAGTTAAGGCTATCAGTTCAGGTTGTTAGGTCAAAGTAGCCATGGGTAAGGATCCAGACTTGCTGATCTATCAGAGGGGCAATAGTGTAAACAGCCTTATATGTCCCTGTTGCATCTTTAAGGTAATAATCATCAGTGAACCAAAGTAAATCTGCATTTTCAAGTGACAGTTTTTGTAATTCAGGTCTGGGGATTAAAGCTGGTTCATCAATGAAACACAAGCATGGGGTTTCATCAGAGGGTAGGTAAGGGTAACAGAGTAGCAGGATTTAAAGAATAACAGTGAGCAATAGTGATGTTTGGAAGCAACAGTAAAATAATTTCATATTTTATTTTAGTATATGAAATATGAGTTAAGTCCACTGGAAGATCTATATTGAATGTGATAAGAGTTAAGGAGGGCTTCTACATATGGGGAACATATATAGTTAGTGGAGAGCCCCTAATTATTTATTTTGGCTTGATTTTAAGTAGGACCATAATGATGAAGGGGGGGTCAAGAGGATTTCAGGAAATGTTGGGTAAGAGGGAGGGTCAGGGTCCCTAGGTTAGAAGAAGAGTTTAACAAACAGAAGTATGGAGAGGAGGATGAAGAAAAATGGGAGAAGGAATGGTAGGTGAAACTAAAGGAGGAGAAAGAATCTGTGTGGATTTGGCTTGATTTATATAATTTAGAAAGCCTCTTAGAAAGGTTCAAATCATCCTCTGAAATTTTTGAATTGACTGCCTGTAGGGAACACACTTTTTTCAGTGTTTTGTTTGGAGGCCTCCAGCTAACAATTAGAAGAAATTTCCTGTTTGTTTTGTCATGTTTTATAACATTTTTCTAATTGTATATGCAAATATACCAATTTAGGAAATTCAAATGAGCCCAATTTTGGCCAATGGAGTCTTAAAACGTCCAATTGATGTAAGTCCAATGGGGCAAAAATTTACAACTGGAAGGATCATATTCCTTAAACTTGGATCCGGCAAGAGTCCCAACAGGGGCCAGTTATTAAAGGTCCCTTAAAAGAATTATTTCCAATAACTGAATACTCATCAGAAAAGTAACAAGAATTTGAAACCCACATCTTCTACTCAGAGTGAGTGAAGATGGAATTCTCCCCTCAGAAATGAGGACTGAAGCCAGCAACAGAGGACAAAATAAATAAAGGCCTTAACTTCAACCAAAGAGGGAGCAGCAGGTCCAGGAGGACTTACTACTGGGAACAGGGGGTGCCAGGAGAGACAATGATAAAGAAAAATAGCCTTTTGCACATCCTTTGTGTGCAATGGCATGGGTAATTAGAAGTCAGTCACTGGATATCACTTCTCTGACACCATGCAATGTGACCAAGAAAAGGCAAAGTTGTAAAATCAGTTGCTTTTGTTGGGGTCTTAGCTGTTACAATACAAAAACAGATTCAGTTGGAAACCCAAATGTATACTCCAAAGATGGGGAAGGGCTTAAGGTTTTTAAAGGCAAAAAAGGGCATGTCTGAGAGGGCTTACATGAGTTGTTTTGAAAAAATTACAATTGGCTAAAGCTATTTTACCTTCATGGCTATGCGTTACTGGTTGCTAAGGCTATCACTAGGCAAAAAAGTCCACTTTGCTGTAGGCAGCAGATGTTTGTCCAGGATGTTTATGGTTTGGCAGAATACAAGGTTCAATGTTCTTTGGAAAACAACAGTTTCAGAAAAAGAGGACATCCGTAGATTCTGTTTTCTTAATGGCCTTCTTACTTCATTTCAGTTTATTCTGTGTCAGTGTTAATTCCATGTTTGTCTACGTTTACATGTACATAGAAATACTTGATACATATTGACAACTGAAATTCTTATTAATATAAAATTGACTTTGGCCTTTTAGCTTTGATATTACATTTCTTTGTATTGCCTTTCTAAAAACTTGTATATATTTTTTTATTTGTAGCACATTGCTAAACTGTTGTTTTTTGTTAGCAGGACAGTGTGTCTAATGTGCTTTGTGAAGAAACTCCATGACTTATGCAGTTGAATTAGGACTGTTTTATAACCTAAAATTGCTTTCTATGTTACATTACATAGGCTAGTAAGTGACATTTCAAATGTAGAGAGACAGATATATAACACAGAGCAAAGGAAGAATTTAACAGACTTGAAAATTCATTGGCAAAGGGGACAACACAGAGGAGGAAAGAGAAAGATGGTTATTTATTCATACAATACTTCAAGCTTGAAAACCTGAGATGAAGGCCAAACCATTGTTTCCCTAAAAATAGAGGAACATTTAAAAGAATCTGATTGACTGGTTAGGGAACAGTGCAATCAGTGCAGCGGTGGCAATTGCAATTTGTTCTTAAACATTACGAATTTAAGAATGTTCAGACTGATGCTGAAATTTACTTCAGGATATATCAAATTTTACTTAACTGATGAGTTAACAGAATGTTGCAAATCCATACAGTGGAATGCAATTTAGTAATATAAAAGAACAAACTACCTATACATGCTACAGTAAGGAGGAACTTAAAAAAACACCATTCTAAATGAAAAAGCTAGATGAAAAACATGAAATATTCTGATTCCATTTTGAATGGAGTGTCTAAAAAGACAAATTTATATAGTAATTTGATCACTGGCTGCCTGGGATAGAGAGGGAGGGTGTGAGAGATGGTGGATGAAAAATGGATTTGAGAGATATTTTAGGGATAAAATTTTTTCTAAAATTGGATCATGATAATGTTTACATAAGTCTATACATTTACTTTAAAAACATTCAACTTATAATGGTTAAATTGTGTGGTCTGTAAATTATAATAAAATCTTTAAAAATATTTTAAAATCCTATTTTTTTATCTGACTCATTGGCAAGATGGTATTGATTCCTTATAGTTTAAAAGGTTTAAATTTGGTGTTATTTTTTGTTGGTCAGCCTTTTTACCTATGAGACATCTACAAATGTTAGCATTTTATATTATTTTTTGCAATGAGAGAGTTGTAAAGAGAATACATCCCTTCTTTTTATCTTCTTGGCCAACAGAAGTTGTTGTTTTTGATAAATTTGGTGGGAGATTTTATGTATTCCTATGGCTTTCATATACTTAGTATGCTAATAATTTTAAAAACTATTACTTCTTTTCAACTCTCCTTTTCATACTCCATGCACTTATATCCCTCCTTTTAGTCAGGTTCATTTAGATGAGATATAGGTATCTTAAATTAAGCCTGAGCTCATACTCTCTCATCTTAAATATGTTGATTGTTTTCCAATTTTAGTGTTATTGTTTATTAAGGCCTTAAGACAGACACTTGGATACTGTTTCACTCCAACTAATTGCACTGATGCCTAAATGATATATAATGTCAGTTAAACTAGCCAATAGATGGAGAGCCTATATCAGTTTCTAGCAATATGCTTTTATCCAGTCCAATGAGATGACTATACAAATATGAAAATTTTGCCAATTTTATATAAAATTTTACATTAATACATATTAACACAAGAAAATAAAATAGGGCAAGAATGAAATACACAGAAATTAGTGTTTTTCACCTAGAGTTAAAGATTGACAACAGTTAATATATAGACTGGTTAGAAGTATAAGCAAATTGGGAAGTACATCATTTGCAAAATTTCCATTGTCAGTGTGTCTGTCATACTGTTGAAATGGATAGATGTCTCTTTCTCCCAAACTTGCTTATGGGAATTCAGGGACCTTTTTGTTCTGTGAGTCATCATATATAGGTGTTAGTATTTTCAAAGGACTATTGTTTTCATATAAAATTTTAAATGTTTGACAGATTAATAAGAATCTATAAGATTTGGCCTCCATCTTCTTATCCCCAACTGGCATCTTTAGTATAGTAATTATGAATTATGTCACTCCCCAAAGACTGACATGACACATAACTATTGTACTTACCATTCCCTGTGTAATTTTCATACTTTAGGAATACCCATCCACTATCCTGCAGGCTAAATTTTCACTTGTTCTTCTAGATTAATTTTGGATATTATATTCTCTGATGAACATGCCCTAACTCTTCTTTCTTTCCCATCCACTGTAGGAAAGATGCTCTTGCGACCTTATCACCTCACCACTTATGTAATATTGTATTATATTTGGACAACCATCTTTTTCCTTGCTGGAATGCGAGTTCCATTAGAGCAAAGAATCTATCTTATTTACCTCTGTAACTTCAACATCCAGCACAGAAAAAAGCATATTATAGGAGTAAAAAATATTTGGTATGTAGTTGAAATCATGCATGTATATTATGAAAATATGTTAGCGAAAATGTAAATAACTTATTTTATCTTCCCTTTATAAAAAAAAAATCCTCTTTCTGCTGGGTAGCCCCAACATCTGTCTCCCTACTACCATACCAATGGTTGCCTATCAATGAGTTTGTTCTCTAGTACTCTGCTCACTCATCAGGAAAAGCTACAAGGTCCCTATCTGATACCATGCTGATATATGAACTCTCCTAAACAAATGTCTTAGGGCCAATACCCTGGTGAGAGAATTTACATTTTCCCACCTCTGTGTCCCCACTACTGCCCTAAAAAAAGAAGATTCATTCTTTTGGAACCCCACTCCAAGTATGAGCAGCCATGCCTAAAGAAGGTATACATCTTCATGGACTGATGATAGCTTAGGAGACTGTATGCATTTGGCCAAGTCTTTGTCTTTAATGTCCATGGCAAAATTCATGTATAGATTATTCCCAGAAGTAGAACAGTCATCAACAAGCATAATTAAATATGTTTAGCTTTACAAAATTTAAAACTACAAATTAAAGCAATATTAGATGTCATTATCTGCCTTAAAAAGTGGCAAGGACCTGAAAAAATAATTTCTACAATAACTTCTAAATATTATAGACCATTGATTAGTAATGTATTTTGGCACCATCCTGTGCCTGATTATTCAGGGGCCCATATTATTCTTAGTACTTGGGGTTCCATATCATTTTTCATACCGAATAACTACTGGTAAATTTTTTAATTTAGCAGAAATGGTTACATGCAAACACAATTACAAAATCATATAAATTTTCTTGAATGCTTTATTTTTCAATATTCATAGAAAAAGATTTTCTAAGTGTGTTATTCAGTAAATTAAATGTTTAGTGATTTATGGGTATATTAGTTGAAACATATGGAATTGACATATTTATGGGTAAAAATGGTAAAATATTGGCAGTAAGTTTTGATGTGATACAATACAACATATTTCATTCTCTTTAATATTAATTATGTAGTAATAACTTTCAAAGATAAATATTTTATTCTATAAGCTATTAATCCATAAGAATAAATTACTATAATTAATGCTCTTCAGATACAAAATACATTATATGATATATAATTCATCTAAAATCACTCCCTTCAAAAAATTTCTCAAAAACTGTATTGATATAAGCAGTGCCAAATCTGTTACATTTTTTTAAACAGCTCATTCTCCAGTCCTTAAATATCTGATGAGAGATGGATTTTTTTTTATATATTTCAACTTACAGGTTCAGAATAATTAAAACATGAAAATATTTTATATAATATATACACTTTTTTCCAAGCAATGAAATAAGTCTGCTTAATGCTCGATGGTGAGATAATAGGATTGCAAAACACATTTAGTACTTCCTCCATAATAACCCAGGAATGATAAATAAAAAGAATTAAAAACTGCTCTCTAAGCTCAAAGGATTACTGACAGTTAGCCTTGACCAGAAATTGTTGTCATTCATGATTAGAAAGTAATCAGTTATAGCAGCATATTATTTACTTTTGGAAAGACAGATGAAGGTTTCTTGGGCAGGAATCACAACCTTCCAATATATTTAGTAAGTAAATTACCAATTCATCTTCTGGTTCCAGATTATTTTTGTTAAATCATGTATTTTTTTGTTAAAAGCATATGTTCAACATATTACATATATTTAATGTATTATTTTGCTTAATTCAAATAGAATATACTCTTGAAATGGTGTTCAATGAAAATTAGCTAGTGTTTGTTCGTTCATATCTTTAATTTTTCTGTTTTTTAATGGTATAGAAATTTCATAACTTTGGAAGCATTCAATAAAGTTATATTTAGCTCCTTAGGAAATGTGATGCCTGAAATGGGAATAATATCTTAAATGTTGCATTATAATATCCATATTCTCAATATATTCTTTATAAATATATTTTATAACATTTTTAGTTTTTCTTTAAAAATTAATATATGAAACATGCTGTAAATACTAAAAAGTAAATTATTTTTATCTTTGAAATGAACAAATATCAGTGATCTAGAGAAAACTTTGATAAAATATGATATGAAACAAAGAAATGCATTATTCAAGATTAGTAAACTGGATGTCATGCCTTAACAGTATATTTTTAAAATATAGTTTTAATATATTTTTTCATTATTTTTTGTAGTCTATAACATTATACTTTAAATGTTTTAGATTTGCTCTAGATCTATATTCTTAATTACTTTTTTTATTAAGGTATCATTGATATACACTTTTATGAAGGTTTCACATAAACAACATTGTGGTTACTACATTCACCCCTATTATCAAGACCCCCCACATCCCATTACAGTCACTGTCCATCAGTGTTGTAAGATGTTATAGAGTCACTGCTTGTCTTCCGTGTGCTATACTGCCTTCCCCATGACACCCCTATATTATGTGTGTTAATCATAATGCCCTTTAATCCCCTTCTCCTCCCCTCCCCACCCTCCCCAACCTCTTCCCTTTTGTAACTGCTAGTCTCTTTTTGGAGTCTGTGAGTCTGCTGCTGTTTTGTTCCTTCAGTTTTGCTTCATCATTATACTCCACAAATGAGGGAAATCATTTGGTATTTGTCTTTCTCTGACTGACTTATTTCACTGAGCATAATACCCTCTAGCTCCACCCATGTTGTTGCAAATGGTAGGATTTGTTTTCTTCTTATGGCTGAATAATTTTCCATTGGGTATATGTACCACATCTTTTTTATCCATTCATCTACTGATGGACGTGTAGGTTGCTTCCATGTGTTGGCTATTGTATATAGTGCTTCAATAAACATAGGGGTGCATATGTATTTTTGAGTCTGTGATACTGTTTTCTTCAGGTAAATTTCTAGGAGTGGAATTCCTGGGTTAAATGGTATTTCTATTTTGAGTTTTTTGAGGAACCTCCATACTGCATTCCACAATGGTTGAACTAATTCACATTCCCACCAGCAGTGTAGGTAGGTTCTCCTTTCCCTGCATCCAAACCAGAATTTGTTGTTATTTGTCTTTCAGATGTTGGCATTCCTAGCTGGTATGAGGTGATATCTCATTGTAGTTTTAACTTGCATTTCCCTGATAATTAGCAATGTGGAGCATTTTTTCATGTACCTGTTGGCCATCTGAACTTCTTCTTTGGAGAAGTGTCTGTTCAGATCCTCCTCCTAGTTTTTAATTGGGTTATTTGCTTTTTGGGTGTTGAGACATGTGAGTTCTTTATGTTTTAGGTATTAACCCCTTGTCAGACAAGTCGTTTATGAATATATTTTTCCATACTGTAAGATGCCTTTTTGTTCTGCTGATGGCATCCTTTGCTGTACAGAAGCTTATTAGTTTGATGTAGTCATTTTTTATTTTGTTTCCCTTGCATGAGGAGATATGTCCAGGAAAAAGTTGCTCACATTTATATTCAAGATATTTTTGCCTATGTTTCCTCTAAAAGTTTTATGGTTTCATGACTTACATTTAGGCATTTGATCCATTTTGAGTTTACTTTTGTGTATGGAGTTAGACAGTAATCCATTTTCATTCTCCTACATGTAGTTTTCTGGTTTTGCCAACATCAGTTGTTGAAGAGGCTGTCCTTTCTCCATTGTATAACCATGGCTCCTTTATCATATATTAATTGATCATATATGCTTGGGTTTATATCTGGGCTCTTTATTCTGTTCCATTAATCTATGAGTCTGTTCTTGTGCCAGTACCAAATTGTCTTGATTACTGTGGCTTTGTAGTATAGCTTGAAGTTGGGGAGCATAATCTCCCAGTTTTATTGTTCTTTCTCAGGATTGCTTTGGCTATTAGGGGTCTCTTTTGGTTCCATATGGATTTTAGAACATTGTTCTAGTTCACTGAAGAATGCCGTTGGTATTTTGATAGGGATTGCATTGAATCTGTAGAATGCTTTAGGCAGGATGGCCTTTTTGACAATATTAATTCTTCCTATCCATGAGCACAAGATATATTTCCATTTATTGGTGTCTTCTTTAATTTCTTGTAGTTTTCAGTGTATAGGTCTTTCACCTCCTTGGTTAGGTTTATTCCTAGATATTTTATTCTTTTGATGCAATTGTAAATGGAATTGTTTTCCTGATATTTCTTTCTGCTAGTTCATCATTAGTGTATAGGAATGTAACAGATTTCTTTGTATTAATTTTGTATCCTGCAACTTTGTTGAATTCAGTTATTAGTTCTAGTAGATTTTTGGTGGATTCTTTAGGGTTTCTTAAGTATAATATCATGTCATCTTCGGACAGTGACAGTTTAATTTTTCCCTTACCAATCTGGATGCCTTTTATTTTTTGTGTTGTTTGATTTCTATGGCTAGGACCTCCAGTACTATATTGAATAAAAGTGGTGAAGGTGTGCATTCCTTATCTTTTTCCCAATCTTAGAGGAAAAGCTTTCAGCTTTTCACTGTTAAGTATGATGTTGGCTATGGGTTTGTCATATATGGCCTTAATTATGTTAAGGTACTTGGTCTCTATACCCATTTTGTTGAGAGTTTTTATGATGAATGCATGTTGCATTTTGTCAAATGCTTTTTCTGCCTCTACTGAGATGATCATGTGATTTTTGTCCTTCTTTTTGTTGATGTGGTGTATTTTGTTGATGGATTTTCAAGTATTGTACCATCCTTGCATCCCTGGAATAAATCCCTCTTGATCATTATGGGTGACTTTTTAAATGCATTTTTTAATTCAGTTTGCTATTCTGTGTAATATTTTTCCCCTGTCATTGTTAGGAAGTCTTTCAAAGTGCCCACCACCATTCTTTTGTCCTGTAGCACTGGTTGTGGGTCCTGTTCTCCACAGGCAACTAGAATCTCAGTTCCTCTCAGTATTCTGCCTGTCTTTACATTCCAACCCCACTAATCTCCAGAACACCATGTAATGTGGGTTCGTGCTCCTGGAGCAGATCTCCAGTGGTGAGTGTTTAGCAGTCTTGGGCTTCTACTCCTTCCCTGCTCCATTTCTCTTCCTCCCACCAGTGATCTGGGGTTGGTTCCTGCTGAATCATGGCTTTGCTACTTTACCCTTTTCTGTGAGGTCTTTTCCCGAGTTGTTGGCTGTCTGTTGCAGTTTTTTTTTACAGTTGCTCTTTCTGGATTAATTGTATTTGCTGTATTTTTGTGTTATATGTGGTTTTGGGAGGAGATTTCCTCCTCACTTCTCATGCCACCATCTTTTACCAACCCTTCCCTGATCTCTCTTTGATGTTTTATTTTTTTGTAGATCTGTTGTGATGTATTTTATATATAACTTTGTAAGTTAAGATGCATAATGTAATTATTTTATATATACATATTTCAAAATGATTACCACAGTAAGGATAGTTAACATATCCATCACTTCACAGGGTTGTACTTTGCATATGTAGTGAGAACTTTAAGATCTACTTAACAATTTTAAATATGCAGTAATAATACATATTGTAAACTATAGTCACCATGATGCACATAATATCTGCATGACTTATTCATCTTATAACTGGATGTTTGTACCCTTTGGCCACATTCACCCATTTCTCCCAAATACCCACCACTGTCCCTGACAACCACCTAACTGTTCTCTATTTCTAGGTTTTTTCTTAAGTTCCACTTATAATTGAGATCATTTGGTACTTTCCTTGCTCTATCTGACTTATTTCACTTAGCATAATGCTTCACGATACATCTATGTTGCCACAAGTGGCAGATTTCCTACATCTTTTATGGCTAAATAATATTTGTGTGTTTGTGTGTGTGTATGTACATCACTTTTTCTTTATCCATTCATCCATTGATGGGAATTTATATATTTTTTAATTTTGCCATAAAGAAATGACCTGTAATTTTTAACTAATTCATTTTTTAATTTTTTAATTAATTTCCATGTGAAATCTTTCCTTCTGTATTCTTGTAATTGTCTTTTCGGTAGTTTTTCTTCTGTTTTGAGTCAACCACTTTTAGTGTACTTTCATTCTTTCTTACTTAATAAAGAACTAATCCTATACTATTTGTTTGAACACTTGTTAAGCAATATGTAGTATATGTAACCCAAGCATTTTGGTTCTATTTTTATAGACAGGAGGTGTCTTCTGTCTGCAGCTTTCTTCTTTGAAAATAAAAAGACAGGTTTACTATTTCTCCAATCAGATTATCATTCAATAGTGCAACTCTTTTTCTCCTTGGGAGAAAGGAAATCAAGGTGACCTAATTTTAGTTAGCTTCTATTTCCATTTTTTTCTTTTCCGATGAAGGTCATAGCATCCCTCCAAAATTTTAGACAGTATTATGCTAAACAATGAGAATCATTTATTACAAATGAAGTGTGTTAAAATGTAACATCACCAAAAGACACTAAGTCCATTTCTGAATTTTTCTCCATTATTACAATGATAATATATAGACAAAGAAAATGTCAAGAAGATAGAAGATACTTTCACCACAATCTGATTTTTATTAAAGTAGTGCTATGTGCTTTAAACAGTTATGACACTTAGAAATAAATTACATTCCATAATTCTAAGATTTATATGTATGAATACACAAAGATATGAAAACATTATTTCCTTATCTTACCATTGCTCTTTGTTATTTTCATGCTATATTATTTTATTGACTGTGATTATTGGTTTCATTAATTGTATATAGTAAGAGAAAGGAATCAACTCCTACCATTGTTTCTATGTATTTTCCTTGTAAATTATAGTTATTTTATGTTTGTTATTTTTTTAAAGGATTTGGGTTTTTTTTAGAGCATTTTTAGTTTTATAATAAAACTGAGGGGAACATACATAGATTTCCTATATAATCTCTACCCAACACATGCATAACCTTCCTCATTATCTGTATCACTCATTAGAGTGATAAATTTGTTACCAAGGATGAATCCACGTTGACACATCATAGTTATCAAAAGTGCATAGTTTATGAGGGTTCACTCTTGGTGTTATATGCACATTATATGGGTTTGGAAAAATGTGTACTGACATAATATGCATCATTATAATACCATATAGAGTATTTTCACTATTCTTAAAAAATCCTCTGCTCTGTCTATTAATTTCTCCACTTATCAACCCCCTGGCATACATTGATCTTTTTACTATCTCCATAGTTTTGCCTTTTTCAGAATGTCATATAGTTGGAATTACAGAGCAATCTCCTAAGATTTGACTTTTTCACTTTATAGTGTGTATTAGTTTCCTTCATGTATTTTCATATTTGATAGCTCATTTCTTTTTAGCACTGAATAATAATTCCGTTTTCTGGATGTATCACAGTTTATTTATCCATTCATCTACTAAAGAACATCTCAGTTGCTTCTGAGTTTTGACAACTATGAGTAAAGCTGTTATAAACATCCGTGTGAAGGTTTTTTTGTGGACATAAGTTTTCAACTTTGAGTAAATGCCAAGAAGTGTGCTTGCTGGATTATATGGTAAGAGAATGTTAGTTTTGTAAGAAACTGCCAAACTGCCTTCCAAAATGGTTGTACCATTTTGCATCCCCTGTTACTTCACATTCTCACCTGCATTTGGTGTTGTCAGTGTTCCAGATTTTGGCCATTCTAATAGTTGTGCAATTGTACTTTATGGTCCTTTGTATATTAAGGATAAAAGTCTTTATGAGATATATCTTCTATAAATTTATTCTCCCAATCTTTGGTTTGCTGTCTCATTCTCTTGATATTGTCTTTCATGGATCAGAAGTTTTTAATTTTACAAAGTTCAGCTTATCAGTTATTTCTTTAGTGGATTTTGCCTTTGGTGTTGCATCTAAAAAGGTATTACCCTAACTTCGGTCATTTGGGTTTTCTCCTATTTTATCATTTACAAGTGTTATAGTTTAGCATTTTACATTTAGGTTTGTGATCCATTTTGGGTTAATTTTTGTACAGGGTGAACATGTGTGTAGAGATTCACATTTCTCTGCATGTGGATGTCCACTTGTTTCAGCACTATTTGTTGAAGAGACTATGCTCCATTGTATTGTCTTTGCTCCTTTGTCAAGGAATAGTTAACTATATTTGTGGGGGTCTGTTTCTAGGATCTTTATTCTGCTCCATTGGTCTCTTTGTTATTTTGCTAATACCACAGTCTTGATTACCTTACCTTTATAGTAAGTTTGGAGGTGTGTAGTGCAAGGCTTCCATATTTGTTCTTCAGTATTATGTTGGATATCCTGTAAAGTATAAGTTTTTGAGTTAAAATTGAATTACAACTTAGTAATTATAAGGCAGCATTGTCTTGTTCAATAAATGTGCTTTGTCTTCAACTCTTCATGTCATCAGATTTTGTTTTGCGTTGATTTAAAGTTTTTTCATTCTGTGACCTAACAGTGAAACACATTTTTATAAGTAAATCTTATTTATATTTATTGTAAATCCAGATATATTTTATCTTATGTTTTCTGCTGTTTGTCACTTTTTCTCTTTTGCTTCTTTTGATTTCCTTCATTATGTGATGTGTTTATTTTGGAATTGTGGACTTGAATATACTTAGAAACTGTATACCTGTTTTAAGGTCTTTTAAGGTTTTCTTGATCATTATGATTAATAGCTAATATTCTATTTATTCTCAATATACAGTATCAATTAATTATCAATAAAATAGTTGTAGTTCCATTTCCATCCCTATTATTCCACATACTTTGTATATTTTAATTTCATCATTAATGTTATACTATGATCAGTCATAAAATTTTCAATCTATTCTTTAACCAGTATTTACAACATTTATTTTGTATTTTATTCAACTCTCATAAATATTTTTAATTTTTTTCTATTTTATTTATTGTTCATTAAGTTTTTCTTTTCTTTTTGAAGTTGTGAGAGATACTCTATTCCATAACTCTTCATAGTTTTATGATTATGTAGAATCATATTCCCATTACTAGGTAGACCCCAAAATCCTTGGGTCAACCTTGTCTTGTATTGTACTTTTAAGCACTTATACTATTTTGACAATTTATTCTGATGTTTTTGAAACAAAGATACCATTTTAATCAAGCTATTTAATTGTTATAGAGATAGTCTGTTTCACTTGCTCTGTTTACTCATCTAGACATCATCATTTCATATAAGATTACTGATTAAGATAATGAGGTGTTTGTCACCTAATAGAGGAATTGAAATTACGTGTTTGGTCTAAGGCAGTGAGTACCAACTCTACAATTAGTGTCCTTCCTCTATTATCACATATTATCTGTGTATCTTTAGAATACCTATGAATCTGTGCTGTAGCCATATCTTTGGTTGAATAAAGATGGAGTTCTCCAGTTACTTTTTTAAATACTTTTTAATGATTCAGGTTTTAGGATAGAATTAAAAAGATGTACTCCATTCATTTTTTTACCATAAATTCCATTAATGTATTTTAATACTATCTTTGTCAAAATGTGAAATAAAAATAAAAGCCAGATTAAGAAACTAGTTTCTATCCTTTGCATATGGACAGGAAAGAAAATAAAGTTAAGTGTTTTTAATGCACATATGTTCTTAGTGCAAATATTTAAGACTGTGCAAATGTTCTCAGTTTGCAAATATTGAAAATATGATTCCCTGTTATGCAGGTTTTAATTTCATAAAATCTCTAGGTTAGCTAATCCTCAAATGAGCATAATTCCTTGAACATTTATTAAAACATAGACTTGGTAATATGTTATTTAAAAAATTTAAAGGTGTATGAGATAGGGAGGTATTCTGTAAAAATAAGCCAGATAAATCTGTGAAATCAAAAAAAAAATCAATATTTCTGTAGAGTATATAGGCAAATACTAAGAAAAAAAAGGAAAAGAAAGTTAGCCTAACTACTCAGGAAATTTCAAGATGTTATGTTCAGCTAAAATAATTAACTGTTAGAAATGATTCAGATCGCAGGATATCTAACTGTAACTTTCATTGCTTTTACTTGGGAAGAAAATAATGTTCTCTACACTCAAGCAAATTCCTGTCTAAGCTAGCAAAAATAAGACAAAAGAAAAAAAGATATTTTTAAAAGTAGTGTCATGAACTATTCATTTGAAGAGGCACCCAACTGAGAACACAACTTTTTTTTATTTGAAGTTTCAGGTATACACTATCTTTTAGAGGAGCAATTTTATGGATTTTTTTCTAGTATTAAATTTTCAGTTGCTTTTGCTTTTCTAAAAGTTCCAGATTTTTTAATAACAATGTATTTCACAACTTTAGACTACCATAATATGAAGCAAATTTTCAGTCAGTGTGCAAATAATATCGACCACTAGGGACTAGGAGATTATCTTATTTGTAAGAACAAAATATTATGAAGACATATTTCTTCAATTTCTCTTAGAACAGGAAATATTTTGCAGCCTAACTTTATTTCTTTGTCTTTGTGGAAACGTTACTAATTCAATTAATTTCAACAAGTTTTATTGAGCAACTATAATATTCTTAGGTGAAGTTTCATTAAAAGAAATAGAATGGCATCTAGCTTCTTCATACATATATTGTTGCAAATTTGAACTCTTCCAAGTTACTTTATAGTATTTCTCTCCTTTCTATGAGAGACTGGAATAAAAAATTAGGTTGAAAACCTTCAATTATTTTGATATTTTGCCTTAATTCTGGTGATAGCCTCCTTGTCTACTACCAGTTTTGGTTTGGAAATACTACTATATTTCTTTAATTCTGAATATTAGGGAATATATTTAATTTCTCATAATCAGTATTTAAAAAATATCACATGATTAAATAAATGTGTATGTGTGATATTAATGTATAGTTAGTTTACAAGTTATAGTTAGTTTACAGTTTGAAAATAAATCCAAGAAAGCAACTTACCAGGAAAATATTTACAAATACATAATTCTTTTAAGAGTCTAACGTGAGTGGAAAGTGATTATAATTATTTCATTGATTAGATGTTTTGAGTAAATTTACCATCTATTTTTTCCTCAGGAGTCAAGAGTTCTATGCTACCTGTCTGCCTTATTCCAGGATATAAAAGAAAATGAGATTTCTAGAAAAGTTTTCTCATCTTAAAACTAGAAATTCACTGCCTGAGTTCTCTTGGTTCCTTGAATAACATTAAATTGAATGTTATTACTTTAAATCTGTACATATAATTTCTTAATTATCTCATTTTCATATACTGAAAACCTAGATTCTCTAGTTAAGGCTGCTTGAATTTAAAAATGAAATGATGTTGATAACTTTATGTAGTTTCACTTAATTTCTATATACATTTTTCTTTAGTTTATTTGCAGTTCTCTTCCTTAACTCACCTGAAAATTTTTTTCTTGTTTAATTTTTAAATTTTGTTCTTCTCTTTTTCATTCATTAGTAATCATTTTCCTTTGCTTGAGGAATGATTTGCCTGTTATTGGGAAAAAGTGAAATGTTTGTAGGTCATCCTTGAAATATTTTAGATTCAGATGAAAAGGGAAGAAGGTGCTAAAGTAAGATTTTATTTTTAAAACTCTACTCTAAGGAGCCCTGAAATAGATGGTGGAATGAGAAGTGAGGCAGAAACCTCCTCCCCAAACCACATATAACATGAAAATACAGCAAATACAACTAATTCAGAAAGAGTGACCCAAAGACTGCAAAACAGAGAGCCTACATCTGGGGAAAAGAGAAGACCTCACAGAAAAGAGTAAAGTAGCAAAGCCATGATCTGATGGGACCCAAGCTTTCCCCTCGCCCCAGCCCATAGGCAGGAGGAAGACAAATGGAGCAGGGAGGGAGTAGAAGCCCAGGATTGCTAAAAATGCAGCCCTTCAGATCTGCTCTGGGAGCACAAACCCACATTACATGGTGCTCTGGAGATTAGTGGGGCTTTAAAGCAAAGACAGGCAGAATACTGAGAGAGACTAAGATTCCAGGTGCTTGTG
Source organism: Smutsia gigantea (assembly GCA_032199065.1). Classification (NCBI taxonomy): domain Eukaryota; kingdom Metazoa; phylum Chordata; class Mammalia; order Pholidota; family Manidae; genus Smutsia; species Smutsia gigantea. The sequence goes on from JAVSCE010010811.1 coordinate 291,193, forward strand.
AAGAACAGGTACACACAACTTGCTCCCAGGCACACTGAAAGACTTCCCAACAATGAGAGGGGTGAAGACTACACAGATCTTGCTGCTCAGAAGAAATGGAAGGTGGACAAAATTGGCCTGGCACACTCAGCCCAGCAAGTTGGGAACTCTTGGGTGCTTCAGATATTCCATTACCCTGGCTGGCAACACAGCCCCAGGGCCAACCCTGTGATATGCAGCTAGCTGCTCCTTACTCCTGGTAGGCACTGGCCCCACAAACCTTCTGCCCCAGCCATCACACCAGGCCAACTAACGGGATGGTTGCTCTGCCTATGAAAGCTACAGGGGCATAGCACAGAGGGCCTCCCCTTCACTCTCAGCCCACTGGATGTGGCAGTCAGGCCTTACATTAGGGAAGGCAGGAAAGAGCTCTTCCTCACAGCAGGTGCTAGTTCCTCTCACGTGTGACCCTTGCCATTACTACAGGTCCTCAGCACCTCCAGAGAGTAGAGCTTTTGGGCACTAGAGGACACTTACTATACAAAGTTATTATTCCATAGGAATCACTGAAAAAATGAAATGGCAGAAAATGTTATCCAAATATACAGGAAAAAGTGCCAAAAACAGGCATAAGTGAAACTGAAACCACCAATCTTCTTGATAAAGATTTCAAAATAAATATCATAAACATGCTCACAGACCTTCAGAAAAATATTCAAGATCTCAGAGACAAATTCAAGAATGAGATAGAAACTGAAAAATATAGTACCTGAAATGAAACAATAAATGGAGGGATTTGAAAGCAGATTAGATGAGGTAGAGAAGATGGTAAATGAAATAAAAATTAAAGAAAAGGAATAAAAAGAAGCTGAGGAACAGGGAGAAAAAAGGATCTCTAAGAATGAAAGAATATTAAGAGAACTGTGTGACAAATCCAAACAGAACAATATTTACATTACAGGGGTACCAGAAGAAGAGAAAGAAACAAGGCTAGAAGTCCCTTTGAGGAAATAATTGCTGAAAACTTCCCCAATCTGGTGAAGGAAATAGTCTCTCAGGCCATGAAGGTGCAGAGATCTCCAACACAAGGGAACCAAGGGAGACAACACGAAGACATATAATAATTAAAATGGCAAAGATCAAGGACAAGGAGAAAGTATTGAAAGCACCAGAGAGAGAAAAAGATCACTTATAAGTGAAACCCATCTGGCTATCAGCAGATTTCTGGGCAGAAACCTTATAGGCCAGAAGGGAGTGGCATGATATATTTAATGCAATGAAGCAGAAGGGCCTTGAACCAAGAATACTTTATCCAGCAAGATTATCATTTAAATTTGAAAGAGGGATTAAACAAATGCCAGATAAGGAAAAGTTGAGGGAATTTACTTCCCACACACCATCTCAACAGTCTATTTTAAAGGGACTGCTTTTGATGGAAGTGATCCTAAGGCTAAATAGCTGTCACCAGAGAAAATAAAACCACAGTTAAGGAAGTAGACTAATTAATTACTAACCAAATGCAAAATTAAATAACTACCCAAAAAGTCGTCAAGGGATACACAAAGAATACAGAATATGACACAACTTATAAAGAGTGGAGGACGAAGAAAAAGAAGGGAGAAAAAAAGAATCTTCAGATTGTGTTTATAATAGCATAATAAGTGACTTAAGTTAGACTGTTAAATAGTAAAGAAGCAGCCCTTGAATCTTGGGTAACCACGAATCCAAAGCCTGCAGTGGCAATAAGTACATATTTATCGGTAATTACCCTAAAGGTAAATGGACTGAATGCACCAATCAAAAGACATAGAGTCACTGAATGGATAAAAAAGCAAGATCTATCTATATGCTTCCTACCAAACCCAAAGACATACACAGACTAAAAGTAAAGGAGTGGAAAAATATTTCATATAGAAAATAGGGAGAAAAAGCAGGAGTGGCAATACTTGTATCAGATAAAATAGAGTTCAAAACAAAGAAAATAACAAGAGACAAAGAATGACATTATATTATGATAAAGGGGTCAGTCCAACAAAAGGATATAACCGTTATAAATATCTATGTGACCAACATAGGCGCACCCAAATATGTTCAATAAATACTAACAGAATTAAAGGGGGAAATAGAATGCAATGCATTAATTTTATTAGATTTCAAAACACCACTCACTCCAAAGCGCAGATCAAAGTAAGGAGACAGAGGCACTGAACAACACATTAGAATAGTTGGACCTAACGGACATCTACACAACACTTCACCCAGAAGCAACAGGATACACATTCTTCTCAAGTGCACATGGAACATTTTCAAGACTAGATCACATTCTAAGCCACAAAAAGAGCCTCAGTAAATTCAAAAAGATTGAAATTGTACCAACCAACTTCTCAGACCACAAAGGTATGAAACTAGAAATAAATTGTACAAAGAAAACAAAAAGGCCCACAAACACATGGAGGCTTAACAACATGCTCCTAAATAATCAATGGATCAATGACCAAATTGAAACAGAGATAAAGCAATAGATGGAGACAAATGAAGACAACAGCTCAATGCCCCAACTTTTGTGGGATGTTGTGAAGGCAGTTCTAAGAGGAAAATATATAGGATTTCAGGCCTATTTGTAAAAGGAAGAACAATCCCAAATGAACAATCTAAATTCACAATTAATGAAACTGGAGAAAGAAGAAAACATGAGGCCCAAAGTCAGTAGAAGGTGAGACATTATAAAGATAAGAGCAGAAATAAATAAAATTCAGAAGAATAAAACAATAAAAAGAATTAATGAAACCAAGAGCTGTTTCTTCAAGAAAACAAAACAAAATAGATAAACCCTTAGACTTATCAAGAAAGAGAGTCTACACACATAAATAGAATCAGAAATGAGAAAGGAAAAATTACTACAGACACCACAGAAATACAAAGACTTATTAGAGAATATTATGAAAAATTATATGCTAATAAATTGGATAACCTAGAAGAAACAGAAAACTTTCTATAAAAACAGAACTCTCCAAGGTTGATTCAGAAAAAAATAGCAAATCTGAACAGACCAATTAATTACCTGCAATGAAATTGAACTGGTAATAAAAAATTACCTAAAAAAGAACCTGTGGACCAGATGGCTTCACCGCTGAATTTTTATCAGACATTTAGAGTAGACCTAATACCCATCTTCCTTAAAGATTTCCAAAAAGTAGAAGAGGGCGGAATACTTACAAACCCATTCTATGAAGGCAAAATGTCTCTAATACCAGAAACAGGCAAAGAAACCAGAAAAAAAAATTACAGACCAATATCCCTGATGAACATATATGTAAAAATACTCAACATAATATTAGCAAACTGAATTCAAAAACACATCAAAAAGGTCATACATCATGATCAAGTGGGATTCATTCCAGGGATGCAAAGATGGCACCACATTTGAAATCCATGAATATCATCCACCACATTAATAAAAAGGATGAAAATCACATGATAATCTCCATAGATGCTGAAAAAGCATTTGACAAAATTCAACACCCATTCATGATAAAAATTCTTAACAAAATGTGTATAGAGAGCAAGTACCTCAACATAATAAAGGCCATATATGACAAACCCACAGCCAACATCATACTTAATAGTGAAAAGCTGAGAACCATTTCTCTAAGAATGGGAACAAGGCAAAGATGCCTACTCTCCCCACTTTTATTAAACGTAGTACTGGAGGTCCTAGCCACAGCAGTCAGACAACACAAAGAAATAAAAGGCATCCAGGTTGGTAAGGAAGAAGTTAAACTGCCACTGTTTATAGATGACATAATATTATACATAAAAAACCCTAAAGAATCCACCCCAAAACTATTAGAACTAATACCTGAATTCAGCAAATTGCAGGATACAAAATCAATACACAGAAATCTGTTACATTCCTATATACTAATGATGAACTAGCAGAAAGAGAAATCAGGTAAACAACTCCATTCACAATTGCATCAAAAAGAATACAAAACTTGGAATAAACCTAACCAAGAAAGTGAAAGACCTATACCCTGAAAACTGCTAGACACTTGAGAGAAATTAAGAGGACACTAATAAATGGAAATACATTCCACACTCTTGGGTAGGAAGAATTAATATTGTCAAAATGGCCATTCTGCCTAAAGCAATCTACAGATTCAATGCATTCCCATCAAAGTACCTACAGCATTCTTCAACGAATGAGAACAAATAGTTCTAAAATTCATATAGAACCACAAAAGACTCCAAATAGCCAAAGCAACCCTGAGAAGCAAGAGAATAGAGAGTCCAGATATAAACCCACACATATATGGTCAATTAATATATGATAAAGGAGTCATGGACATACAGTGGAGAAATGACAGCATCTTCAACAACTGGTGTTGGCAAAACTGGAAAGCTACATGTAAGAGAATGAAACTGGATTATTGTCTAACTCCATACACAAAAGTAAACTCAAAATGGATTAATGACCTGAATGTAAGTCACAAAACCATAAAACTCTTGGAAGAAAACATAGGCAAAACTCTCTTGAATGTAAATATGAGCAACTTTTTCATGAACATATCTCCTCAGGCAAGGGAAACAAAAGCAAAAATGAACAAGTAGTTCTACATCAAACTAAAAAACTTCTGTACAGCAAAGGACACCATCAGTAGAACAAAAAGGCATCCTACAGTATGGGAGAATATATTCATAAGTGACATATCCGATAAGAGATTGACATCCAAAATTTATAAAAAGCTCACATGCCTGAACACCCAAAAAGCAAATAACCTGATTAAAAAATGGGTGGGGGATCTGAACAGACACATCTGGAAAGAAGAAATTCAGATGGCCAAAAGGCACATGAAAAGATGCTCCACATCGCTAATCATCATATATCATGATATAATTATCATATCTTAATTCACTAAAGTTGCAGAGAAATGCAAATTAAAACCACAGTGAGATATCACTTCACACCAGCCAACATCCAAAAGCAAACAACAACAAATGCTGGCTAGGACACAGAGAATGGGGAACCCTCCTACACTGCTGATGAGAATGTAAATTAGTTCAACCATTGTGGAAAGTAATATGGAGGTTCCTCAGAAAACTAAAAATAGAAATACCATTTGACCAAGGAATGCTACTCCTAGGAATTTACCTGAAGAAAACAGGATCACAGATTCAGAAAGATATATGCCCTCCTATGTTTATCACAGCACTATTTACAATAGCCAACACATGGAAGCAACCTACATGTCCATCAGTAGATGAATGGATAAAGAAGAGTGTACATATACGCAATGTAATATTATTCAGCCATAAGAAGAAAACAAATCCTACCATTTGCAAAAATGTCGATGGAGCTAGAGGGTTTATGCTCAGTGAAATAAGCCAGGCAGAGAAAGACAAGTACCAAATGACTTCACTCATTTATGGAGTATAACAACAAAGCAAAACTGAAGGATCAAAACAGCAGCAGACTGAGAGATTCCAAGAAGGGAATAGTGGTTACCAAAGGAAAGGGGGTGGGGAGAGTGGGCTTGGGGGAGAGAGAAGGGGACTAAGGGAAATTATAATTAGCACACACAATATAGGTAGGTCATGTGAAAGGCATTAAAGCATGGAAAAGACAGGTAATGACTCTGTAGCATCTTATTACGCTGATGGACAGTGACTGCAGTGGGGTGGGGAGGCACTTGAAAATGTGGGTGAATGTTAAATGCACAATGTTGTTCATGTGAAAACCTACATAAGATTGTATATCCATGATTCCTTAATAAAAAAGATACACCATTATGTCAATTCAGGAATTTAGTTAACTGGCAATATTAAGGACATAGGAAAAGTAGTAGAAGGAGGCATTATTCTTCAGAAGAGTATAATTCTTATTATACTCCTTTTTTAATAAAAATTATATATATTTACTTGTTATATAATATAATGTTTTGGTATCATATCCTTATTAAACGGTTACTACAGTTAAGCCAGTTAGCATATCCAGTACTTCACAGTTACCTTTTTTGTGTGTGGTTGTTAGAAAAATTAAGAACTACTCTTAGAAATTTCAGGTATGCAGTACCATGTTATTAACTATAGTCACTGTGTTGAACATTAGATCTCTCAAATTTATTCATCATACAAAACTGAAATTTTGTACCATTTGACCAATATCTCATCAATTCCCCCACCCTCAACCCCTGGTTACAACCATATTAATCTCTGCTTCTATAAAATCAATAGAATCTATGGATCTTTTAGTTAGATCATGGAGTATTTTTCTTTCTGTGGCTTATTTCACTTAACATAATATCCCCCAGGTTCATCTATGCAAATAATAGATCTTATTTATTTTTTAGAGTGAATAACTTATAATGCATGTGTATTTCTGTGTCTGTCTGAATCTATTTATATTCATAATTAGATAGGTGTGTGTGTGTGTGTGTGTGTGTGTGTGTGTGTGTGCATGTGTATATTTATATATATATATATCTTAAAATTTCTTCATCTGTTCATCCATCAACAGAAACTTAGGTTGTTTCCATATATTGGCTATTATAAATAATACTGCAATGTACATGGGAGTATAGATATCTCTTTCAGATACTGATTTCATTTCCTTTGGATATATATCCTTAGGACTGCTGGGTCATATGGTAATTCCAGTTTTAATTTTTCTAGGAAACTTCACACTGTTTTCCATTATGGCTATACCAATTTACATCTGTATACATGGGATTTCCTTTCTTCACATCCCCTCCAACATCTGTAATTTTTATCTTCTTGAATAATAGCCATCCTAATAGGTGTAAAGTGATATCTCCTTGGGTTTTGATTTGTATTTCCCTGATAGTGATGTTGAGCACCTTTTCGTATACCTGTAGGCCATTTGCAGTGTGTTCTTTGGAAAAAATGTCTATTCAGGTTCTTAGCCTATTTTTAAGTCTGGTTACATATTTATTTTTTGCTACTGAGTTGGAGTTCCTTACGTATTTGGAGTATAAACTTCTTATTATATATGTGGTTTCTCAACATTTTCTCTCATTTCATGTAATACCCCTTCATTTTATTGACTGTTTCTCTGTGCAGAAGCTTTTCAGTTTCATATAATGCCACTTATTTGTTTTTCCTTTTGTTGTCTTAACTTTTGTTTCCATTTCCACAAAATTATTGCCAAGACCAATGTCAAGGAGGTTTTCCCTATTTTCTTCTAGGAGTTTTACAGTTTGGGATTTTATGATTGAGTCTAATCCATTTTTACTTTATTTTTCTATACAAGATGAGAGTCAATGACATTCTTTTGCATGTAGTTATCTGGTTTTTCCAACACCGTTATTTTTAAATATCTTTCCCTGTTGTGTATTCTTGGTACCCTTGCTCAAAGATTAGTTGATTGTATATGCATTGTTTATTTTTAAGCTTTCTATTCTGTCCTTTTGCATTTGCTTTTTGCTTGGATTATTACAGTTTTGTAATATAAAGTCAACATTTTTTTCCCCCTCAAAATTGCTTTGGTTATTTGGCATATTTTGTGGTTCCATACAAATTATAGGATTGCTTTTTCTATTTCTGTGAAAAATGCCATTGGAATTTTGATAGGGATTTCATTGAATCTGTATATTGCTTTGGTTAATGTGGAAATTTCAACAAAATTAATTTTTCTAATCCACGAACACATATCACTCTATTTATATGTGTTTTCAATTTCTTTCTTTAGAGTTTTATGCTTTTCAGTGTACAGACTTTTCACCTCTGTTAAATTTATTCCTAAATATTTTATTGTTTTTGATGGTATTGAAGATAGAACTGTTTTTTGTATTTCTTTTTTTTGGATAGTTCATTGTTGATAAAAAGAAATGCTACTGATTTTTTTATGTTGATGATGTAGTCTGCAATTTTACTGAATTTATTAGTTCTAACACTATTTAAATGAAGTCTTCAGGGTTTTCTGCACATAGGATCATGTCATTTACAAACAGAGATGATTTTATTTCTTTTTAGTTTTGGGTTACTTTTTTCCTTGTCTAATTGCTCAATATCGAAAAGTACTATCTTAAAAGACATGGTGATTGAGCAATCTTAGTAGATCTGAGAAGAAAACCATTTAGTTTTTCCCCATTGATTATGATGTTATCTGTGGCGTTTTCATAAATTACCTTTATTATGTTGAAGTAAGTTCCTTCTATACCTGTTTTTTTAGAGTTTTTATCATGAATGGCTGTTGAGTTTTGTCAAATGCTTTTGTGCATCTATTAAGATGACTTTGTGGTTTTTAACTTTGATTCTCATGATGTATCACATTGATTGTTTGCATTTGAGGAATCAACCTTGCATCGTAGGGATAAATTCCACTTAGTCATGTTTATAAACTGATGATGTGTAGTTGAATTCAATTTTCCAGAATTTTGGGCATTTTTGTATCTGTGTTCAGTAGTAATATTAACCCATAGTTTTCTTACCTTGTGGTTTCCTTGTTTGCTTTTGCATCAGGGTGATGCTGGCTTCCTAAAATGAATTTGGAAGTGTTACTTCATATTTTTTGGAAGAGTTTAAGAAGGATTGTTTGTTCATTCTTGTTTGAATGTTTGGCAGAGTTCACCCTGTCCCTGGACTTTACTTTTTTGGGAAGTTTTTGATTACTGAATCAATCTCCTAATTTGTTATTGGTCTGCTCAGGTTTTCTATTTCTTCTATTTCTTCTTTGGCATGTTGTTTATTTCTAGGAATGTATCAATTCCTTCTGGGTTATCCAATTTGTTACCTTGTAATTATTCATAAATCTCAGTATAATTCTTTTCATTTATGAGGAATCCATTGTAATGTTTCCTCCTCCATTGCTGATTTTGTTTGAGTTTTTCTCTATTTTCCTTAGCTAGTTTAACTAAAGGTTTATAGATTTTGTTATTTTTTTAAAGCACTTAGTTTTATTGATTTTTTCTATTTCATTTTAATTTTATTTCTGTTCTTATCTTTATTTCCTTACTTCTGCTAACTTTGGGCTTATTTTGCTCTTCTTTTCCTACTTTCTTGAGGTGTAAATTTAGGTTATTTATTTGAGATATATCTTTTTTTTTAGTGTTATGTGTTCTATAATCTGCCCTCTTTGTACTGCTTTTGCTGCATCCAGTAAATTTTTGTATGCTATAATTTTGTTTCCACTTGTCTTATTTTTGAGATATGGTTATATTACCTTTTGATTTCTGCTTTGACACAATGATTATTCAAGAATGTGTTTTCTAGTTTCAACATATTTGTTAATTTTCCCATGTTCTCACTGTTACTGACTCATTACATTGTTGTCTGAAAAAGTACCTGGAATGATTTTGATCTTCTTATATTTGTGGGGAATTGTTTTGTGATCTAATATATGACCCATTCTAAAAGTATTTAGCATGCACTTGTGAAGAATGTGTATTCTTCTCCTGTTACATGGAAAGTTTTCAATGTGAGAGGTCCATTTGGTCTGCTGTTTTGTTCAAGACCATGGTGTCGTTATCAATTCTCTGTCTTAATATTCTGTCATAATTGAAAGTGAGGTAGTGAAGTCTCCTATAATTGTATTGCTGCTAATTTTTCTCATCAGATCTGTCAATATTTGCTTTATATATTTAGGTGTTCAAATGTTGCATGTGCATATATTTATAATTGTTTGTATCTTCCTGTCAAATTGACCCTTTGTCATTATATAAAAACACTACTTCATTTTTAGAGACAGGTTTTCACTTCAAATTATCCAAGTATAGCTACCCCTGGATTCTTTCAATTACAATTTTCATGGAACATCTTTTTCTATCCCATTACTATTAACCTAGGTGTGTTTTTAAATGTAAAGCAAGTCTCTCGGAGACAACAAATCACTAGATCTTGTTTGTATTTGTTTTTGTTTAATCCATATAATCACTGTAATTTTTTCAATTGGAGGATTTAATCTATTTACCTTTAAAGTAATTATTGATAAGTGAGTACTTACTGCCATTTGTTAATAATTTTCTATCATTTTTGCTGTTTTATAATTCCTTTCTGCCTTTCTTGCTGTCTTCCTTTGTTATTTGATGATTTTTGTAATAATTTACTATGATTCTTTTATTTTTATCTTTTGAATATCTATTATAGGTATTTTTTATTTGTAGTTACCGGCCCCAAGGCTTGCATAAAATATCATGTAGTTAAAATCACTTACTTCAAGTTGATAACATCAGTTGCACACAAAACCATTACACTTTTACTCACTTCACACATAGATTTTTTTTATAATCAGTTTGCTTCTTTTTATATGATGTCCAATTACAAACTTTTGTAATTATAGTTATTCTTAACATTATTTTTAAATTTTCCTATCAAGGTTAAAAATAATTTGTGAACCATTACATTATTATATTATTCTGTGTTGACTATGTATTTGCCTTTACCCTTAAGATTTATGTTTTTACATGCTTTCATGCTGCTGCTTAGCTTATTTTCATTTCAGATTGAATAAATCCCTTGAGCATTTCTTTTAAGGTAGGTCTACTTAAGTCTTTCAGATTATGTTTGCTCGGGAAAGACTTAATTTCTCCTTCATTTTTAAAGGATAATTTTTCCAGGTATAGAATTTTAAGTGGGCAGGGTTTTCTTTCTTTCAGGTCTTCGAATAGACCTTGTCTCTCTCTTGTCCTGCAAAGTTTCTGCTATGAGATCTGCATATTATCTTATGTCGTAAGTCAATTTTTCTGCTTTCAAAATGCTCTTTGTCCTTGACTTTTAACATTTTGATTAAAGTTTTTCTTGATATGGTCTTAATTGGGTTAACCCTGTTCAGGGACTTTTAAACTTCATGGAACTGGATGTTGATTTCCTTCCACAAATTCAGGAGTGTTTTGCCATTATTTATTTATATAATCTTTTTTCCACTTCTGGATTCCATAAACTGTTTATTAGTTCTTTAAAAGGTATTAAATAAATCCTGTAGGCTTTCTTTTTATTCTATTATTCTTTTTTTCCCCTCAGTCTGGATAATTTCAAATGATTTATCTTTGAATTAACTTGTTCTTTTTTCTGCTGGATTAAGCTAATTGTTGAGGCTGTCTTGTATTTTTCATTGAAGACACTGTATTTTTCAGCTCCAGTGTTTCATTTTGGTTCTTTGTTATGATTTCTGTCCCTGTTGAGCTTCTCATTTTGTTCATGTAACGTTTTTCAGATTTTTTCTATTTTCTTGTGGCACTGCTGGACTTCTTTGAAACATTATTGTGAATTCTTTGGAAGTTCATAGATTTCTGTTTCTTTGGGGCTGGTTACTGTAGCATTATTGTGTTACTCTGGAGTATCACGTTTCCCTTGTTTTTCACGTTCCTCTTTGCCTTGGGTTGTCTTTGCATTTGAAGAGGCAGTCACTTCTTCCAAATGCCATGATCTTTCCTAAGCAGAAAAATACCTCCCTCATAGGTACATTTGAAGATACCAGCTTGGTGAGGTATACAGTGGTTCCCAGGTGGACCGTGTCCAGGAACTTATGGGGAAATAGGTTCTGGGGGTCTGTGGTGTCCTGTCTTGGGAGGGACATGCATTGTTTGGGTCAAGTGGGTAGTAGCTGTGGTTGTGGTAGGCACCCTGATCCTGTGACTGTGCTTTGTGGCAGGGATTGGTCCATAATAATGATGGTGCATAGTGGCACCAGCAAGTTCTAGGACCAGAGCACTGTTGTGTATTTGGAAGTATCAGCCCATGGACTCGGGTTCATCCAGTCTCACCAGGCGGGAGGAGCAGTGCTTGGTGGCTCCAGTTCAAACCGATGCAGTAGCTATGGCTCTAAGCAACTCCAGCAGTTGGAGTCCACATCAGTGAACACCTTGGGAGTCTGTGTTGGTAACTAGGGCTTCTGGGATCTCAAAGGTTGCTGAGCTTTCCCTTTCTACCTTCCCCCTGGGGGAGCTCACAGCCAATGGGATACCTCAGGTGCTTTCCTGGTATCAGAAATGGTAAGATATAGGTAGAATATTTCATATCCATTTCTATGCGGCAATCCCTAATCTCTGTACTCTTCTCGGTACCTGAAGCCTCCTAACTACACTATGGGTTCTTTCAAAAATGATGCTCATTGGGAGATAGTTGACTTGATCATTGTGTTTATTTGAAGGTGATGATTGAAATCTTCTTGTTTACCATCTTATTGATATATCTTCTCTTGCTGCACTCACTGTTACCTGCAATAAGCATCTAAGCTATGTTAAAATGAATAATAATTTTACCATGGACTCTGTTTAGAGGTACTCAGTAAAATATTATCTGACATTCCTTTGTGATATTAAATTAGTAGGTTTTTAGTAAAGTAGCTATTCTTTCTTTCTTTAGTTTTTAAAATTTTTGAATCTTTGCGGACATTTCTTTTTTCTAGACCTAGTTTCCAGCATCTCTAATCTACTGATTTCATGGGAGATATTGAACCTAAACAGTATAAATTTAAGGGATTCTTAACCTTCTTGTACTGAGAATCAAGTCAAATTGATGTTTTCGGTATTAGCTGACACATTTTACCACATACCTGTCCCCTTCTAAAATAAAGGTGACGGCCTCCAAGATCACACTTCCTTGTAGTGATCATAACTAGTATCTCCAGGTCTCCTATTCTACTCTTTCTCCAGCAATGAAACAAACCAGGATTAGAGAATTGTGACAAGCTATGCATCTCACAGTCATTTTAACTTAAATGACACATTATAAGTATTATTATAATAGTATTTTTATTGATATTCAAATCACTACCAGAAATGAATAAATTATATTCTTTACAATTTTTTTATGGTATGCTATTGTTTTACAAAACATTGAAGCTTGAAAATACAATTTCATTGGCTATTGATTTTATTCTGTGCTATTTAACAAGCACCAGGGTGCATGGAGATTTGCAGGACTAAATTCTCATGCAGTATGATAAAAAATTTCAAATAATGTAATTCTATTTTTTACCATCCAAAAGTAAAACATAAGTGGGCTTCCATGTGTTTGTTTCCTAAGTTATTTATTGGATTTCTCCCTATTAAATAATGTTGATTATTTTATGAATTGGAGTTTGAATAGCAAGCCAGAAAGAGAGGGCATATGTTCTCATAACTAAACATCAACTCTTAAACCCATTCAAATAAATAAGGTTAATCAGTAATGTAAACTCAAATATAAGTTGAGTCTAAATTACAAGAAAAAGACACACCACATATGTATACAAAAACAATGTACTGTGGCCACCAGTGATTTTGAGAATATGTTATTCTTTTTCACTGACTCACATATTTTTAAAGCTTTTTATAATATGTAAATGTATACAATAAATGCCAGCAATGGGAAAGCTTACTTAATCTAAGTAATTATGTTCACTCCTCTTTGAATAGCAATTCTTCCTGTAGCATACAATTTAGAATGTATTTTATGCCCTCCACAACTGAATAGTTAAGGTTATAGAGGAATAAAGGAAGGGCTTATAATCAGCATGTAACTTCACTGCAACAATACAAAGAAATATCAGACATGGGTCTTAAAGTATACTTCTCTGTTCTTTTATGAATGAACAGGATTATCCAAAGCCTATACATGTCCTTGAAGTTTCCTGGATGGATTCAATAAGGGAAACATTTGTTCCAGCGTGCAAGAGCTGAAGCATTCATTAACTCCTGAATAAGCACAGTGGAGATGGATTGGAGTTTTCCTCACTGGAAATCTATGACAAAGGGTTTTATAACAATACAATGAAGATACAAGAGCTTAATATTAATAATTCTTATCAAGCCTAAAAAAATCAAAGTAGACTTACGCACTAACAGATTTTTAGAAAAGGAAATCATGTATGCTAATCAATGATGTGTTAGTTATGCCATATGATATAGAAGGGGTGAAAGATGATTTGTATACAGTTAAATTGAATTTTCTTACAATTTTTAATTTTTAATAAAAATAAACATAAGCTAATCTTATGGCAAATTCATGGCCTGGGGCATTTGCCTGCCAAAATGTGAACAAACAACACCGAATTTTTATGAACCAGAAAATACTTGTCGAAATGTGGAAAAGGAATGAAAAACTGGTGACAAAGGAAGCCTAGCATCGCAGGTCATAATCTGGAGAAAGATAAAATTTTTAAATGGCAGCTTTATAATTTAGGGAGAAACTAATATTATTTATTAATACTTAAAAAAGCAAATCAAGGGGGTCTGGAAATTTCACATGGTATTATGGCTTGAATAGTGTCCCCTCAAAATTCATATACTGAGGTCCTAAAACTCAGTAACTTAAACTGAAACCTTATTCTTAACATAGTCAATCCTCCATAGAGTAATCATCTAAGGCACAGATCCATTATTATTCAGAAATAAGGAAGTTGCAGAGGTGATTACTTAAATTGAAATCATTACAGCAGACCCTAACGCAGTATGACTGGTATCCCTCCAAAAAGGGAAATTTGGACGCAGAAATGCATACAGGGAAACCAACATGTGAACAAAAAGGTAGCCATATATATGAGCCAAGGACCGAGGCCTAGACCAGATTCTTCTCTCATAGTCCTCAGAATAACAAAGCTTGATTTCAGATTTCTGGCCTCCAGAACTGTGAAATATAAATTTTTTATTGTTTATGCCACCCAATTTATAGTATTATGTTATGAGAACCCTAGCAAATTAATACATATAGCATATTCTAATATACAAATGGTAACTGCCCTTACCACTAACTTCAAATGTACTTAATCAGTAAGGTAGAGAGTGATTTCAAGTAATGTCACACACACACACAAAGTTGAAAGAGTTTAAATTGGCTCATTGCTGGGGCTGACAAATCTGAATGCTGAAAAGTGGATTGGCAGTCCAGAAACTCAAGCAAGAGTTGAAATTGCAGTCTTCACTGCAAAATCAATAGGTGGAAGTCAGGCAAGATTTCTGTGACAGTCTTGAGGTTGAGTTCCTCCTTCTCTGGGAACCCTTAGTTTTTGCTTTTAATGCCTTCAACTGATTGGACAGGCCCATACATATTGAGGGTGATCTCCTTTATTTAAAGTCAACTGACTGTAAATGCCAATCACATGTACAACTACCTTCATAGAAATGTCTACACTAGTGTTTGAACAGCTGGGCACCATTGTCTAGCCAAGTTAACATATATAGATATCACATAAATGTACTGCATCCTCTGCTTTAGATAAAATCTCAAGAGGGGACATTACTCAAAGTTAGTCTCAGACAATAAAAAGTTTAGGTTACTGTTATGTCTATAAACAATCTCAGTTCCATTATTAAAATTTCCAACTTACTAATAAAAATTCCAAGCCTCATATAATATAATAATTACAGACATCTTTTTAAGATTAAGGAATGAGTATCCTTTATCTCCTTCCCTCTGCAAACTCCACTCAAATAACTACATGGATTTTTGAATGGATACATTCCAGAAACAAATCCACACATGTTGGTCATTTTGTTTAAAACAAAGGAAAGGGAAAAAATACAATTTTTAAAAACAGTACAGGTAAACTGGAAATTCATATAGGAAAAAGTATTTCTTACTCTCCTGTCCTACACCATACAAACGTATAAATCAAATCCAGTTGTATTCATGTAATTGGATAGTAGCATAAAAGAACTTCTAGACAAATATGCTCATGACTTTATGTATGCATTCAAGAAAATTGCATTCATGATATTGAGGTAGGCAAATATCTCTTAGAGCACAAAAAGTAAACCATTAGAGAAAATATGGATAATTGGACTGTAATGAAATAAAAAAGATTGTTTTTCAAAAAACATCATTTGGAGAGTTAGGAGGGAAACCACAGGTTATAACATAACACATATAAGTGACAAGGAATAACACATTAAGCATATAACAAAATCCAGCAAGTAATAAAAAAAAAACTAATAGAAAAATCTGCCAAATACTTGAATCAGAACATCACAAAAGAGGATATCCATATGGCTCTCACACACACACAAAATAGTATGAATTTCATAAATCATGAGGAAATGGAAATTAAAGTATGATATGAAACCTCTAGATATGCCCTAGGTTGCCCTCAAGTTAAAAAGATTGATCATATTTTGTGCTGGGTAGATTATGAAGGGACTAGAACATCCATATTTTTCTGTTGAAAATAATAATTAAAAAATATTTTGGAAAATAGTCGAGCAATCTGGTAAAGCTATGCATATGTCTTTCCTACAACTCAGAAATTCGACAACCAAGAATAAGTACCTATACCTACCTATGACCACTAAAACACATAATAGAAATGTTAATAATGGCTTTACTGATAGTAGCCAGACTAATAATTTGTCATTATGTGAGAGAATATATAAAATTTGGTATACTCATCACTAAACTTAAAATGAATAAAAGCATGACATTTAAGGGTATTTACAATTTGAATTCGTTTATAGAAAGTAAAAAATGGAAGACTTCCGGGAAGATGGCAGCATGAGCAGGGTGGCAGAAATCTCCCCAAATTATATATATCTATGAAAATACAGCAAATACAACTATTCCTAAAAGAGAGACCAGAATACACAGGAAAGCACACAACGTGCAGCTACACCTGAGAGGACATGGCACCCCACGAGGCGGGTAAGATATGGAGCCGTGACCCAGCAGGACCTGAGCACTCACCCACCCCAGCGCATCGGCAGGAGGAGAGGATTCAGAGCCAGGAGGGAGAGGAAGTACACCCCGTGAAATAAGCAGCCCTGGTGATCTGCGTGGGGAGCACTGACACACATTGCACGATGTAGCGGAGATTGGAGAGAGAGGGTACAGGATCTGAGCGGGGAACGCACCAGGGTGCTTGCAGCCAGCACGCGCTTTTTTTCAGTGGTCTTAAAGAGACAGGAGCCCAGCGGAGGAGCCGAATCACTCAGCCTAGCAGTCTGGGAGTCCTGGGGAGTTTCGGAACCCATAGCTGGCGACTGGGAAAGGGTGGCCACAATTCGACTTCCCACGGAGATCAACAGCCTCCCATTCATTCCCAGTCAGGCCAAACCTATAAAAGGCCTGCAGAGCAGTGCAGCCACAGCTGTGAAATAGTGGAGCAACAGCGCCACCTACAGCATCCCCACAGAATCTACTCACAGTGGAGGTTTTTTTGTGTTTTTTTTTGCTGTTTTGTTTTGTTTTTTGTTTTTTCTTCTCTTTCTTTTTTCTTTTTTTTTCTTTCCTTCTCTTTTATTTTCCTTTTTAAAGTCATAAAGAGCCCAGCTGACATACATGGCAACTACCAGCGACTACTTCAATAGCGATGAAAAGACAGAGGAATATGGTCCAGACTAAGATCAAAAAGACAACGCAAGAGAGGGAGTCTGAAGGGATGGAAATGCACAGTCTTCCTGAAAAAGAATTCAGAATAAAAGTCATAACAATGCTGATGGATCTACAGAGAAATGTGCAAGAGCTGAGGGACGAAGTGAGAGAAGTGAGGGAAGACAATGCAGAAAACAGACAAGCGATCGATGGGCTTAACAGCAGACTGGATGAGATGCAAGAGACTGTTAATGGAATAGAAATCAGAGAACAGGAATACAGAGAAGCTGAGGCAGAGAGAGATAAAAGGATCTCTAGGAATGAAAGAATATTAAGAGAACTGTGTGACCAATCCAAACAGAAAAATATTCACATTATAGGAGGACCAGAGGAAGAAGAGGGAGAAAAAGGGATAGAAAGTGTCTTTGAAGAAATAATTGCTGAAAACTTTCCCACGCTGGGGAAGGAAATAGTCTCGCAGCCACAGAAGCCCACAGATCTCCCAACACAAGGGACCCAAAGAAAACAACACTGAGAAACATAATAATTAAAATGGCAAATATCAAAGATAGAGACAGAGTATTAAAGGCAGCTAGAGAGAGAAAAAAGATCACCTACAAAGGAAAACCCATCAGACTATCATCAGACTTCTCAACAGAAACCTTACAGGCCAGAAGAGAATGGCATGATATATTTAACGTAATGATACAGAAGGGCCTCGAACCAAGAATATTGTATCCAGCATGATTATCATTTAAATATGATGGAGGGATTAAACAATTTAAAGACAAACCAAAGGTGAGAGAGTTTGCTTCTCATAAACCATCACTGCAGGATATCTTAAATGGACTGATCTAGAGGGAAGCACCCCTAAGGCTAAAAAGATGTCACCAGAGAAAATAAAGTCATAGCAAAGAAAGCAGACCATCCAAATACTAACTAAAGGCAAAGAATAAAACACCTAGTATATAAAGAATGGAGGAGGAAGAATAAGAAGGGAGAGAAATAAGGAAATATCAGACGGTGTTTACAATAACTTAACAAGAAAGTTAAGTTGGATTGTTAGATAGTAAAGAAGCAACCCTTGAACCTTTGGTAACCACGAATCTAAAGTCAGCAATGGCAATAAGTACATATCTATCCATAATCACTGTAAATGTAAATGGACTGAATGCACCAATCAAAAGACACAGAGTAACAGAATGGATAAAAAAGCAAGACCCATCTATATGCTGCTTACAAGAGACTAACCTCAAACCCAAAGATACACACAGACTAAAGGTGAAGGGATGGAAAAAGATATTTTATGCAAACAACAAAGACAAAAAAGCAGGTGCTACAGCACTTGTATCAGACAAAATAGACTTCAAAACGAAGAAAGTAGCAAGAGATAAAGAAGGACATTATGTAATGATAAAGGGGTCAATCCAACAAGAAGATATAAACATTATAAATATATATGCACTGAACACAGGAGAGCCAGCATATGTGAAACAAATACTAACAGAATTAAAGGAGGAAATAGACAGCAATGGATTCATTTTAGGAGACTTCAACACACCACTCACTCCAAAGGACAGATCAAACAGACAGAGAAAAAATAAAGACACAGAGGCACTGAACAACACACTAGAACAGATGGACCTAACAGACATCTACAGAACTCTGCACCCAAAAGCAGCAGGATACACATTCTTCTCATGTGCACATGGAACATTTTCCAGAACAGACCACATACTACGCCACCAAAAGAACATCAGTGAATTCAAAAATATTGAAATCCTACCAACCAACTTCTCAGAATACAAAGGTATAAAACTAGAAATAAATTTTAGGAAGAAACCAAAAAGACTCACAAATACATGGAGACTTAACAACATCCTAATTAATCAATGGGTTAATGACCAAATCAAAACAGAAATCAAAGAATATATGGAGACTAAAGAAACAACAACACAAAGCCACAACTTCGGTGGGACGCAGCAAAGGCAGTTCTAAGAGGAAAGTATATTGCAATCCATGCCTATTTAAAGAAGGAAGAACATTTCCAAATGAATAGTCTAAAGACTCAAGTACTGAAATTGGAAAAAGAAGAACAAATGAGGCCCAAAGTCACCAGAAGGAGGGACATAATAAAGATCAGAGAAGAAATAAATAAAATTGAGAAGAATAAAACAATAGAAAAAAATCAATGAAACCAAGAGCTGGTTCTTTGAAAAAATAAAAAAAATAGATAAACCCCTAGCCCTACTCATTAAGAGAAAAAGAGAATCTACACACATAAACAGAATCAGAAATGAGAAAAGAAAAATGACGACAGACCCCACAGAAATACAAAGAATTATAAGAGAATATTATGAGAATCTATATGCTAACAAGCCGGAAAACCTAGAAGAAATGGAAAACTTCTTAGAAAAATACAACCTTCCAAGACTGACCAAACAAGAAACAGAAAAACTAAACAGACAAATCACAAGCAACGAAATAGAAGCGGTAATTAAAAAACTACCCAAGAACAAAACACCTGGACCAGATGGATTCACCTCTGAATTCTACCAGACATATCGAGAAGAAATAACACCCATTCTCCTTAAAGTTTTCCAAAAAATAAAAGAGGAGGGAATACTCCCAAACGCATTCTATGAAGCCGCATCACTCTAATACCAAAACCGGGCAAAGATCTCACCAAAAAGAAAATTACAGACCAATATGCCTAATGAACGTAGATGCAAAAATACTCAACAAAATATTAGCAAACCGAATTCAAAAATACATCAAGAGGATCATACACCATGATCAAGTGGGATTCATCCCAGGCATGCAAGGATGGTACAACATTCAAAAACCCATCAACATCATCCACCACATCAACAAAAAGAAGAACAAAACCACATGATCATCTCCATAGATGCTGAAAAAGGATTTGACAAAATTCAGCATCCATTCACGATTAAAACTATCAACAAAATGTTTATAGACGGCAAGTACCTCAACAACATAAAGGCCATATATGACAAACCCACAGCTAACATCATACTTAACAGCGAGAAGCTGAAAGCTTTTCATCTAAGATCGGGAACAAGACAGGGATGCCCACTTTCTCCACTGTTATTCAACATAGTACTGGAGGTCCTAGCCACCCCAATCGGACAAAACAAAGACATACAAGGCATCCAGATTGGTAAGGAAGAAGTCAAATTGTCCCTATCTGCAGATGAGATGAAACTGTACATAAAAAACCCTAAGGTCTCCACTCCAAGACTACTAGAACTAATATCTGAATTCAGCAAAGTTGGAGGATACAAAATTAACATACAGAAATCTGTTGCTTTCCTATACACTAACGATGAACTAACAGAAAGAGAAATCAGAAAAAGAACTCCATTCACAATTGCATCAAAAAGAATAAAATACCTAGGAATAAAACTAACAAAGGGAGTGAAAGACCTTTAGTCTGAATACTACAAGACACTCCTAAGAGAAATTAAAGAGGACACTAACAAATGGAAATGCATCCCATGCTCTTGGCTAGGAAGAATAAATATTGTCAAAATGGCTATACTACCTAAAGCAATCTACAGATTCAATGCAATCCCTATCAAACTACCAACAGCTTTCTCCAATGAACTGGAACAAATAATGCTAAAATTCATATGGAACCCCAAGTGACCCCGAATAGCCAAAGCAACCTGAGAATGAGGAATAAAACAGGGGAATTACGCTCCCTGACTTCAAACTCTACTACAAAGCCACAGTAATCAAGACAATTTGTTATTGGCACAAAAACAGACCCACAGACCAGTGGAACAGAATAGAAAATCCAAACATTAACCCAAACATATACAGTCAATTAATATTTGATAAACGAGCCTTGGATATATAACCGCCTCTTCAGCAGTTGGTGTTGGAAAAACTGGACAGCTACATGTAAGAGAATGAAACTGGACTACTGTCTAACCCCATATACAAAGGTAAACTCAAGGTGGATCAAAGACCCGAATGTAAGTCGTGAAACCATAAAACTCTTAGAAAAAAACATAGGCAAAAATCTCTTGGACACAAACATGAGCGACTTCTTCATGAACATATCTTCCCGAGCAAGGAAAACAAAAGCAAAAATGAACAACTGGGACCATATCAAGCTGAAAAGCTTCTGTACATCAAAGGACACCATCATTAGAACAAAAAGACATCCTACAGTATGGGAGAATATATTCATAAATGACGTATATGATAAGGGGTTCACCTCTAAAATATATAAAGAACTCATGCACCTTAACAAACAAAAAGCAAATAATCCAATTAAGAAATGGGAAGAGGACATGAACAGACACTTCTCTAAAGAAGAAATTCATATGGCCAACAGGTACATGAAAAGATGCTCCACATCACTAATCATCAGAGAAATGCAGATTAAAACCACAATGAGATATCACCTCACACCAGTAAGAGTGTCCAACATCCAAAACAAACAACAAATGTTGGCGAGGATGTCGAGAAAAGGGAACCCTCTTACACTTCTGGTGGGAATGCAAATTAGTTCAACCATTGTGGAAAGCAGTATGGAGGTTCCTCAAAAAATGCAAAATACAAATACCATTTGACCCAGGAATCCCACTCCTAGGAATTTACCCTAAGACTGCAGCAGCCGAGTTTGAAAAAGACATATGCAACCCTATGTTTATCACAGCACTATTTACAATAGCCAAGAAATGGAAGCAACCTAAGTGTCCATCAGTAGATGAATGGATAAAGAAGAGGTGGTACATATACATAATGGAATATTATTCAGCCATAAGAAGAAAACAAATCCTACCATTTGCAACACCATGGATGGATCTAGAGGGTATTATGCTCAGTGAAAGAAGCCAAGCGGAAAAAGACAAGTATCAAATGATTTCACTCATTTGTGGAGTATAAGAACAAAGAAAAAAACTGAAGGAACAAAACAGCAGCAGACTCACAGAACCCAAGAATGGACTAATAGTTACCAAAGGGAAAGGGACTGGGGAAGATGGGTGGGAAGGGAGGGATAAGTGGGAAAAAGGGGCATTACGATTAGCAGATGTAATGTTAGGGGGGCACAGGGAGGGCTGTACAACTCAGAGAAGACAAGTAGTGATTCTATAGCATCTCACTATGCTAATGGACAGTGACTGTAATGGGGTTTGTGGGGGGGCCCTGATGAAGGGGGTAGTTTAGTAACCGTAATATTGCACATGTAATTGTAGACTAATAATTCCAAAATAAATTATAAAAAAGAAAAGGAACGTAAAAAATGGACAACACTAATTAACTGTGATAATAAGACTAGAGGCAGTGATTGAGGGGTTAAGTTGCTAGTGTTATATACATTTTTCTCTGCTTTAAATTTTTGCTAGTTTAACCAGTTATGAACTTATGATTTATGCACTATTTGTAATGAGTTATGCTTGAAAATCAGTTATATTATAAAAATATAAATCCAGAAGGATAAAGAAAATGAGTTAAACGAGAGTAATTTTGGAGCCTAGAAAGCAGATGGATGTGGGGTAAATATGGGTTCTATATACCAATTCCTCACCTAAATAATCCATGTTAGCAGGGTTTTTCTGGATCTTCTGATTTTTTCTTGTGGAAGAGAATGTTTTTTAGGAGGACTTTGTGATCAGCCATGTGTGAAAATGGATAGATCCCCAAAGTAAACCTCCAACTTTTCTCTATTACTCTGTGATGCACACATAGTGCAAAATACTTGTCATTATATTTATAGATAAAAATTTTCTTTATATGTAGAGGATGGAAGTGTTCTGTTCTAATTTTTTCTTAAAAATATACTTTAAACCAATCCTTCTTTTACCCTCACATTTTTCTCAACTCAAGTTCCTGGAATACTGTCAGGGTGTGACTTCTAGGTTTCAGATCTGGTTAGTCACCCAAGGATAAAGTCATAATAGTAGTGACTTGAAGGGGTTTCAAAATGTTGTGACGGTAAGTAGAGCCATTCTTAATTTCCCCTTTGGCCAAGCCCAATGTAATCTCCTTATTGAGAAAACAGTCTAAGTCTTTTTTTGAGAGCATAATCTACACCAGAGCATAAACCTCATACTCACAGAATATTATTTTTTAGAAGGCACATCACCTATGCCATGCCTTTAGCACTCAGTCTCCTGGGCATCCATCTTTGATTAGTTCTGCTGGTGTAAACTGAATTTTGCCTTTATTGAATACTCATATATTTGTTCCTAGGGATGCTGTTTTCTCATAAACATCTCCACAATTGTATGTTCTTTATCCTGACCCTCCTGCTGCCTTTCCAACTTTGTCAGTTATTAGAATAATTGCATTAATCTAGCTTGTCATAGTTAAACACCACTGTTTGGCCTCTATTTTAGAGAGGCTGTTATCACTGTTTCTGTAGGAAAATCTGTTTTATAGCATCCATTCTATCATCTGCATTTCTAAGGAATGCAATAATTTACTGCATCTTCCAGCCATATGCACAATGCCCATTTCCTCAAATTTTTAGTTCCTTTCTAGACTGCCTATAACAATTCTGACATTTCTTTTTTTAAAACTGAGGTATACAACATAATGATTTGAAATTTGTATTTATTGCAAAATGATCACCACAGTAACTTCTGTCACACCTACCTAATTACAATATTTTTCTTGTGATTAGAACTTTTAAGATCTATTCTCTTAACAATTTCAAATATGCAATACAGTCTTATTAAGTATAGTCACCATGTTATACATTACATATCCATGACTTACTTATTTTATAACTGGAAGTTTGTAAGTTTCATCCCCTTTATACATTTCATCCACTCCAACTGCCCACCTTTGCTACCAACAATCGGTTCTCTTTATGTTTAAATTTGGCTTTTTGGTTTTTGTTGTTGCTGTTTTATATTCCACATATAAGTGAGAGCATCTGGTATTTGAGTTTCTCAGTCAGACGTATTTCACTTAGCATAATGCCCACAAGATCCATTCATGTCACAATTAGCAAGATTTCCTTCTTTTTATGGTTGAATAATACTCTATTATATATATTTACCACATCTTCATCCATCTGTTAACAGATACTAAGGTTGTTTTTATATTGGCTATTATATATAATGCTGCAATGAACATTAGGGTGCATATATCTTTTTGAGTTAGTATTTTGCTTTATTGGGATAAATGCCCAGAAGTGGAAGTGCTGAATCATATGGAAGTTCTCTTTTTAGTTTTTTGAGGAAATCCCATGGAGTTTTCCATAGTGGCTGAACCAATTTACATTCCCATCAAAAGTGCACAAGGGTTCCCTTTTTTCCTAATCCTCACCAACACTTATTATGTCTTGATTTTCTCTGATATAGCCATTCTAACATGTATGAGGAAATATCTCATTGTGGTTTTGATTTGCTTTTCCCTGATGATTACCGATGTTGAGCATCTTTTCATATGCCTGTTGGCCTTCCATGTCTTCTTTGAAAGAATGTCTGTTCAAATCATCTCAGTTTTTTATCAGATGGTTTTTGCTTTTGAGTTATATGAGTTCTTTATGTATTTTGGATATTAACTCCTTATCAGATAAATGATTTGCAAATATTTTTTCCCAACAGTAGGTTGCCTTTTTATTTTGCTGATGGTTTCCTTTGCTGTGCAGAAGCTTTTCATGTACTTATTTTTAAAAATTAATTGAATTAAAATTGACAAGTAATACTAGCTTCAGGTATACCAGATAGTGATTCAATATTTTTATACATTATGAAATGATCACCATGATAGTTCTAATTACCATCTGTCACCATACAAAGTTATCATAATATTATTGACTATATTCCCTATGCTATATATTATATCCCTGTGCCTTATTTATTTTATTACTAGAAGTTAGTACCTCTTATTCCCCTTCACCTATTTTGTCCATCCCCTTTTCTCCTCTGGCAACCAATCTGTTCTCTGTATCTATGAGTCTGTTTCTATTCTGTTTTCTTAGTTCACTTGTTTTTTTAGATTTCACACATAAGAGAATCATATGGTATTTGACTTATTATGTCTGACTTATTTCACTTAGAATAATACCCCCTACATCCATCTATGTTGTCACAAATGGCATCATTTCATTTTTTATGGGACAGATACCTAAGTTGCTTCTATAACTTGGCTACTGTAAATAATGTTGGAACAAATATAGGGGTATATGTATTTTTGAGTTAGTGTTCTCATTTTCTGCAGATAAATACACAGAAGTGGAATTGCTGGATTGCATGGTAGTTCTATTTTTAATTTTTTGAAGAACCCTCAAACAGTTTTTCTGTAGTGGCTGTACCAATTTACACTCCCTCGAACAGTGTAGGAGGGTTCCCTTTACTCCATATCCTCACCAACACTTGTTATTTCTTGACTTTATGGCAATAGCCATTCTGACAAGTGTGAGGTAATATTTCATTGTGCTTTTGATTTGCAGTTCCCTGATGATTCGTGATGTTGAACACTTTTTCATATATCTGTTGACTCTACATCTTCTTGGGAAAAAAACCCAGATCTTCTGCCCATTTTTAAAATTATGTTATTAAATTTTTGTATGAGATCTTTATATATTTTGGATACCACTCCCTTATTAGATACACAGTGTGCAAGTACCTTCTTCCTTTTAGTAGGTTGCCTTTCATTTTATTGATGGTTTCTATCACTGTGCAAAGGCTGTTAGTTTTATATAGTGCCATTTATTTAGTTTTTCTTTTGTTGTGCTTGTCTGGAGACAAATCCAAACTATATTGCCAAAACCAATGGCAAATACCTTACTGTCTATGTTTTCTTCCAGGAGTCTTATGGTTTCAGGTCTTATATTTAAGTCTTCAATCCATTTTGAGTTTATTTTTGTATATGATTTAAGAAAGTAGGTCAGTTGCATTCTTTTGTATGAATCTGTTCAATTTTTCCAAGACCATTTATTGAAAACCATTTATTTCTGGTCTGATCTTTATTACTTCCCTCTTTCTCCTAATTTTGGGCTTTGCTTATTCTTCTTTTTCCAGCTCCTTTTTAATGTAAAGTTATATACTTTCTAGTGTAGTATCAAATTTGAGTGGTTTAGGGAACCCCTTGAAGTTATAATTGATGTCACAGATGAGGAAAGTATTATATACATACTGTTCCCACTCACATTTGCAGGCACAGAGTAGAGAATACAGGTACAGGCTTTTGAGTTACTTCCCACCAGAGCTGTATTGTTTCCTCTCTAGCAGGATACTCCCTAAACTAAAGGATACACACAAAAAATAGAGTCCCATCTGAGTCTGAGAATTCAAGTCTTTTTTGGATAACTTATCATATGGGCATAGTCTGATAGGCAATCAACCATAATAACCAAATCTCAGGACCTCATCAATAAAACCAGGGCATGTTGTCAATGATAATGCAATGAAATACTGATAAGGTGGTACAGCCTAGGTGATTGCTCAGGCTTAAATAAATTCAACAATTAATACAAATAGCTTACCAAGAGCTACATTTCCAGGTATTGGCCCGGAGTCAATCATGCCTCTACCCAGGCTCCATTAGAGAATTAAAAGACTGAGGGAAAAAAAAAATACAAGTTATTTTTTTTCTCATAGATCTCTAAGTTAATGAGTCTAGAATCAGAAGAAATAAATTCACTCACTAACTTAATCATTTATTCTTTTATTCATCTGTGTTAGTTTTATAGGGCTTCCAAAACAAAATACCACGGACTGGATGGCTTACACAAGAAAAATTTATTTTCTCACATTTGTGAAGGCTAGAATCTGAGATTAAAGTTATGGATGATTGGTTTCTAGTGACGTATCTCTATTTGGCTTGTTGATGGCCATTTTTTCCTTTTGCTCATATAAATTTCCCTCTGTGTGTTTCTATTTCCTAACCTCTTCTCTTAAGGACACGAGTCATATTGGATTGAAGCCCACCTCAGTGACATCATTTGAACTTATCTATCTATCTCTTTAAGGATTCTATCTCCAAATAAAGCCAGGATAAGGAACTTTAACATAAGAATTTTGAGGGAACCCATTCAACCCATAACAAACAGTTTTTAATAAATTCTTTCAGATTCAAAGTTTTTTTCTGTTATTTACTATTGTTTAAACATATGTTGAATTTAAGATGTAGAAACACAATTTAAATATTACAACCATAAAAAAATTAGCACTACTTGGAAAAACTTATTCCCATTAATTAACCATTAATCAACCAAAGTACTTTTCATTGGATTTTTAAGCTATTTACAAAGAAAGATTTTTAAAAGAGAGGATTGAGTTTCCCACATCTACAATTTGATTTTAATCTTCTGATGTAGGATTCCTTTGAAAAATACATGTATTAAAATTTTAAAATATATTTCATAGATTTATATGTAATACCTTGTCCAGGTGATTTCCTTCAGACTGTCACTTTAGTTTTCTGCTCTTCTCCAGTGATTTTAGCAATGTCTGATAAATACAAGGTGCTCAAAAATATTTGCTGAGTGAACAACCAAGGAAAGATTGATGAATTGCTTCATTTCTCTGTAGAAGTAGAGTAAAACATTTTGACAAGTATTTTGGCTAGATTTTTTTAATTTGTCTATAGGATATCTAGTTTATTACTTGCTCATTTTATTTCTAATATATAAATACTGCTATTTAATAAAAAGGATGCTTTTTTTCAGGTCTAGAAAAAGCATGGAAACTAAAATTATATATTTCCCATATTTAATCAAAAAAGATTTCAAAATAATTCTTGTGTCTTTTGTTTGAATACTCAGTTCATCCTCCCCTACAGATATTTCAAACTATATCCCAAGATCCATCTGGATCCTCTGATCTCACTGTATTCTTTTTTTTTTATGTTCTAGCATTCAATATGTACAACTATCCTATTTTAGGTATTCAGCTTTACAGAATTTTACTAAGACACTGACTATTTTACTGCTCAGTGCTATTCATATGAGTGAATATTTATTTGAGATATTTGAAAATTAATTCTGAAGATTTCTTTTTCCTATATAGAACTGGTTGGCTATTTTTATATGGCAATGAGAAGTACAGGAGAGACTGGATTTTACTCTGATTGAATGGGTTGCAAAGACCCTAGTGATAAATTTCTAGTTCAAACTTGGTTCTATTTGTTTATATCACCATTCAAACTTCTAATTTTGTTTTTATTTTTGAGGGATTAGCTCATTATATGATTTTTCATGTTAATGAGTTAATACATAAATTTACATAAAAAAATCAAATGCAATCATATAATATTTTTGTGATCTGTACAGTAATGTATCAGAATGGTTGGCCTCCTTTGTAAGTTATGTACTTTTATCATGACTCTATATGATTCAGCATTTATATTTGGTTTATTTGGTAAACTGAAGTGGAAGGTCATTAAGAAAAGTGGAATCTGTTTATCATCGCTGTGTCAGATCTCAAAAATCACTTTACACATATTGAAGGGTAAATTTACTTGACAATTGCTTTTGACCATTTCAATTTGTATATATTCCTTGACACCAAAGCAAGAAAAAGTACAAAAGTTGATTAGTTCCCATTTTTATTCATGTGCATGTGTGTATGAATAGGAATGTATATATTTATATTTACATACATCTGAAATACCAAAAAGTGGGTTAATTTCTGTACTATACAATCAGGACCTATAAGAGCCTTGTGATGGTAACTGCTATGCTTTTCTATTTATCATAATAAATTTGAGTGATATCAATGTCTCTTTTTAGGCAACTTACAATAGCATATTAAAATTTTTCTAGACTATGAAAAGAAATAACAAAACAAAGAGATCTTTTATATCCTTTCATAACCTATTTGATTGTTAAGCTCCTTTAGAAATAAATGAATTAATGTATAAGAAATGAAGAGAATATTAATTTTAGAACTCACTTAAGTGTATCTGTTACTAGAATAAATAACCTAATGAATGATGCCCTAAGCTCTCTTCAATTTTTAATAAAAAAGTGGAAAAATGTAACAAGACTTATCAGTGAGTAAAATCTTAGAAAAAAGAGAACATTGTGCATTGAGAAATGGAAGCACATTTTAACAGCAGGATTTTTACGTGTAACGTAGGATGATATGTGGTACTTAGTGGTCTGGTTGAGGATGATAACTTGGAGGTTAATGCAGGTCAGAAAATAGATGATCAGGCTGATTGTGGTTTTTATAAAAGTTTAGAGAGTACTGTAAGTATAATTAGAGAAAGAAGTAAAGATGCTACAACAAATGTACACTTGCTGTGTTAATTCAGTTTAAAGGAAAATAAGATATAATCATCAACTGTAATTGATTAATAAAAAACTCAGTGTCTCACAACAATAATTTATTCCCATGGATCAGAGGGTTAAGTTAAATCTGATCTAGGCTGTGCTTAGCTGTCCTTTTTCCAGACTACAGGTTGGGCCTAGATTTGGTCTATGTATCATTATTCTTGGACTATCTAGCTAGCATGATCTTCTCATGATGACTGTAGTAGTGCAAGAGGACAAGTGGAATAGGTGACACATCATAAAGTTTATATCCATAGTTGGCACATTGCAGTTTTCATCTACATTTAATTGGCCAAAAGCAGTATATGATGATTAGTTTTATGTGGCAAGTTGACTGGGCTAACGGATGCCCAGATAGCTGATAAAACACTATGTGGGATGTGTCTGTTAGGGTTAACACCTAAATCCATAGAATGAGTAAAGAACACCCTCACCAATGCAGGTATTATTAACAATAATTGTTCTCATGAGGGAAGTATGGGAGTGAAAGCTCTCCATTTTGGTTAATTCTCATGTAGTCAGAGACAAACTGATCTTCAAATAAAATAAATTATGGCATATAATAATGGCTAACTTCATATTTTAAGAGCATTTCTTTACTATCCACAGATGGTGTACATTGCATTCTACTAAAGAAATATAGTATATTTCCATGTAGCACAAAAAGCACAAGATTTGTCTGATTTTTGATATTGTTTCTAATCTGTATCACATTGTGTTTGAGACAAATATCCAAGGTGCATTACAGAGAAACACAAATGGTTTCCTATACTTAAACCAGCCTCTCATCCCTTGATCCATAAACTTGAGGAGTAATCATATTACACTATAGACATCACAGTGGTGGCAAGAATGGCTTTGGAGTGTGACTACTCTGTTGGGGCATAGTAAAGGAAGTTTTTTCTATCATCCCTGTGTTCCTGCTACATACATAAATTGCAATATAATTGGATAGGGACTTGGCAACCTTTTGTCACAACAGTGCTGGCTTGAAAATGGATGTGACCACATGAAAAAGAACTGTGGATCATGGATCTCACTCCTATTGCTGCAAGAACACAGAGTTCTACAAACAACCAGAATGACCTTGGAAGCAGATTCTTCCCTATAGCATACATAAAGGAAGGTAGCCCAGTTGACATCTCTATTTCAGTCTTATGAGATTATGATCAGAGAATCCAGCTATATAATATCAAACTTCTGACCTACAGAAACTGAGAGGTATGTTTTTTAAAGCTACTAAATTTGTGGTAATTTTTTTTACACAGCATCAGAAAACTAATACAATGATATAAAGAACAAAGTGAGAAATTCACCATACATTTAGGTTTGGTTCATAAATAGGCATTTTATATTGGTATGCAGTTAGCCAAAGACAAATAGAAAAATTTTAAAGCATCCAGAGGGGAGAAAGATAAGTTAAAAGGTTTTTTAATTATGTTGACAGCTTATTCCTCAAGAGCATCTATTACAGCCAAAAAAATAATGAAATGATAGCTTAAAACTGTTGAAAGACCATAACTTCCAGCCTAAAGAGCTATACCCAGTAAAAATATTTTTGAAATGTAGATATTTTCAGTAAAATTAAAATTAGATATAATGATTTAGTACCACAATGAACTGAATTAAGGAAATTTAAAATGAACTAGTACAAACAGAAGGAAAATTTATCCTAGAAACAAAGGTTGATATGTTCAAAGAAATTTAAAAGCAAAAGAAGTGGTAAATATTTTGTTAAATAAAAAATTCATTGATTTTATAAACTAGTAAACTTTTTGAAAGTTTCATATGCTAAATGTTTTAACTGTTTCTGGTCATAAGATCTTTGCCATAACTACTTAATTCTAGTGTTAAAACAGCCATAGAAAATACAAAAATGAGTTTATGTGTTCATGTTTCAGTGAATTTTATTACACCAACAGGCAATGAGTTTGTTTTAGTTTGTGAAACCCTGGTATAAATCATAATAAAGTCTTTTGGGATTGGAAATACAATGCAGAATTAAAATTAGTGATATTAAGATATGATTGGAAGAGGATAAGAAATTATTTGAGATCCTTGTGTTAACCAGCATGAAATTAAAACTCTTCATCAATAAGGGTGTATATATGAAATATCTGACAAAAATTTTCATATATGAAAATACGTGCATGTGTAATTGTTTAGAATTCACCAGTGTGTATATATATATATGTACTGTACATGAACAAACAGTTCATGAATATATATATACATATATATATATACATGAAAAAATTCTCCCTCCTTATTGTCATTATACTCCTCACTCCCTTATACTGAGGGAGGAAAGATTCCTCCTTAACTCACTACTAACAATTAAAATCAAGGGGACCCTATATGAACAACTCAGGAGTCCAACATGGTATATATATCATGGCAAACAGATTGTAAGGTGATCTTGCCTCTCCTGGTTTTCATGTGTTTGTGATTCCTTCTTCTTTATTGTGGGTAGAATGGTGACTTGCTTCTGACCAATAGAATGGGGCAAAAGTTATGTAATATGCATTATGTATAAATGATTATGTGGTTATATATGATTGAAGCATGTGCCTTGTTAGAGTCTCTCTCTCTATTGCTGGCTTTGAGGAAGGAAGAACCCATGCTGAGTGACCCCAAAGGACAAGGATGATTGTAGTCTCTAGGAATGAGGGAAAGAAGCTGAGGGTTGTTTCTGTTCAACAGCTAGGAATTAACTGCTGTCTTCAGGCTGATAACAAAAAGGAATTGAAATCTGCAAACAGCCATTTGTATGAGGAAGCATGTCCTTCCTCAGTCAAGTCTTCAGATGAGAACTGAGCTCTGATCAACATATTGATTGTAGCTCTGTGAGGCCCTAAAAAGAGAACCCCATTAAACAGTGCCTGGGCTCTGACCCACACAAACTATGAGGTAATAATATATGCTGTTTTAAGCAACTAAAATGTGGTAATATTGTTACACGGTAATAAAAAGAGGTTTTAGTTACAAAGGGGAACATTTCACCAGGGGACCAAACATATATTCTATTGAATTGAATGTTGATAACCCCTCCTCCATCTAGCCACTTTTTGCTCCTCCTGCTTCATAATCAACAGCAAAAGAAGGTGCTTATGTATTGACTGAGGTGATTTATACTGATAAATAAGGGGAAATTGAGTTGATAAAGGAATATGTGTGGAATGTTGGGGATCCTATAGAATGCTGTTACTCCTTTCAGGTCCTATGTTTGAAGTCACTGAGAAACTAAAACAGTCGAATTCAGGCAGCAGTGTTAATGGCCCAAACACTTCATGAATTATGGTTTATTCAACCCCAACCTAATCTCAGCCCCCTGCCAGGCAAGAAATCCAGGCCAGCTAAGGTACTTGCAGAGGGCAAAGAAATATGGAATTAGTAGTGGAGGAAGGTAATTATGCACAACAGCTATAATTCTCCATCCATCTGTGTCATGTCCAGTTTCTTTCACCAGTATCTTTTAGTATTCAGTGTACAGGTCTTTTACCTCCTTATCAATTACATTCCTAGGGTTTTTTTGATGCAATTATAAATGGGATTGTTTTCTTGATTTCTTTTTTTGGCTAGTTCATTATTATGCACATTATTAGTGTGTAGAAATGTGACAGATTTTGTGTATTGATTTTGTATCCTGCAACTTTACTGAATTTGTTGACTACTATTTTTGGTGGAGTCTTTAGAGTTTTCTACATATAATATCATGCCATTTGCAAATAGTAATAATTTTACTTCCTCATTTCTAAATTGGATACCTAATATTGCCTAATTGCTCTGACAAGGATTTCCAATACTATGCAGAATAAAAGTAGGCAGGGTAGCCATCCTTGTCTTGTTCCTGATCTTAAAGGAAAAGCTTTCAGCTTTTCACTGAGTATGATAGCTGTAGGCTTGTCACTTATGGCCTTTATTATGTTGAGTTTGTTCCCTCTGTACTCACTTTGTTCAGAGTTCTTTTTAATCATAAATGGACTTTGAATTCTGTCTAGTAGGTTTTCTGCATCCATTGAGATAATCATATGACTTCTATTCTTCATTTTGTTAATGAGGTGTATCATATTGACTGATTTGTGAATGCTGAGGAATCCTTGCATCCCTGTCATAACTCCCACTTGATCATGGTGTATGATCTTTCAATGTATTATTGAATTTGGTTTGCTACTATTTCACTGAGGATTTTTGCATCTTTGTTTATTAGGGATATTAACCTGTAATTTTCTTTTCTGATAGTGTCCTTGTTTTGGTGTCAGGGTAGTACTAATAGTCCTTTAATATGGAAGTCTTCCTTCTTTTCTATTTTTTAGAGGTGTTTGAGAACGATTGCTATTAATTCTTTGTAATTATTTAGAATTCATCTGTAAAACATCTGGTCCTGTATTTATATTTGTTTGGAGCTTGTGATTTCTGATTCAATCTTATTAGTAATTGGTCTGTTAATATTGTCTATTTCTTCATGATTCAGTCTTGGAAGGTTTTCTGTTGCTAAGAATTTATCCATTTCTTCTAGGTTGTCAAATAACATCTCATAGTAGTCTTTTATAATTCTTTGCATTTTTGTGGCCTCAGTTATAACATTTTCTCTTCCATTTCTGGTTTTATTTATTTGAGTCCTCTCTTTTTTTTCTTGGTTAGTCTGTCTAAAAGTTTGTCAGTTTTATTTATCATTACAAAGAAGAAGCTCTTAGTTTCACTGATCTTTTCCAATTTCTTAGTCTCCATTTCATTTTTTTCTTCCATCTATTAACTTTGGACTTCATTACTTCTAATTATTTTTTATTAAAGTGTCATTGATATCTCATTGATATGATGGTTTCACATAAACAACACAGTGGTTTTAACATTCAACCATATTATCAAGTCCATACCCCCTCTATTGCGGTTACTGTCTATCAGTGTACTAAGATGTTATAGAGTCATTAATTGTTTTCTCCATGCTGTACTGCCTTCCCTGTGACCTACATATATTGTGATTGCAAATTATAGTGTCCCTTAATACCCTTCTCCGTCCCCACAAACCCTCCCCAACCGCTCCCTTCTGGTTATCACTAGTCCCTTCTCAGTGTCTGTTGAGTCTAATGCTATTTTGTTCCTCTAGTTTTCCTTTGTTGTTATACCCCATAAATGAGTGAAATAATTTGGTACTTGTCTTTCTCCCCCTGGCTTATTTCACTGAGCATAATACCCTCCAGATACATCATGTTGTGCAAAGGGTAGATTTCTTTTCTTTTTATAGCTGCATAATATTCCATTGTGTATATGTACCACATCTTCTTTCCATTCATCTACTAATGGAAATTTAGCTTGTTTCCATATCTTGGCTATTCTAAATAGTGCAGCTATAAACACAGGGGTGCATGTCATTTTTAATCAGAGATATTGTTTTCTTTGGGTAAATTCTTAGAAGTAGAATTTCAGGTCAAACGGTATTTCTATTTTTAGTTTTTCAAGGAACTTCCATATTGCCCTCCACAATGGCTGAACTAATTTACATTCACATCAACAATGTAGGAAGGTTCCTCTTTCTCTGCATCCTTGCAGCATTTGTTGTTTCTTGACTTTTGGATATTGGCCATCCTAACTGATGTGAGGTGATATCTTATGGTGGTTTTAATTTACATTTCCCTGATAATTAGTGATATGGAGCATCTTTTCATGTGCCTGGTGGCCATCCATATCTCTTCTATGAAGAAGTGTCTGTTCGGATCCTCCACCCATTTTTTAATTGGAATATTTGTATTTTTGGTGTTGAGGAGTGTGTTATTTTTATATTTTGGATGTTAACCCCTTATTGGATAAATCATTTACAAATTATTCTTCCATAATGTAGGATGTCTTTTTGTTCTACTGATGGTGTCCTTTGTGTACAGAAGCTTTTTAGTTTGATGTAATCATGTTTTATTTTGTTTTCTTTGCCTTAGGAGATATGTCCAGGAAAAAGTTGCTCACGTTTATATTCAAGATATTTTTGCCTGTTTTCTTTTATGAGTTTTATGGTTTCATGACTTACATTCAGGCTTTTTATCCATTTCACGTTTGCTTTGTATCCTGCAGTTTCATTCTCTTACATGTAGTTGTCCAGTTTTCCCAGCACCAGTTGTTGAAGAGGCTGTCTTCTCCCCATTGTATGTCCATAGCTCCTTTATCATATATTAATGGATCATATATGCTTGGGTTTATATCTGGCCTCTCTATTCTGTTCCACTGACCTATGGATCTGTATTTGTGCCAGTACCAAATTATCTTGATTACTGTGACTTTGTAGTAGAGCCTGAAGTTGGGGAGCATAATCCACCCATCTTTGTTCTTCCTTCTTTGGATTGTCTTGGCTATTCAGGGTATTCTGTGGTTCTATATGAATTTTAGAACAATTTGTTTTAGTTCATTGAAGAATGCTGTGGGTATTTTGATAGAGATGGTATTGAATGTGTGGATTGCTTTAGGCAGGATGGTCATTTTGACAATATTAATTCTTCCTATCCATGAGCATGGGATGTTTCCATTTACTGGTGTCTTAATTTCTCTCATGAGTTTCTTGTAATTTTCAGCATATAGGTTTTTCATATCCTTGGTTAGGTTTATTCCTAGGTATTTTATTCTTTCTGATGCTATTGTAAATGGAGTTGTTTTCCTGATTTCTCTTTCTGCTAATTGGTTTTTAGCATATAAGAATGCAACAGATTTCTATGTATTAACTTTGCATCCTGCAACTTTGCTGAATTTGGTTACTAGTTTTAATAGTTTTTGTGGAGTCCTTAAGGTTTTCTATGTATAATATCATGTCATATGAAAACAGTGACAGTTTAACTTCTTCCTTACCAATTTGCATGCCTTTACCAATGTGATTGCCATGGCTAGGACCTATAGTACTATGTTGAATAAAAGTGGTGAAAGTGGGCATCTTTGTCTTGTTCTTGTGCTTAGAGGAAAAGCTTTCAGCTTTTTGCCATTAAATATGATGTTGGCTGTGGATTTGTCGTATACGGCCTTTATTATATTGAGGTACTTAGCCTCTATACCCATTTGGTTGAGAGTTTTTATCATGAATGGATGTTGAATTTTATCAAGTTATTCTTCAGCATCTATTGAGATGAACATGTGATTTTGTCCTTCTATTTGTTGATGTGGTGTATGATGTTGATGGATTTACAGATATTTTGCCATACTCGCATTCCTGGAATATATCCTGCTTGATCACAATGTGTAATTTTTTGATGTATTTTTTAATTCAGTTTGCTAATAATTTGTTTAGGATATTTGCATCAATGGTCTTCATGGATTTTAATTTTCTGGGTTTTTTTTGGTGTCAATGTCTGTTTTTGGTATTAGAGTGATGCTGGCCTCATAGAATGAGTTTGGAAATATTCCTTCCTCTTCTACTTTTTGTAATACTTTAAGAAGGATCTGTATTAGCTCTTTAAATGTTTGATAAAATCCAGTGGTGAAGTCAGCTAGTCCAGGGTTTTTTTTCCAGGGTAATTTTTTGATTACCAATTCAGTTTCATTGCTGGTAATTGGTCTGTTCATATTTTCTGTTTCTTCCTGGGTCAATATTAGAAGGTTGCATTTTTTCTAGAAAGTTGTTCATATATTCTAAGTTGTCCAATATGTTGGCATATAACTTTTCATAATATTCTCTATTAACTCTTTGTATTTGTGTGGTGTCCATTGTGATTGTTCCTTTATCATTTCTCTTTCTGTTTAGGCTGTGTACATTCTCTTTTTTTCCTGATAAATCTTATTAAGGATTTATCTTTTTGTTTATTTTCTCAAAGAAACAGTTCATGGTTTCATTGATTCTTCCTATTGTTTATTTTTATCTTTTTTGCTCGATCTTTACTATGTCCCTCCTTCCACTGACCTTGGGCTTCATTTTTTCTTTTTCTAGTTTCATTATTGCAAGTTTACACTGCTTATTTGGGATTGTTTTTGTTTCCTGAGGTAAGCCTGTATTGCCATATATTTTCCTTTTAAAATTGCCTTCACTGCATCCTACAGGTTTCTGGCTATTGAGTTGTTGTTTTCATTTGTCTCAATATATTGCTTGATATGTGTTTTTAATGTAATGTACATATTTAATGTAATATTACATTGATCCATTGATTATTTAGGAGCATGGTGATAAGCCTCCATGTGTTTGTGGGCTTTTT
The DNA here is from genome assembly GCA_032199065.1 of Smutsia gigantea. Lineage (NCBI taxonomy): Eukaryota > Metazoa > Chordata > Mammalia > Pholidota > Manidae > Smutsia > Smutsia gigantea. The sequence goes on from JAVSCE010010811.1 coordinate 328,840, forward strand.
TGTTTTCTTTGCATTATGTATTTCTAGTTTCATAACTTTGTGGCCTGAGATGCTGGTTGGCACAATTATGATCTTTTTAAATTTATTGAGGCTCTTTTTATTGCCTAGTATGTGATATATTCATGAAAACATTCCATATACACTTGAGAAGAATGTGTATCCTTCTGCTTGTGGGTGGAGTGTTCTATAGATGTCTGTTAGGTCCATCTGTTCTAATACATTGCTAAGTGCCTTTGTCTTCTTATTTATCTTGTCTGATTAATCTGTCTTTTGATTTGGGAGGTGTGTTGAATTCTCCTAAAAGGAATGCATTGCATTCTATTTCCCGCTTTAATTCTGTTAGTATTTGTTTCACATATTTAGGTGCTCCTTTATTGGGTTCATAGATATTTATAATGGTTATACAGGCTTGTTAGACTAAACCCTTTATCATTATGTAATGTCCTTCTTTGTCTCTTGTTACTTTCTTTGTTTTGAAATCTATTTTGTCTGATATAAGTACTGCTACTCCTGTTTTTTTTTCTCCCCATTATTTGCATGACATCTTTTTCATCTTTTCACTTTCAGTCTGTGTATGTCTTTGGGTTTGAAATGAATTGCTTTTAGGCAGCATATAGATGGGTCTTGTATTTTTATCCATTCTGTCACTCTGTATCTTTTTATTGGTACATTTAGTCCATTTTTATTTAAGGTGATTATCAATAGCTATGTACTTACTACCTTTGAGGCTTTAGATTTGTGGTTACCAAAGATTCATGGATAGCTACTTTACTAACAGTCTATCTTAAATTACTGATTACTCTATTTCATACACTATCTAAAGGTATTTTTCCCCTCCCCTTCCTTTTTTTCTCCTCCACACTTGATATATTAGGTGTCATAATCTTTGTGTATACCTTAACTGACTTTGACTTTTGAGTAGTTGATTTAATTTCATATTTGCTTAGTAATTGGTCTACTACCTTTACTGTGGTTTTATTTCCTCTAGTGACAGCTATTTACCCTTAGGAGCATTTCCATTTAGCACAGTCCCTTTAATAGATCCTTTAGGGATGATTTAGTGGAGGTGAATTTTCTCAAGTTTTCTTATCTGGAAACTGTTTAATCCCTGCTTCAAATTTAAATGATAATCTTGCTAAGTAGAAAATGCTTCGTTGGAAGACCTTCTGTTTCATTATATTAAATATATCATGCCTTTCCCTCCTGGCCTGTAAAGTTTCTGCTGAGAAGTATGTTCATAGCCTGATGGGGTTTCCTTTATAAGTGATCTTTTTTCTCTCTCTGCTTTCAATACTCTCTCCTAGTCCTTGATCTTTGCCATTTTAATTATTATTTGACTTGGTGTTGTCTTTCTCATGAAGCTTATGTTAGGAGATTTCTGTACTTCCATGACCTGAATGTCTATATCCTTCCCTAAATAGGGGATGTTTTCAACAATTATTCTGCACACATTCTTTCTATCCCTTTGTCTCTCTCTTCTTCTTCTGGTAACCCTGTTATGCAAATATCCTTCCATTTGGATTGCTTGCACTGCTCTCTTATTATTCTTTCATTCCTAGAGATCCTTTTTCTCTCTGTGCCTCAGCTTCTTTGTTTTCCTGTTCTCTAATTTCTATTTTATTACTGTCTCGTTTACATCATTTAATCTACTTTTAATTCCCTCCATTGTATGTCTCATTTCAGATACTGCATTCTTCAGCTCTGAGTGGTTCTTTTTCAGGCTATCTATCTCTCTGTTGAAGTCTATTCTGAGATCTTGAATACTTTTCTGTAAATCCATGACCATGCTTATGACTTTTATTTTGAAATCTTTATCAAGAAGATTTGTGATTTCAGTTTCACTAAACCCTCTTTTGGGTGTTTTTCCTTATAATTTTGTTTGGACCAAATTCCTCTGGTCCATTTTTTTTTTTTTTTAGTGTTTCCTATGGAATAACAGCTTTGTGTAGGAGGCATCCTCTAGTGTCCAGAAGTTGAATTTCCTGCACAGGAGCCCCACCTGTTGCTATGCAGTGGGTGTGGCATCTTTCTGTATTGCCTGTATTGATCTGATTTCAGGTGGGATGTGTAGGCTGTCAGCTGATTGCTGAACAGGGAGAACACTCAGGGCTGCACTGCTGGAGCTGCCATGGGTGGAGCTGTCCTGCCTCCAGCCTGTCACAATGGCAGGTGCCACAGGTGAGCAGGACCTATACCCTTTCCTGTGAGATCTTCTCCTCTTCTCAGATGTAGGCAATCTGTCCTGCAGTCTGCAGGTAATTTTAAGGATTAGTTGTCATCATCTTCAATGGGAACCCTGGAGACTTTTCATTTCTGAAAGATGATCAAAGTTTGAGTACATGGAATGTTATTGAGATATAGAAGTAGGGTGACTGTGCTAAGGATCTGCGAAAACCAAGACAAATATAGCTACACTGTTGCTATGGACTAAATGTTTGTGTCCCCCAAAATTCAAATATTGGAACCTAATCCTCGACATCATAATATTTAGAGATGGGGCCTTAGGTTATGGGGGTGGAGGCCTTATGATGGAATTATTTTACTTATAAAAGAGACTTGAGAGAGCTTGATTTCTCTCTCTGCTCTCTGTCACGTGAAGTCACAGGAAGAAGATGGCAAATTGCAAACCAGGAAGAGGGTCCTCACCAGAACCCAACTATACCAGGACCCTGATCTCAGATTTTCCAACCTCCATAAAGGTGAAAATTACTGTTGTTTAAGCCATCCAATCTAAAGAAATCCCAAACTGATTGAGAGAAGTTTACTGTTTGTTTATTAATGGATCCTAAGTTTTTATTCTGTTTTACATATTATAAGATTCTGGAGAAAAAATGTTAGAAAAACAGCAAGAATAACCAAAAAATCCAATAATTAAACAACCAACCAACCAAACAAAAACCCCTACAAAGCCAAAAGATGATCTTTTTTTATGATGCTTACAATATAGTGACAAAAATAAACATCAAATTAATAATCACACAAATGTCAGTTTTCAATGTAGTATGTCTGCAAAAGTGAAACTTATGTCAATAGAACATGACAGGAGGGAATAGTGAGAATAGTGACAGAAAGAAACATCTTTGTTTTCATGCCTGTCTACAAATATGACAGAAAGGACCCAGAGGGTGTTGGGGTGGCTAGGATGCAGGGGAGCATTCCATATGATGCTAATTGAAGTTGCAGAGGAATACAAAATCAGAGAAATGAGAAGACCCTAAATGTTTTAATTAAGAAGAATTAAGTTCTGATTTGTACTTTCACAAATTATACCAATGATTTGTCAAAATAGAAATATAATTCACAATCTCCTTTGACAGTGGCAAATATTATATAGAAAAATTAATCAAATTTGGCAATGGTATACATTATGTAAATAACTGTACTGTTCATTAAGATAATGGAAACATGTTTGAAGAAATCTCACAAAGACAAAGGCATTACCGGAAAGTCAAGTATTTGGAGTAAGAATTATGAAAAAAGGTTTAAAATGTTATATTTTAGGCTAAGATTATTTTTTTAATTGAGGTATGTATTACATAGAGTAAAAGGCACAGGTTTTAAATGTACAAATAAATGAATTTTTAAATATGTGAAACACCTTTGTGATTGCAAAAAAATCACATTATAGAATATTTCTATTTTCCAGTAAATGTATGTAACTGTCTAATTTCTGCCAACATAAATAAGACCTATTTGTAGATGAACTTCACATAAGTGGAAATCCAGAATGCACTCTTGCTTTCATGACTGTCATTTTCTTACCAGAATGGTTTTGAGATAAATAATGTTGCTGTACATATGAATAGTTGGATCTTTTTATAGCAGTGAAATATTATTGTGTGAATATTGCTAAGTGTGTCAATTCTGTTCTTCAAGTATGTTTGAATTACTTCTACTGTGGGGGTGTCTTAAATAAATCTTTACTGAACACTTGAACAACTTATCTTTATTGACATAGATATGCATTTCTCTTGTAAAATCTTTGAAGTAGGATTGTTTTCTCATAGGGGAAGTGTATGGTTACCTACATCAAAAATTACCAAATAATTTTCTAATTTAGTTGTACAGTTTTACAATTGCAGCAATGATGAATGAAAGTCCATTCACTGCACATTGTCAACAACACATATTTCAGTCTTATTTTTAGCCATTTTTATAGCTATGTATGTTAGTCCCACTTTTTTTCCTTTCTCTAATTTAAAATAAGTTTTACCCCTCATTTATTTCACCTATCCCCAATCCCTTCCATTATCATAACCACCAATCTGTTGTGTGTTTATGAGCATATTTCAATTTTGTTCATTTGATTTTTAGATTCCACATATAAGTGGAATCATAAGGCATTTGTCTTTCTCTGTCTGACATTTCATTTAGCATAATACCCTCTATGTTCATCCATGTTGTCACAAATAGCAACATTTCTTTCTTTTTTATGGCTGAGTAATATTTCATTGTATATATGTATCACATTTCTTTAATCCATTCTTCCACTGATGAACATTTAGGTTGTTTCTGTACTTTGGCTATTGTAAATACTGCAGCAATAAACATAGGAATGCATACATCTTTTTGGATTGTTGATTTTGTTTTCTTTGGGCAAATTCCCACAAGTAGAATTGCTGGGTCATACAGTATTTCTATTTTTAGCGTTTTGAGAAACCTCTATACTGTATTCCATAGTGGTTGCACCAATTTGCAATCTCACCAGGATTGTAAAAGTGTTCCCTGTTCTCCACATTCTCACCACTTCTTTTTAGGTCTCATTTTGTTGATAGTAGCCATTCTGACTGGTGTGAGATGTCTCATTATGGGTTCAATTTGTGTTTCACTAATGAGTACCAACGTTGAGCATCTTTTCATGTGACTGTTGGCCACCTGTATATCTTGTTTGGACAAATGTCTATTCAGGTCCTCTACCCGTTTTTTAATCAGATTATTTGGGCTTATTTGATGTTCAGTTATATGAGTTCTTTATATATATTGCATATTAGTCCCTTATCAGATATATAATTTGTAAGTATATCCTCCCATACAGTAAGTGGCTTTTTGTTTTGTTGGTGATTTCCTTTGCTATGCAGAAACTTTTTAGTTTGATGTACTCCCACTTGTTTATTTTTGTTCTTGTTTCTTTTGCCTGGGGAGACATGTCCAGAAAAACATCTCTAAGGCTGATGTTCAAGAATTTATTGCCCATGTTTTCTTCTAGGAGTTTATTGTTTCAGGTTTATATTCAGGTTTTTACTCAATTTTGAATTTACTTTTGCATATAATACACTAATCTAATTTCATTCTTTTACATGTAGCTGTCCAGTTTTCCCAATATGTTTTATTGAAAAGACTGCCTTTTTCCCATTGTATATCATTACTTCCTTTGCCATATATTAATTGACTATTTGGTGTGGGTTTATTTCTAATTTTAATGGAAAAAATGCAAAACAAATTTTTCTAAGTTTATTTGAAACGTAGATACTTTTTCTTGAAGTAATTGTTCAAATAATTTTTACATTTGTTTTACTTTGTCTTTTTTTATAGAATTTTAAGATTTGTAATGTTGTAACTAAAGCCATTTTCAGATTTTTGAAGTCATAGTAACTTCTCCCAGTTTGTGACTTGACTTTGATTTGTTTAATGTTCTTTTAGATTAACATGTTTTGAATTTTAAGTTCTCAATTTTCTTGTAGTCTATAATGTTATCTTCTTTTATAGTCTGTTACTGATATGAAAAATCATATTCCCCTAATATCATGAATATATTCAAATTATATATTTTAAATAGGTATGTAATCCACCTCACGTATTTTGTATGTGCTGTGAGGTATTGGACAAGTTCATATTTTTCCTGTATTGATAGTTACTCTAGCACCATATATTGAAAAGACTTTCTTTTACCCATACTATCTCCTCCTAGTTTGCTAAGGATTTCGTTTTTTGTTGTTTATTTAAATATCATCTAGTAATTACATTTTGTTAAAAGTTTTTGTCATTTATTCTTCTAATATTGTGAAATTGCATTGATTAATTAACTTTAGCCTTTTGTTCTTTGCATATATTTGTGTTGTCATGAAGTGTTATGTATTTTATACACTTTACTCAATTAACTAAAATATTTTAAATGGTGTATTTATGATGGATACTGATAATAGTACTCATTTGTTTTAATATCCTCTTAAAAGTCTTTTTAGGATTAGCCTGGCCTCTTTCAAATTATGGAGATATGTGTCATTTACTCTTCTATTATCTGAAAAATATGTGCCAAATAGATAATATGCTTTTTGATTTAGTTGTGTTCTACAAACTTTGCCAGTTCATTATTATAACCATTCTGTTGAAAATATTTTCATTTTGATTGTCCCATGAGCTATTTTGAAGAATATGATATGATTCCTAAACATTTTAGCATTTGGGATTTTTTAAAAATTCATTTCTAGTTTTTATGTGCTGAAGTAAGAGAGTGAATTCTGTATGATCTTTAATCTTTTGAAATTTATTAGTATTGATTCCACTGCACCAACATATGGCCTATTTGTGTATATTTTCCATGTATGTTTGAAAATAATTTCTATTCAATAATTTTATTAGTCTGTAAAAGATTCTGCATTAGGGGACTGTTAATAAGGGAGTTAGTTGTAGCATAGAACACACATAAGGGAGACACAGAAGATCACACTATGAGTCCTAATCATGCTCCTGGAGCTAAGAAGGATTGATTAATTTTAGAAATAGAAATAGAAAACTTCATGTGCTTTCTAATAACTTATTTTTGTATCATTATTCTACAATTACATGTGCAATATTATGGTTATTAAACTACCCCCTTCATCAGGTCCCGCCAACAACCCCATTACAGTCACTGTTCATCAGCATGGTGAGATACTTTAGAATCACTACTTGTTTCTTCTGAGTTGGAGAGCCCTCCCCATGCACCCGTAACATTACATCTGCTAATCGTAATGCCCCTTTTTCCCTCTAATCCCTGCCTTCCCACCCATCTTCCCCAGTCCCTTTCCCTTTGGTAACTATTAGTCCATTCTTCACTTCTCTGAGTCTGCTGCTGTTTTGTTCCTTCAGTTTTTTTCTTTGTTCTTATACTCCACATATGAGTGAAATCATTTGATACTTGTCTTTTTCGGCTTGGCTTATTTCACTGAGCATAAACCCTCTAGCTCCATCCATGTTGTTGCAAATGGTAGGATTTGTTTTCTTCTTATTGCTGTATAATATTCCATTATGTATATGTACCACCTCTTCTTTATCCATTCATCTACTGATGGACACTTAGGTTGCCTCCATTTCTTGGCTATTGTAAATAGTGCTGCGATAAACATAGGGGTGCATCTGTCTTTTTCAAACTGGGCTGCTGCATTCTTAGGATAAATTCCTAGGAGTGGAATTCCTGGGTCAAACAGTATTTGTATTTTGAGTTTTTTGAGGAACCTCCATACTGCTTTCCACAATGGTTGAACTAATTTGCATTCCCACCAGCAGTGTAGGAGGGTTCCCTTTTCTCCATATCCTCGCCAACATTTGTTGTTGTTTGTGTTTTGGATGTTGGCCATCCTCACTGGTGTGAGGTGATATCTCATTGTGGTTTAATCTGCATTTCTCTGATGATTAGCGATGTGGAGCATCTTTTCATGTGCCTGTTGGCCATGTGAATTTCTTTAGAGAAGTGTCTATTCATGTCCTCTGCCCATTTCTTAATTGGATTATTTACTTTTTGTTTGTTAAGGTGCATGAGTTCTTTATATATTTTCGATGTCAACCCCTTATCAGATATGTCATTTATGAATATATTCCCCATACTGTAGGATGTCTTTTTGTTCTACTGATGGTGTCCTTTGCTGTACAGAAGCTTTTCAGCTTGATATAGTCCCACTTGATCATTTATGCTTTTGTTACACTTGCCCAGAGAGATATGTTCATGAAGAAGTTGCTCAAGTTTATGTCCAAGAGATTTTTGCCTATGTTTTTTTCTAAGAGTTTTATGGTTTCATGACTTACATTCAGGTCTTTGATCCAACTTGAGTTTACCTTTGTGTATGGGGCTAGACAGTAGTCCAGTTTTATTCTCTTACATGTAGCTGTCCAGTTTTTCCAACACCAGCTGCTGAAGAGGCTGTCATCTCCAAATTGTATATCCAAGGCTCCTTTACCGAATATTAATTGACTGAATATGTTTGGGTTAATGTTTGGATTTTCCATTCCGTTCCACTGGTCTGTGGGTCTGTTTTTGTGCCAATACCAAATTGTCTTGATTACTGTGGCTTTGTAGTAGAGCTTGAAGTCAGGGAGCGTAATTCCCCTGTTTTATTCCTCCTTCTCAGGATTGCTTTGGCTATTCGAGGTCTTTTGTGGTTCCATATGAATTTTAGAATTATTTGTACGAGTTCATTGAAGAAAGCTGTTGGTAGTTTGATAGGGATTGCATTGAATCTGTAGATTGCTTTAGGTAGTATAGCCATTTTGACAATATTTATTCTTCCTAGCCAAGAGCATGGGATACATTTCCATTTGTAGTGTCCTCTTTAATTTCTCTTAGGAGTGTCTTGTAGTTCTCAGAGTACAGGTCTTTCACTCCCTTCGTTAGGTTTATTCGTAGGTATTTTATTCTTTTTGATGCAATTGTGAATGGCATTGTTTTTCTGGTTTCTCTTTCTGTTAGTTCATCATTAGTGTATAGGAAAGCAACAGATTTCTGTGTGTTAATATTGTATCCTGCAACTTTGCTGAATTCAGATATTAGTTCTAGTAGTTTTGGAGTGTAGTCTTTAGTGTTTTTTATGTACAGTATCATGTCATCTGCAAATAGTGACAATTTGACTTCTTCTTTACCAATCTGGATGCCTTGTATGTCTTTGTTTTGTCTGATTGCTGTGGCTAGGACCTCCAGTACTATGTTGAATAACAGTGGAGAGAGTGGGCATCCTGTCTTGTTCCCGATCTTAGATGAAAAGCTTTCAGCATCTCGCCGTTAAGTATGATGTTAGCTGTGGGTTTGTCATATATAGCCTTTATGATGTTGAGGTACTTGCCGTCTATACCCATTTTGTTGAGAGTTTTAATCAGGAATGGATGCTGAATTTTGTCAAATGCTTTTTCAGCATCTATGGAGATGATCATGTGGTTTTTATTCTTCTTTTTGTTGATGTGGTGGATGATGTTGATGGGTTTTTGAATGTTGTACCATCCTTCCATCCCTGGGATGAATCCCACTTTGTCATGGTTTATGATCCTCTTGATGTATTTTTGAATTCGGTTTGCTAATATTTTGTTGAGTATTTTTGAATCTACGTTCTTCAGGGATATTGGTCTGTAATTTTCTTTTTGGTGAGATCTTTGCCTGGTTTTGGTATAAGATTGATGCTGGCTTCATAGAATGAGTTTGGAAGTATTCCCTCCTCTTCTATTATTTTGAAAACTTTAAGGAGAATGGGTATTATTTCTTCTCTATATCTCTGGTACAATTCAGAGGTGAATCCTTCAGGTCCGGGGGTTTTGTTCTTGGGTAGTTTTTTGATTACCGATTCAATTTCATTGCTGGTGATTGGTATGTTTAGTTTTTCTGTTTCTTGCTTGGTCAGACTTGAAAGGTTGTATTTTTCTAAGAAGTTGTCCATTTCTTCTATGATTTCCAGCTTTTAGCATATAGATTCTCATAATATTCTCTTATATTTCTTTGTAGTTCTGGTGGGTCCGTTGTTATTTTTCCTTTCTCATTTCTGATTCTGTTTAGGTGTGTAGATTCTCTTTTTCTCTTAATGAGTCAGGCTAGGTGTTTATCCATTTTGTTTATTTTTTCAAAGAACCAGCTCTTGGTTTCACTGATTTTTTCTATTGTTTTATTCTTCTCAATTTTATATATTTCTTCTCTGATCTTTATTATGTCCCTCCTTCTGGTGAATTTGGGCCTCATTTGTTCTTCTTTTTCCAATTTCAGTAATTGTTTCTTTAGACTATTCATTTGGGTTTGTTCTTCCGTCTTTTAATAGGCCTTGATTTCAGTGTTCTTTCCTCTTCGAACTGCCTTTGCTGCGTCCCACAGATGCTGTGGCTTTGTGTTGTTGTTGTCATTAGTCTCCATATATTCTTTGATTTCTGTTTTGATTTGGTCATTAACCCATTGATTAATTAGGAGAATGTTGTTAAGTCTCCATGTATCTGTGAGTCTTTTTGATTTCTTTCTAAAATTTATTTCTTGTTTTATACCTTTGTGATCTGAGAATTTGGTTGGTAGGATTTCAATATTTTTGAAATTACTGAGGTTCTTTTTATGGCCTAGTATATGGTCTACTCTGGAAAATGTTCCATGTGCACCTGAGAAGAAAGTGTATCCTGCTGCTTTTGGGTGCTGAGTTCTGTGGGTGTCTGTTAGGTCCATCTGTTCTAGTGTGTTGTTCAGTGCCTCCGTGTCTTTACTTATTCTCTGTCTGGTTGATCTGTCCTTTTTAGTGAGTGGTGTGATGAAATCACCTAAAATGAATGCATTGCTGTCTATTTCCTCCTTTAATTCGGTTAGTAATTGTTTCACATATGCTGGCACTCCTGTGTTGTGTGCATATATATTTATAATGGTTATATCTTCTTGTTAGACCCCTTTATCATTATGTAATGTCCTTCTTTATCTCTTGCTACTTTCTTCGTTTTGAAGTCTATTTTGTCTGATACAAGTTTTACAGCACCTGCTTTTTTCTCTTTTGTTTTTTGCATGAAATATCTTTTTCCATCCCTTCACTTTTAGTCTGTGTATATCTTTGGGTTTGAGGTGCGTCTCTTGTAAGCAGCATATAGATGGGTCTTGCTTTTTTATCCATTTTGTTACTCTGTCTCTTTTGATTGGTGCATTCACTCCATTTACATTTATGGTGATTATTGATAGATATGTACTTCTTGCCATTGCTGGCTTTCGATTCGTGGTCACCAAAGGTTTAAGGGTTGCTTGTTTACTATCTAACAATCCAACTTAACTTTCTTGTTAAGTAATTGTAAACACTGTCTGATGTTTCTTTATTTCTCTCCCTTCTTATTCTTCCACCTCCATTCTTTATATACTAGGTGTTTTATTGTTTGCCTGTAGTTAGCATTTGGATGGTCTCCTTTTTTTGCTATGATTTCATTTTCTCTGGTGACATCTTTTTAGCCTTTGGGGTGCTTCCATCTAGAGTAGTCCATTTAAGATACCTGTAGTGGTGGCTTATGAGAGGCAAACTCTCTCAACTTTCGTTTGTCTGGAAATTGTTTAATCCCTCCGTCATATTTAAATGATAATCGTGCTGGATACAATATTCTTGGTTCGAGGCCCTTCTGTTTCATAACATTAAATATATCATGCCATTCTCTTCTGGCCTGTGAGGTTTCTGTTGAGAAGTCTGATGATAGTCTGATGGGTTTTCCTTTGTAGTTGATCTTTTTTCTCTCTCTAGCTGCCTTTAATACTCTGTCTGTATCTTTGATCTTTGCCATTTTAATTATTATGTGTCTTGGTGTTATCTTCCTTGGGTCCCTTGTGTTGGGAGATCTGTGGGCTTCCGTGGACTGCAAGACTCTTTCCTTCCCCAGCGTGGGAATATTTTCAGCAATTATTTCTTCAAAAACACTTTCTATCCCTTTTTCTCTCTCTTCTTCCTCTGGTACTCCTATAATGTGAATATTGTTCCGTTTGGATTGGTCACACAGTTCTCTTAAAAATCTTTCATTCCTAGAAATTCTTTTATCTCTCTCTGCCTTAGCTTCTCTGTATTCCTGTTCTCTGATTTCTATTCCATTAACAGTCTCTTGCATCTCATCCAGTCTGCTGTTCAGCCCGTCGATTGCTTGTCTGTTTTCTGCATTGTCTTTCCTCACTTCCCTCACTTCCTCTCTCTGTTCTTCCACATTTCTCTGTAGAAACATCAGCATGGTTATGATACTTTTTCTGAATTCTTTTTCAGGAAGACTGTGCATTTCCATCCCTTCAGCCTCCCTCTCTGGGGTTGTCTGGTTCATCTTTTTCTGGACCATATTCCTCTGTCTTTTCATGGGTGTAGAAGTGGTCACTGGTAGTTTCCACGTATGTCATCTGGGCTCTTTAAAACTTTAAAAATAAGAAAGAAAAGGAAAAGAAAGAAAGAAAGAAAGAAAGAAAAAAGAAAGAAGAGAAAATAATAAACAAAAACCAAAACAAAACAAAACAGCAAAACAAAAGAAAACAAAAAAAAAAGAAAAAGAAAACAAACGCCCACCGGGAATGGATTCTCTGGGGATGCTGTTGGTGGCGCTGTTGCTCCACTATTCCGCAGCCATGGCCGTGCTACTCTGCACGGCCCTTTATAGCTCTATTTGGGTTGGGAACGAATGGGAGGCTGTTGATATCTGAGACGTCTAAGTGCCCCCACCCTTTCCCAGTCGCCAGCTAAGGGGTCCGAAACACCCCAGGACTCCCAGCCTGTTGGGCTGAGGGTGCTGGGGCAATCCGGCTCCTCCGCTGGGCTCCTGTCTCTTTAAGACTGCTGAAAAAACTGCGTGCTTTTTTTTTCCTTCCCCGGAACTGGCTGCAAGCACCCTGGTGCATTCCCCGCTCAGATCCTGCCCCTCTGTCTCTCCAATCTCTGCTACATTGCGTGATGTGTGTCAGCACTCCCTGCGTAGATCACCAGGGCTGTTTATTTTGCGGCATGTACTTCCATTCCCCCCTGGCTCTGAATCCTCTCCTCCTGCTTTTGTGCTGGGGTGGGTGAGTGCTTGGGTCCCACTGGGTTGCGGCTCTGTATCTTACCCGCCTTGTAGGGTGCCATGCCCTCTCAGGTATACCTGAACACTCTGCATTTTCCTGTGTATTCTGGTCTCTCTTTTAGGAATAGTTGTATTTGCTGTATTTACATAGATATATATAGTTTTGGGAGATTTCTGCTGCCCTGGTCCTGCCGCCATGTTCCTGGAAGTCCTTCATGTGTTTTTTAATAACTTTTTAATGTATAGTTTTCTCAGTTAGTGTCTTGTTATTTTGAAATGTCCTTATTCTCATGAAGATGAATTTTGTATACATAACTGTTAATGGTAGCCAAACAATTACTACATAAGGCATATTTAATTTTTCTGATTTTATATTGGCTGTTTAGCATATTCTTCATGTCAGTCTCATCCAGGTCCTTCTCACTATTTTCAGCATTGCTTATTACCACAATCATCTACTGATAACATCCATATGGCTTCTTAACTATGATGATTTTTACTGCCATGTAGATTTAAGTGGAGCAATTTACTCTATGCTCTCTAACTGCATTATCATTGCAATACACCATATCTTTCTTTTATATTCAAAGCAAGAAACAAATGAAGGTTGTTTTTCTCAAGGAAATGAAAAGAAACAAAAGTTATGAGTAATATCTTTCCCAGGACAATAAAAAAGAACTTAGATATACAAAAATTAAAATTTTCTTTTAAGATACATTTAAAATATTGTGTTGCAAGCTATTATCATATGTTCAAATGTTATTGTGAGTTTAGCAAAATTGATTGATATTTTGATTATATGCTTTGATTCAAAATTAGATTTTCCTTTATTCATAGAAATATTCACCATTTTAATCCTCATGTGATGGTACAAAAGCACTCATTTATATACTTAATAAATAATTACTATATGCAAAGTATCAGAATTAACACAAAATTTCTTAGCAGTGTTTTTGACATAACCAGGGAAGATAGATTATGTTCAACAACGTTGATTGCTCTTGTACATGAGTGAAAAAATGTGTCAGTGGAGGTTTCTTCAACTTTTTATTAGTTACCTAATATTATGTATGAATTTCCCTAAACTTAAAATTATAAAACAATAAAAATGTATTGTTTCACAGTTTTTTTACATTATGGATTCAACAGCAGCTTAGATTAATGGTTTTGGCTCAGGAACTGCCATAAAGCAATTACAAAATATCAATCAGGGATGCATGTATCTAAAAATCTGAATTGAGCTAAAGTATCAGTGCCCAGATGGGTTACTGACATAGTTGTTAGCTGCTTGTCTCAGTTTCTCAGTTTTTGTTATTAGCAGTAGGATTTGATTCCTCACCAAGTGTATTCTTCATAAGGATGCTTAGGTTTCCTTTTTACAAGGTAGCGGGCTTCTCCCAGAGTGAGTGTTCTAAAGGACATAGCAATGTCTTTTAAGACTTAGCCTTAGGAGTAACTTGTCATCATTTCTGCTGTTATCTATTGCTCACAGAAAGCAGCCTTGGTATAAAAGGGAGAAATGATAACACAAGAGCAAGAATATGAAGGACAATCTTTGTGGCTGTCTTCTATAGGCTTAATCGTTCTTACATGCAAATAAAACTTCCCACTCCCTTATCCCAAAGAATTCCATGACTTTCCAAGGTAAAATGATAAAAACTAAATTATTTTGTTAGATATAGGTCATTCTTGACAATGCTATTTAATGGGTCATATTTCCTGCCCTTTCAATGACTACCCAATTCCCTTCTTCACCTTTCCAGTTTTTCACACATGAAAATAATGATAATGATTATTATATTATCTATATAATTTAATGATTGTTTGGCATTTTGTGTTAGACACTAATGTAATTACTTTATGTTAACTTATCCTCATTTTAAAGGTAAAGAAACCAACACAATAGTGAGGTTCACATAACTAGTATGTACTGGAAGAGAATGGAGGTTAAATTAAATGTTGAGTTGCAGTTTTACTCCTCTAATCATAATACTCATATCATGGCAACTATTCTCCATCTTGTTCAAAAGCCAGTACATATTTCTGGAATTATCATGTGAGATTCTCTCTACTGGAAAGTTCTAACAACTTGGAAAGGCTCTATTCATTTATCTATAAAAGTAAAACTTAAACATTTTATCTATGTAGACATATCTTCTCTTTCTCTTATGTCCACTGCATTTCATTTATATCCAATTATTTTACTGGATATATATATATTTTCTAATTTTTATTAAGATATTATTGATATACATTCTTTCAAAGGTTCCACATGAAAAAACAATGTGGTGACTACTTTTATCCATATTATCAAGTCCCCACCCATACCCCAATGCAGTCACTGTCCAACAGTGTAATAAGATGCCACAGATTCACTGTTGGCCTTCACTGTGATTGATACACTGTTTTTCCCATGTCCCCCCACACATTGTGCACTAAACATAATACCCCTCAATACCTTTCTCCCTCCCTCTGACATGCCTTCCCACACACCTCCCCTTTGGTAACCACTAGTCCCTTCTTGAAGTCTGTGAGTCTGCTGCTGGTTTGTTCCTTCAGTTTTGCTTCGTTGTTATACTCCACAAATGAGGGAAATCATTTGGCAATTGTCTTTCTCCACCTGGCTTATTTCACTGAGCATAATATCCTCCAGCTCCATCTATGTTGTTGCAAAAGGTAGGATTTGTTTCTTTCTTATGGCTGAATAGTATTCCATTGCATGTATGTACCACCTCTTCTTTATCCATTCATCTACTGATGGACACTTAGGTTGCTTCCATATTTTGGCTATTGTAAATAGTGCTGCGATAAACATAGGGGTGCATATGTCTTTTTGAATCTGAGAAGTTGTATTCTTTGGGTAAATTCCAAGAGTAGGATTCCCAAGTCAAATGGAATTTCTACTTTGAGTTTTTTGAGGAACCTCCATATTGTTTTCCACAATGGTTGAACTAGCTTACATTCCAACCAGCAGTGTAGGAGGGTTCCCCTTTCTCCGAATCCTCACCAGCATTTGTTGTTCTTAGTCTTTTGGATGCTGGCCAAACTTACTGGTGGAAGGTATCTCATTGTGGTTTCAATTTGCATTTCCCTGATTATTAGTGATGTGGAGCATCTTTTCATGTGTCTGTTGGCCATCTGAATTTCTTCTTTGGACAATTGTCTTTTCATAACCTCTGCCCATTTTTTATTCAGATTACTTGCTTTTTGGGTGTTGAGGAGTGTGGAGTTTTTATGTATTTTGGATGTTAACCCCTTGTCGGATATGTCATTTACAAATATATTCCCCCATACTGTAGGATGCCTTTTTGTTCTGTTGATGGTGTCTTTTGCCATACAGAATCTTTTTGTTTGATGTAGTCCCATATGTTCATTTTTGCTTTTGTTTCCCTTGCTCGAGGAGATGCGTTCAGGAAGAAGTTGCTCATGCTCATATTCAGGAGATTTTTGCCTAGGTTGTCGTCTAAACGTTTTATGGTTTAATGACTTATATTCAGGTCTTTGATCCATTTGGACGTTACTTTTGTGTATGGGGTTAAACGATAATCCAGTTTCATTCTCTTGCATGTAGCTGTCTAGTTTTGCCAACACCAGTTGTTGAAGAGGGTGTCATTTCTCCATTGTATGTCCATAGCTCCTTTATCATATATTAATTGACTATATATGGTTGTGCTTATCTCAGGGCTCTCTAGTCTTTTCCAATGGTCTATGGGTCTGTTCTTGTGCCAGTACCATATTGTCTTGATTACTGTGGCTTTGTAGTATAGCTTGAAGTTGGGGAGCATAATCTCCCAGTTTTATTGTTCCTTTTCAGGATTGCTTTGGCTATTTGGAGTCTTTTGTGGTTCCATATGAATTTTAGAATGATTTGCTCTAGTTCATTGAAGAATGCTGTTGGTATTTGATAGGAATAGCATTAAATTTGTAGATTGCTTTAGGCAGATTGGACATTTTGACAATATTAATTCTTCCTATCCATGAGCATGGGATATGTTTCCATTTATTGGTATCTTCTTTAATTTCTCTCATGAGTGTCTTGTAGTTTTCAGAGTATAGGTCTTTCACTTTCTTGGTTAGGTTTATTCCTAGGTATTTTATTCTTTTTGACACAACTGTGAATGGAATGATTTTCCTGATTTCTCTTTATGCTAGTTCATTGTTAGTATATATGAATGCCACAGATTTCTGCGTATTAATTTTGTATCCTGCAACTTTGCTGAATTCAGATATTAGATTTAGTAGCTTTGGAGTGGGTTCTTTAAGGTTTTTTATGTACAATATCATGTCATATGCAAACAGGGACAGTTTAACTTCTTCCTTGCCATTCTTGATGCTTTTTATTTCTTTGTGTTGTCTGATTGCCATGGCTAGGACATCCAGAATTATGTTTAATAGAAGTGGGGAGAGTGGGCATCCTTGTCTTGTTCCCAATCTTAAGGAAAATATATCAGCTTCTCGTTGTTAAGTATAATGTTGACAGTGGGTTTGTGATATATGGCCTTTATTATGTTGAGGTACTTGCTCTCTATACCCACTTTGTTGAGAGATTTTATCATGAGTGGATGTTGAATTTTGTCAAATTCTTTTTCAGCATCTGTGGAGATGATCATGTGGTTTTTGTCCTTTTTCTTGATGTGGCAGATGATGTTGATGGATCTTTAATGTTGTACCATCCTTGCATCCCTGAAATAAATGCTACTTGATCAGGATGGATGATCTTTTTGATGTATTTTGAATTCGGTTTGCGAATATTTTGTTGAGTATTTTTGCGTCTATGTTCATTAGAGATATTGGTCTGTAATTTTCTTTTTTGTGGTGTCTGCCTGGTTTTGCTATTAGAGTGATGCTGGGCTCATAGAATGAGTTTGGAAGTATTTCCTCTTCTTCTACTTTTTGAAAAACTTTAAGGAGGATGGGTAGTAGGTCTTCACCAAATGTTTGATAAAATTTAGTGGTAATGCCATCTGGTCCAGGTCTTTTGTTCTTAGGTAATTTTTAATTACCAATTCAATTTCATTTCTGGTAATTGGTCTGTTCAGATTTTCTTTTTCTTTCAGGGTCAGCCTTGGAATGTTGTATTTTTCTAGAAAGCTGTCCACGTCTTCTAGGTTATCCAGTTAGCATATTATTTTTCATAGTATTCTTTCATAATTCTTTGTATTTCTGTGGTGTCCCTAGTTATTTTTTTATTTCTCATTTCTGATTCTGTTTATGTGTGTATACTCTTTTTTTCTTGATAAGTCTGGTGAGGGGTTTATCTATTTTGTTTATTTTCTCGAAGAACCAGCTCCTGCTTTATTGATTATTTCTATGATTTTATTCTTCTGAATTTTATTTATGTCTGCTCTAATCTTTATTATGTCTCTCATTCTACTGACTTTGGGCCTACTTTATTCTTCTTTTTGCAGTTTCGTTAATTGTGAGTTTAGACTGTTCATATGGGATAGTTCTTCTTTCCTGTAGTGGGCCTGAATTGCAATATACGTTCCTCTTGCACAGCCTTCGCTGCATCTCATAGACTTTCTGGTGTTGAATTATTGTTGTAATTTGTCTCCATATATTGCTTGATCTCTGTTTTTATTTGGTCATTGAACCATTGGTAATTTAGGAACATGGTGTTGAGCCTCCATGTGTTTGTGGTATTTTTCATTTTCTTTGCATAATTTATTTCTAGTTTCATACCTTTGTGATCTGAGAAACTGGCTGGTACAATTTCACTCTTTTCCATTTACTGAGGCTCTTTTTGTGCCCTAGGATATGATCTATTATTGAAAATGTTCCATGTGCACTTGAGAAGAATGTGTATTCTGCTGCTTTTGGGTGTAGAGTTCTGTAGATGTCTGTTACGTCCATCCATTCTAATGTGTTTTTCAATGTTTCTGTCTTCTTACTAAATTTCTGTCTGGTTGATCTATCATTTTGAGTGAGTGGAGTGTTGAAGTTTCCTAGAATGAATGCAATTGCACTCTATTTCCCTTTTAATTCTGTTAGTATTTGTTTCACATATGTAGGTGCTCCTATGTTGGGTGCATAGATATTTATAATGGTTATATCTTCTTGTTGGATTGACCCCTTTATCGCTATGTAATGTCCTTTTTTGCCTCTTGTGACGTTCTTTGTTTTAAAGTCTATTTTTTCTGATATAAGTACTGCAACTCCTTTTTTCTCCCTATTAGTTGCATGAAATATCTTTTTCCATTCCTTCACTTTTAGTCTGTGTATGTCTTTGGGTTTAAAGTGAGTCTCTTGTAGGCAGCATACAGACGGGTCTTGTTTTTTTATGCATTCAGTGACTCTATGTCTTCTGATTGGTGCATTCAGACCATTACATTTAGGGTGATTATCGATAGGCATGTACTTATTGCTAATGCAGGCTTTAGATTAGTGGTTACCAAAGATTCAGAGTTAACTTCCTTACTATCTAAGAGGCTCAGAACTCTCTTAATATGCTATTACAAACACAGTCTAAAGGTTCTTTTTATCTCCTCTTTTTTCTTCCTCCTCCATCCTTTATATATTAGGTGTCATATTCAGTACTCTTTGTCTATCGCTTGATTGACTTTGGGGATACTTGATTTAATTTTGCATTTGCTTAGTAATTAACTGTTCCACCTTCTTTAGTGTGGTTTTATTACCTCTGGTGACAGCCGTTAAACCCTAGAAACACTTCTATCTATAGCACTCCCTCCAAAATCATTGTAGAGATGGTTTGTGGGAGGTAAACTCTCTCACATCTTGCTTATCTGGAAATTGTTTAATCCCTCCCTCAAATTTAAATGATAACCTTGCCAGATAAAGTATTCTTGGTTCAAAGCCCTTCTGCTTCATTGCATTAAATACATCATGCCACTCCCTCTGGCTTGTAAGGTTTCTGTTGAGAAGTCTGGTGATAGCTTGATGGGCTTTCCTTTGTATGTGATCTTATTTCTTTGTCTGGCTGCTTTTAATAGTCTGTCCTTATCCTTGATCTTTGCCATTTTAATTACTATATGTCTTGGTTTTGTCTTCCTTGTTTCCCTTGTGTTGTGAGATCTGTGCATCTCCATGTGCTGAGAGACTGTCTCCTCCCCCAGATTGGGAAAGTTTTCAGCAATTACCTCCTCAAAGACACTTTCTCTCCCTTTTTCTCTCTGTTCTTCTTCTGGTACCCCTATAATGCGAATATTGTTCTGTTTGTATTGGTCACACAGTTCTCTCAATATTCTTTCATTCTTAGAGATCCTTTTTCCTCTCTGTGCCTCAGCTTCTTTGTATTCCTCTTCTCTAATTTCTATTTCATTTATCATCTCCACCACTGTATCTAATCTGCTCTTATAACTTTCCATTGTTTCATTTCTGATACTGTATTCCATAATGATTGGATCTCTGACAGAATTTCATCCCTGAGTTCTTGAATATTTTTCTGTACCTCCATGAACATATTAATGATTTTTGTTTTGAAATCCCTTTCAGGCAGATTCATGAGGTCGATTTCATTTGAATTTTTCTCAGGGGTTTTATTCATAATTTTACTTTGGACCAGGTTTCTTTGGCATTTCATATTTGTATATGGCGCCCTCTAGTGCCCAGAATGTCTACTCCCTGGGCTGCTCAGCCCCTGAAGCCATATTGGGGGTCACAGAGGAGCGGTATTGGTACCTGGGGGGAGGAAATAGCTCTTTCCTGGTTCCTGGCTGCTATGCTGGTCTCCACTGCCAGAACCAGTGGGCTGAGCACACAGGTATAAGCCTCTGTGCTTTGCGTTCGTAGTTGCTGTAGATGGGGCTTCCCTCTGGCTAGCCAGGGCAAGGTTTGCCAGTTTGTGAGCCTGGTGTGGCTGATTGGGAGCCAAGCTCAGTAGGCTGCATATAACGGAGGGGGTCCTTTGAGCTCTGTAGTCAGCCAGGGAACTGGAGCTCCTGAAGATGGTGAAAGTTCCCAACCTGCTGGGCAGAGTGCACCAGAACAATTTTGTCTACCTGTCCTTTCTCCTGAGCAGTGAGCTCTGTGCAATCCTTGCCCCTTTAGCAGCCCTCCTGCTGTTAGGAAGTCTCTCAGATTGCCCACCTTTCTTTTTTCCCAGAGCAGCCAGATATGGATCACTGCTTTCTGCAAGTGGTTGGAATCTCAGTCTCTCCAGATATTCTGCCTATCCTAGCTTTCCAACTCCCTAATCATGAGAGCACCATGAAAACACCATGAAATGTAGGTTTGTGTCCCCAGATCAGATCACCAGACCTAGGTATTCAGCAGTCCCAGGCCTCCACTCCCTCCCCACTCTGTCTCTCTTCCTCCCTCCAGTGAGCTGGGGTGGGGCAAGTGCTTGGGTCCCACTGGGCCATGGCTTTGGCATGCCACCCTATTCTGTGAGGTTTCTTTTTCTCTCCACGTGTATGCCGTTTGGAGCAGTCCTCTTTCCTGTTGCTCTTTCAGGACCAGTTGTATTAATTATATTTTCACATCATATGCAGTTCTATGGGGAAGCCTCTGTCCCACCTCTCACACTGCCATCCTTCATCCTCTCTTACTGGATATCTTTACTTCTAATATTTGCTACAAGATTAGCAGTTCCTTTTTATACTTGTTTATAGGGCTGAAACAGTACATAACATACTTGTTGAATGATTAAAATCATTACTGGAGGAAATGACATATATAGACTGGTAGTTCATGAGAGGTTTGAGATATAAAACAATAGCACATGAATGGAAACAGAAAGTATTTGGAATACTACTACTACTACTACTACTACTACTAATAGCTAACATGTTTTGAATGCTTACAAATAATTGGCATAATTACAAGAAAATTTCAAATATATTACTTTTGATTTTACCTATCATTCTATGGAACTTATGTTATTTTCCCTGTTTTGCAGATGACAAAATGGAGACATATCTCATAAGTGGTAGAAAAGGATTTGAAACTAGGATTGTAATTCAAAATTCATACTCTTAGAAAAGTTATTTAACAAGTTTTACTAGGGTTTTGGCCTAAACTTCATTCACAGATAATATAAGCTGTGGAAAACCTTTTAACATGGGAGTGACACATTCAAAAGGTATACCATAAAATTATTATTTTTGCTGTGGTGAGTGATCCAAGTTAAGGAGAATATTGAGGCATAGGAGACATGCTATTTATAAGTCATAAATTCATATTGTTATTAATATATACTATGCAGTAAGAACATTAATTCTATGCTCTCAATGGGCTTATATTTCACTATTCTGTACCAAGAAGCACACAATAAAGGCAATAGACTGAATTATAAAATAATAATCATAGTTCATTTAGTTCAAAGAAGTTGAAAAAATTGAGGCTGCAATCTTGCTTGAGATTATATAGCAATTTAAATGGCAAATCCTACATAAGCAGGACCCAGTTTTCTCAATCCTAGTATATTTCTTACCTTTAAAACACAGTCATTGTTAAGAAACTTCTTGCCATAGGAAGAAAAGTTTAACTTCCAGATCTATAAAAGTGTAATAATTAATTTTGCATTTGGAAAATATTGCTGGTAAGTAATTAATACTATGTCAATTTAGATATCACTCCAGATTGAAAAATACATGCCATACACATTAGACATACCTTAAGTATTTTGTTTTGTTTTTGATTTTAGCAATGCATCAGTGTTTCTCATATTGCATTTAAAAATTGAAAAGTTTGAAAAATTGTTCTCCTCGTTCTTTCCAGAGTAGACAAGAAAGTTTTGCTTTTCATTTATTTAAGTGCAAAAAATACCTCAAATCCTCCATGCTAAAATAATAGTACAATGTCATGTAAGGAATACCTTAATAATTTTCTAACATGTATTCTAGGAACCCATTTATTATAATAATGAATCTTATACAGGAAAACTCAAATCCCAAGTGCAGACAAGATTAAATCTGATTTCTCTTCTCTCACGATGCAGAAAATGAAAGTTATTAGTGACATTTGAACTTTTATGTGGTCTCTCATTTCTGTTATATGTTAGTATTACTAAAAAATCTCATGCCGTAAAAATAAGTCTTTTACAAGATTCATGGACTTTGCTAGTGATCCTTTCACATTTTGGACATTTTCAAATATGGTTCATATCAATTGTGACACAAAATCATTATGGGATAACCTTGGTTCATGAGAAGTGAATGGGTGGTCTCTGTTAAGTGTCCCCACACAGCTGAATATATAATAAGTACAGACATGGCTTATTTCAACACTAAAGTCAAAGGTTGAGTCTGGATAGAGATGAAATTCTATTACACAGCTTTGAGGGAAAATCAGCTCCCCTGAGTTGGAAGAAACACCTTCTTCATCAGAGCTCACAGTACTTTATCTGCCTAGCTTTTATGGTGCTTCCCACTTTATACCTTGCATTTCAGTTACTCATGAACATATTTTCACAGGAACTCTTGAGAGCAGGATCTTTGTGTTATTTACCTTTGCATTGTAATGAAGACATAGTGGATGTATATATTATTCAACTAAAAACATATTATTCAACTGAACTTTATTAAATGCATCAGTGAATTAATTTTATTGAAATGAAACTTTGGTATTACAGACACACAAAGGGTAATTTCAGATAGCACATTCAGACTTTTGCTTAAAACAAAATTACAGTTTTACAAGTTGAATCAGGGTTCAGTGAGAGAAATAATCAGTAGGAGATATATATTTTAGAGATTTATTGCAAAGAATTGCTACATGCAAATATGGTAGGAGGCAAGGTGAATCTAGAATTTGTAGTCCAGGACATCAGGAATCACAGGTTGGGAATCGCAGACATAAGTTGGAGCTATCATCCACAGTGGAATTTCTTCTTCTTCTCTAGGGAAGCCTCAGTTCTGTTTTTAAAGCCTTTCAACTAATTAAGTCAGACCCATCCAGATTACCTAGGATGATCTCTCTTAAAGTCAACTAAACAATAATCACCTCAACAAAATACCCTCAAAGCAAAACCTTCAAAGATAAGTCTTTGAATAACTGGAGATTATAGTTCGGCCAAGTTGATATATAATACTGACCATAACACAGACTGACGAAAGTGATGATACCATCCATTTCAAATAGTGCACACTGATTAGGAAATGTAAACCAGGCATTTGAAATAATTGGTCAGAATTGCCAAATCATATATATAATCATCAAGTAACTCTTCCACCTAAGATATTATATAAGTTTATCCAACTTTAAGTTTAGGTTTCATTTTTCCAGACTGCCAAGACTGCCCAAGAACTTATGACACCAACTGCAAGTGAAGGGGTGCATAGAGCCACCCTCCCTCTGGAGCACCATACTGTTGAGACCTGTTTTCCCCTTAAGCATGTATGTCAGCAATCCACTTCCCACTTGATTCTCTCGCCTGTGCTGACATCCTTCTGGAAGCTCCTAATTGTGTCCTGAGATTACCTGGACATGTAAACATTAAATTTTACCTGATGTCCCAGGGTGTCTTCAAGTTCTGTTTTTAAACTTTCAGTGACAAATTTCCAACCATGCAATACTGAACATTTCTGCTTATCAATAAGGAGAAATACTTTGAATTAACCTATTTTTTTCTGAAACTTTGAAAATTGTCTTAACTATGAATTTATTGCTGCCCTTAAATATTTATTTGTTCAGCCTTGGCTACCTTTAAACAGGACCAACTGACTACAAATCTTGTAGTTCTTTTCTACGAGGAATCGACATGATTTTCATTGAAGCAAGCAAAATCTAATGGAAGTTGAGCATTCCTTTCTTTTCCATTAATGAGAAAAGATAGACATTGCGCAATAATGATCAGTGTGTCAGCAAACAGACACCGCAATGATCATTAATTCTGTGTTATCCCATCTGCACTTCCAGATCTGGTCACTGTATCTTACACATAAGATGAAAAATATTCAGTATTTAAGACTGTATAAGGCTGCTGCATTTACAAAATGATGAGCCTGTGAATACTTATTTTCTGTATTTTTTCCTGAGGGAACCCACAGATATTATACAGTGCACTTTTTTGCTTTATTATTTTTTTTGGAATTTTTTTATTTAGGTATCATTAATATACACTTACATGATCAACATTGTGGTTCCTAGATTCCCCCCATTATCAAGTCACCACCATATACCTCATTACAGTCACTGTCCATCAGTGTAATAAGATGCTATAGAGTCACTACTTGTCTTCTCTGTGTTATACTGCCTTCCCCATGCCACCTCTGCCTATTATGTGTGCTAATTGTAATAGCCCCTTTTCCCCTTATCTCTCCCTTCCCACGCAACCTCCCCAGTCCCTTTCCCTTTGGTAACTATTAGTCCATTCTTGGGGTCTGTGAGTCTGCTGCTGTTTTGTTCCTTCAGTTTTTGCTTTGTTCTTATGCTCCACAGATGAGTGAAATCATTTGGTACTTGTCTTTCTCCGCCTGGCTTATTTCACTGAGCATAACACCCTCTAGTTCCGTCCATGTTGTTGCAATCTTTGAAAATCACTTTGCAATCATTTTGAAAATATTCCAGAGGTTAAACCTGCTTTCATACCACACAGCATTATCATCTTAGTAGTAAAATCATAGCATATGAAAGCCTTTCTAAATATTCCACATATAGTGTCTGTCTAACCTTGTGTAACTGACATTTTCCTATTTGACCCCAGTGGGAAATTATGTTTTCTGCCTTTAGACATTGATGTACCTGGAATTAATGTGCTGTGTCAATGACGGAACTGAGTTGTTGGTGATCAGTGTTTGTAAATATGGGAAGATTATGAATGCAATTTTTGCAAAATATAATGCTACTTCATTTCTGGGTGAATGGAGATTGTACAGAAAAATAGTGAATAATAACTGATATTGCTTATAGAATATAACATATACAGCCATTTTAAAGGAGGTAGCAATGACATTGAACAAAACTACCCCATACATAATTGAGACTACAAAGAGAAAGAAAATAATATTTTCATATTAAGATAGTGTATTTTTAGAGACCACAAGATAAATATAGGAGCAAAAAAAATACATGTCTCACATTCATCTCTTAAAAATACAAATAAAAAATTTTCAGTGCTAATTATAAGATCTTTTGCCCTTCTTGATCCCAACCAGTAATATTTCAGTGCTCAGAGTCCACAATTCTATGCCTTCTATTAACAACAGGTAGTAAAAATAAGCTCAGCAAAGTTAAAGTAGAAAATAATCTGTATCATGCTACTTCCAGTATTTGCAGCAAAGGCAGGCAGTATTCATCATAATTATACTTGTTCTGATAAAACAGCGATTGACATCTTTCATAAAAGTATCAGTCTTATTCTCAAGTTCATTGTGGGTATATGTAATCTACTGTTTTCTATTGTTATAATTGTTCTCTGAGGCTTGCATTTTCATCTTACTAATGATGTTGTTCAATGAATATGTTTCATATGTTAATTTTTTCTTTTTTTGTTGTTCATACTTGTTATATCCCATCAAAGGAAACTATACCCATCTCAAGTTTATAAAGATTCCCTCTTAGGTATTTTAGAGTTTTAGCCCTTAAATGTAGGTATTCCATCAAATTTTAGTTAATTGTACTGCACAGCTTCTGGTAAGAATCAAGATGTAATTTTGTCCATTAAGAATTCTAGTTGTTTCAGCACCATTTGTTGAAAAGACTTTCCTTCCCCCACTGAATTACTTAAGCAACTTTGTCAAAGTCAGTTGATCAGATACACATGGGTTTATTTTTTTGCACTCCATTGTTTCACTGATCTACATATTTGTCCTTATTTTAAAGTAAGCCTTAGAAACAAGGAGTGGGATCTATGTCTTTTTCTTCTTTATCAAGATTGTTTTGGCTATTATAGGTTACTTACATTTTCATAAATATTTTTGAATTAGTTATCAATTTCTACAAGTACCTGGTGGAATTTAGGAATATGTTGAGTATTGTTGCCAGGCAGCTGTGTCTGGGAGGTCTCTACTGTGTACCAGGTAATATCTCAATATGGACAAGGGAGGGTTCTTGACTCTGAATGAGAAAGAACTCTCAAGCACATCAGAAGAGTGTGAAGCAGTGATATGAGTTTTGCCTGCATTATGAGGTTATTGTGGGGAATAAATCGTGTAATACATATAGAGATTTAAACACTTATAGAAATGCCACCAATCATTATTGAAAAATTCATGTAAAATTTTAGTTAAAGGATGCAATCAATAAATTTTTGGCTCTTAGAGAAACAGATTTAACATTAGGTCTGGTTCTCAGGGCACAAGTTCCCTGTTTACTGAAGATAGTCCTACTCTCACCATTCTTCAGCCCTAATTACTACTAATATCCACTTCCATTGTAAAAAGTATTCCTCATTGGATAATAAAGTATATGGAACCTTGTTTGTATACTCAATTGATTATCCCATGAGGATTTAATATACATGTATCTAAAAATTTAAAATAAATTCTAGCTAGGGATGGTATGATAAATAATTTCAAAGTGAGTCCACTTAATCTACTCCACTCCATCCTCAGATCTAAAAACAAATATAGTAGCTAAACCTCAAGTTCAGTCTGCTGCTCCCTGTACTCCACATACTGTTCAATGTCTTTATGATGCCAGTTAATTGAAAGGGAATAAAGGACACGAACTCCACAGTCCAAGCAGGTTTATTGCTAAACCTGAGAGGGACCTCTCTGTCCTGGCCAGCAGAACAAAGGAAAAGGGGCCTCTAGCAGGTCAAGAGGCTTTTTATGGCCAAGGTTTTCAGCGGGCTTTTTGAGGGGAGGTCTCAGGGGAAAGGGCTTGTGGCTTGTGGCTTGCTGATGTGTCCTCTGGAGAATGCTTGTAGCCTAGGTAAGATGAAACCTAGGTCTCCCCGAGATGGTGGGTGGGCTTATTTGAAAGGCCGTACTCAGGTCCAGATTCTCTCATTCCTACTTTAAAAGGGTATAGGGAGATGGGTCGCCATTCTTTTCTTGGCTACTTCCTGCTGAGAGGGGGTGATGAAGGGATTTTCTGATATTTTGAAGCAGGAAGGCCATTTGGAGGTGTTCTTGAGTAGTTGCCTGGGAGATGGCTGCCATTTGATCCTGTAAAACTCCTTGAAATAGGTTATTTAAGCAGGGAAGGAAAAGAAGGAGGAGGGTGATAAAGGTGAATGTGGCCAGGAGGGGTAGAAGGTAATACAGGGTTGTACTTGGGCTAGGGAGAGAAGGGTGAGAGCCCAGTGGCTGCGAAGGTTGGAGAAGTTGTGAGATGGGTACTTACAGGGACTGGTGGAGTGCAATTTTTTGGGCTTCGGGAATAAGAAGCACAGCTGACGCTAGGACCTGTAAGCAGAGAGGCCAGGCTTTTATTACAAGGTTGAGTTGTTTAGACAAAATAAGCAACCGGCTGGAGGGAGTCCCAAGCTGATTGTGCAAGTAGCCCTAATGCTTGTCCATTTTTGCTGGTTAAGAAAAGAAAGATTTGTTAGGGTTGGGTAGAGTCAATGCAGGTGCCTTGAGGAGTGCTCTCTTAAGAGCCCAGAAAGAAGCAGGAATTAAGTCTGTCTCTGGCACCCTTTCTTGGGGATCCCCGTGGGAGGCCTTGTAAAGGGGTTTTCCAATGAGTGAGAAATTTTGGATCCAGAGGCTAAAATAACTAATAAGAAACCCTAGGATGGAAAGAAGATCTCACTTTGTGGTGAGAAAGGGATATTATTGATAATTTGTTTTTGGAAGGTGGGTATGCAGCGTGTGGTAGGGGTGAGGTCAAGACCAAGGTAAGCAAACTTTTGCTGTACTAGTTGAGCTCTGTGTTCTGAGACATGGCATCCCTTTTTCCCCAGGACTCTAAGGAGGGAGATAGTGTGGGATATAGAATCATTTTTTGAGGGGCTACAAAGCAAAAGTCATTGACATACTGGAGCGAGCAGCTAGGGACAAATTTGAGAGGTTGGAGATCCTTTTGTAGTGCTTGGCCAAAGAAGTGGGGACATATCAGTTGAGACTGCCTGCCCTGCCTTAAGATAGGCTGTAGGGCTATTGTCTGACTACCAGAGAATATGCTAGGCATCTTACCTCTCAACTCTGTTTTTTAAAATGGAATCCTAGCCTCAAGATGGAGTCCCTCATGTTCTTACTATACTGTTTATAGCTCAGCATTTTTCATCATAGGCAGGAAAAGTTAATCACAGTGCTTGTCTTCTGTCTCTGCCCCACCTCATTCACCCCTCAAGGAATGTGGACCCTTGAAATCTTTCAAGGAAAAGTGAGTGTCAGTCACTCTTCTGTAACTGCTTCCTACTGAGTAGGGGCATTGTCCCTGCCTGTGAGTCCAGCAGTTCCTTGCTGTCTGTCAGGGAGGGGAGGGGTCTTGGAGCCATTTTATCAGAGGCAGACATGGACAAGGGCACATGAAAGGAGGGTGTAACAAAGTTGCAGGGTTGCTGATGTGCATCTTCATCAGCATTAGGGTGGACTGAAATCCACTTCTGAGCAACATTTGGAGTTGGATTTTTTGTTCTGGAGGAAACAAACTTGACAAGGAGATTACGAATGGTTAAATATGAGAACTAGAAATAGTAAAACTCTATTTGAAATGATGGGAGAAAACTAAAAGATTTGGAGATTCATAGCCAGATATTTTGATGAAACTAAAACCCAGGATCTAGTCTATTTTACAATGAACAATATTAGTATCTAATAGAGATAAGGCTACA
The DNA here is from genome assembly GCA_032199065.1 of Smutsia gigantea. Taxonomy (NCBI): domain Eukaryota; kingdom Metazoa; phylum Chordata; class Mammalia; order Pholidota; family Manidae; genus Smutsia; species Smutsia gigantea. Next base: position 358,172 of record JAVSCE010010811.1, read on the forward strand.
CTATTGAAACAATTCTTCTTTCTCTTTAAAACCCTCATTTTTATTAATATATAATAAGTTTAGCTTTAAAACAGTTGGCATGATTATTTACATACGTGCAGCAAGAACAGTCACTGATGACACAGGCTCTTTTAAATGTGCTTTGCTGGAACTTTTTATAAGGAATTTCAGATTGATCTTTTAAAGTCCCCTCAAGGCCTGGAAGGCAAGCCAGACTTGCCATCATAATTTGCCTGCAGTACCTGTAGATTTGGGTGAATTCTTGTTCTCAAGTTACCCAAAATATTCTGAGGTTCCTGCACGTGCCAGGAAGTGACCTTCCTTACTCACCTGGTAAGGCTGCTGGGAACCCTGAAAACAAAGTATCAGGTCACTTTTTCCAAGGGCTTTGTTGGCTCCATAAAGTCCATCTTAGTTCCTTAAAGTTGTCTGTTCATACCTGAGTTTATGCATGTGTCTCAAATATGACATTCCAGTCAAAGTCTTGGTAATATAACCAGTATTTTCAACTAGTCCTGTTACAAGGAGAGCAGATTCTTATTGAACTTATGCAAAAAAAAATATTGCCATAAAATATGAAAATAGTCACTGAGAGTTTCTAAATTCTGGAGGGATCAGGTAGAGAATGAAAGATCAATGTTCCAATTCTGCTTTAAAGGTATAATTTACTAAACTGTTGTAAGCTTACTTGAGAGAAAGAGGTTAAAACACACACTTCTTTTTCTGTAAAAGAGATTAGCGACATTTGAAACAAAATGTCATAAAAATTAAAATCATCTTCCTCAGTTTACTTAATTTTATGTAACTAATTTTTGCTCTGCTTGAATCTAGTTCTTTACTAGTTCAGGAGTAAAACAGTAACTATAAATGACAAAAGACTTAGAAATGGCAATGCTTAAGGATTTGATGAGAGCTTACTGTAAGACAGTTGATAAAGGATGTTTGGGTATTTCTGTCACATATCAACTTAGCTTTTAGCTCTTTTAATATTAAGATTTCATTTTCTTAAGTACGTAGACAATTCATTGAGCCCTTAAGCATGAGAAATCATTTTGATAAAACAATTAAAAAAAACCCTTCGTAATTTTTCAATATTAAGAGCAGACTAAATAGTTCAAGAAAACTTTGTCCTTTTAACAAAGATAAAACAAAATTCTAATTTTGCTATGTATCAAGACTCACTTGCTTTAATCTCACATAGCATGACTGGATCATCTACTTCCACAAACTTTCTACAACTTTCTTTTTACATTCAGAGTTCTCCCTCTTTAAATAAACAGCTATACTTTAGAACAGTTACCTTCTTTTACCTTCAGTAAAATGAATTTCCATTCCTTACATCTTCCCTTATCAAAACACACAGCTTTTCTATCATGCTAAGATGTTTTCTTTATTATTTCAAGTAGTTTTAATTAGAACTTAAAACCATTAGGAACTTTTATTTTTCGTGAATACTGAAAAATAAGCTATTGTAAACTGTTACACTAGCATTCTTTAGATTGGCAATCAGTAATTAATGTTTCTATTGTTATCTTACTTGGGAGTGACTTAATTCATTATTTTGACTTATTACTTAACTTAGCAAAACTTTAAGATTTCAGGTTACCAGAAAGATTCTTTTTTTAGGTGTACATACTGTAACACACAATTATTATTATTAAGAAGTTTACTTACTACACTTATTTAGTTCACTTGTTCCTAGCAGCCATGCTAGATTACTCACCAAACCTTCACCAAACAAGTCAAGTCTCTCTTTAAGCATTTTTTTTGAAATATTTAACAGATAACATCAACTTAAATGACTATAGGTAAACCTAGGCAGCTGATAACCATAAGTACTTGTCTGTTTTAGTTAAACATAAATTAGCATTAATGCTTCCATTTACACGTTTAGACATACAAACATATATATTAAGACATAATGACCAGTTATTTTAGGCTGTAATTACCCTGAGGGCTTGCAGCAATTTGGTAAGACCCATCTTGCAAATGGAAGTTTAATACACATTATTTTGGTCGTAGGGTCTCCAGCATGATGGTTATTAAAGCAAACTCAGAGGATACAAAACAAGCTTAGATTTAAGCCTATGCACTTAGAAAGTGCAGGCTACTCAGAGAGAGAGGTGTGCTGAAAGGTTGGGGGGTTCTCCTTTTTAAGGATTTTTTCAGGAAAGTGACAAAAGACTAGGGATGTAGACTTGCTAAGAGGTCTCAAGATGTTTATCTTTGATGAGATGTTAAATTTTGTATTAGTCCTCTGTGTAATTCTGCAAAATTAACAGAAGAAATTTACTGCTCTGGTCCCCTCCCAGGATAGCCGCTTCCCTCTGGGAGCATATCAATCAAGACCACCTGCCCTGCCCCAATTCAGTGAAGGATATCTCTTCCCAGAAGGTGTGGGGGGCAGTGGGGGATTACCAGAAAGGAGTGAGTCAAAGTAATATGTACCAAGGAACCATATAAAGGAGGAGTTTGGGCTGGTGTTTGTATTAAGCCTTTCATTCCAACAACTGAGATAGAGGAGGGGAGCATAGGTCCCAAGTATTCATTAAGCATAGAGAGGCTGGCCCCCAGTCAACCAGGAAAGAAAACTGACTTGCTGCCACCACCATTGTTACCCATGGATCCAATGGTGTCATTGTGGAGGGGGCCTTGGGATCTGGGCCATGTCAATCAGTCAGTGAAGACAAGGCCATGAGGGCCACCAGTTCCTCTCTAGACATGTCCAGTCACCTGAGCTCTTAAAGTCAGTAAAAGGCATAGAGTATGCAAAAGGTATAAGGGAGTGTTTTGGCCAGGCAAGCCTCCTGGACATCTGGGAGCCTTGTCCGGGACAATAGGAAGTTAAGGTACCTGGGGAGACTACCAAACTAGTTAGGAAAGATCATCTCCAGTTGCCTGGGTTTGAGGCAGGCAGCTGTGAGGAAAAAAAAGAGAAATAAAAAACTGCTGTGCTGAGAAAGAGGTTTTGTCTCTAGGCTATGTTTCTCCTGCAGGCTGCAGACTAGGCCAGATAGGTGTGCTCTCAGTTGGAGGTCAGAGTTAAGCAGAGAACAAAGGGAGGTAGCCTAGGGAGGGTGAAGGCTTGGATTTAGGGAACCTCTGACAATTTGCCAGTCCTCAGGAGGAAGTTACTAAGATATCAGAGAATTTGGAAATAGAAATTGGCCTCAGCAGGAGAGCTGCGGGGGTATCATCCAATGTTTTTGAGGGAGAATTGCCCATTGTGGGAGGGCGAGAAAGGGTGGCTGGGCTTTGGGAAGCAGGCCGCTGGGATGTCTCCCTGCAATCACTTCCCAACTGGAGTCCATAGGCTCCTGGAGCCGGAAGAGATTTTCCTGGACACCGAAAGGAACTGTACCCCCCCAGTCAGAGTGCTTGAAGCCCCCTAATGGTGTTCTCAATTGGAGAACATAGAGGAATGGAAAGAATAAAGGAAGAGGGGACCGGGCCAACTTTCTCTTGGTACCAAGAGAAAGCCGATGAGAGGCCAAAACCTTACCCTCCTGAGAATTGCGGCCGGTAATGGATATACAGATTGAGGTCTGGCAAGATGGTCCCTGGACTGGAGCTCATGAGGGGGTGTTGGGTGAGGGAGGGAAGGGAAATGGGGCAAGACACAGGAGGCTCTCAGGATCTAGGCTTTAGCCCAGGATGAGCTGTCACTGCCCACTGCTTCTGAGGCTGCAAAACAGTCCCTGCTTTCAGCTCCCACTCCCAGGTTTTGGCACCATATGAAAGGGAAGAAAGGATGCAAACTCCACAGTCAAAACAAGTTTATTGCTGAACCTGAGAGGGACCCATCTGTCCTGGCCAACAGAAGAAAGGAAAGGGGGCCTCTAATAGGTCAAGAGGCTTTTTATGGTCAGGGTTTTTGTTGGGCTTTTGAAGGGAGGGGTCAGGGGAAAGGTGGTCTTGTGGTTTGCTGATGTGTCCTCTGGAGAATGTTTGTAGCCTAGGTAAGATGAAACCTAGGTCTCTCTGTGGTGGTGGTGGGCTTATTCCAAAGGTGATACTCAGGTCCCAGTTCTATCAAATCTAATTACCACAATAATCCCCAAATGAAATATGTGCTCTTATTATCTCCATTTTACAGAGAAGGGAACTGAGAATTTAAGTAGATTAGATCTCACAAGTTGTCATTTTCAAAACCAGCATTTGATCCCAGGCAGTGCATCCTGAATCCGTGCAGTCAGTATCTGCTTAACTACACTGTCTCTGCAAATAGCTTAACACTTAATATTTTCTATCTAACAGTGGGGCCATGGATGTCAAGACAGATACTTTCCGAAGACCTTGGCCTTGGCTACCTTGGCTTATTTTTCCTGACCCTGGTTCCAGAGATTTTCTCGTTTCAAGTAACTGGTAAATAGCGTACCTCTTCAGTTGCTAGAAACTGTTTATTTCATTCTCTGAGACCTATGAATTCCTTAGTGTTGCTGGGCAGCTGCATCTGGGAGGTCCCTCCCTGTGCACCAGGTAAAACCTGGACGGGAGAGGGTTCTTGACTCTGAACCGGAAAGAATTCTCAAGCAGGTCAGAAGAGTGTAGATAAGGAAGGATTTCATTAGAGCAAGAGTAGAAATGTATGGCAGCGGCCTTGCAGGCAGCTGAGAGCAGGAAAATGCAGAGGTACAGAGGGAAAGTTTGTTCAACCTTTTCTTGGTATAGGGCAGATTCCCTTGCCATCTCTTGGCCAGGGTCACTTGGCATCCTATGTCCACTTAAGTCTGCACTGCACTGGGACTAGCCCCTACCATGCCAGGATTTGGGGGGCTGCAGAGCACAGGATGGAGTTAGATTATGTCCTGAGAACTTCCCAAAGAAAGGAGGTTTTCAGGCAGGCTCCTGCAGCTGCTGTTCCAACCGGGTCACCCAGGTGATGGGAACTTGCAGGCCCAAATCTTAGCTCTCAGCAGCCTCTACCTACTTATCAGGGGTAAAGCGGAGACTTGGAAATAGGATGAAATAGCAAAGAGACAAACACAGTAAGGTGAGCAGTGAGAAATCTTTATTTAAAGGTACGCCCTTAAAGAGAGAAAAAGTGCAGGTGTCCTCAGAGAGGAGGCATACTAAAGGTTGGGTGTTCCCTCTTTTAAGGATTCTTCAAAAGGCCAAAGGGTATAGACTTGTAAAGTGGTCTCAAAATGCTTATCTCTGATGAGATACATTAAGGCTTTATTATCAGTCCTCCAGGTATTTCTCCAAAATTGACACAAGAAATTAGTCAGTTCCTCTCCCCCTCTGGGGGCATATCAATCAACAGTGTTCACCCTTCCCTGAAGTGAATTGAGTTATTGTTTGTATTTGCTAAAGAATATGTTAGGAATCTTACTTCCTAACTTCCTGGTTTTTAAAATGGAATCAGCTTTAAGATGGAATCCTTCCAGTTCTTACTATACTGTTATATCTCAGCATTTTTCATCATAGGCAGGAAATGTTAAACATCATGTTTGTCCAAGGTCCCTGCCCTACATCAATAAAAACTGTAAAATATTGATGTCTTAATTATATTGAGTCTTCTAATACTTGATAATTATATATTTCTATTTACAGAGGTCCTCTCTAATTTCAATCTGAGTTTCCTGAAGATTTTTTTTCTACATACATAATTGTATGACCTGTGAATTAAAACAAGTTTACCTCTCTCTTTCCTGTACATACTTTATTTTTTCTTATTACACTGGCAAGGAATTCTATGAAGTGTTAAATAAGAGTGAAGAGAGTGGAAATGTCTGCCTTAATCACCATCTTGGGGGGAACAGTTAAGTCATTTTCCTTAAGTATGACATAAAACCTAGGTATATCCAAAATTCCACTTACTGGATGAGAATATTTTTTTCCTAATTTTACTGTGCTTTTTTGGCATCGTATCCAGGAAAATATTGCCTAATTCAAGTTCAAGAAGATTTTCTTTTATGTGTTTTCCAGAAGTAATGAGAAATCTGTGTACCTTCCCCTCAGTTTTGTTGTGAACCTAACACTGTTCTTAATAGACATTTAAGTTTCTCTGTATCTTTCATGGCTTGATAGCTCATTTCTTTTTCATGTTGGACAATATCTCATTATCAAGATGTACCACCATTTATTTATCCAATTGCCTACTAAAGGACACCTTGCTTGCTTCCAAGTTTTAGCAATGAAAAAGCTGCTATAGATATCTGTGTTCAGGTTTTTGTGTGGACATAAGTTTCCAACTCTTTAGATATGTACCAAGAAGCAAGACTGATGGTTTGCATAGTAAGGGTATGTTTAATTTTGTAAGAAATCACCAAATTGTCTTCTAAAGTGACTGTACAACATTTTGTATTCCCCCTGGCAATGAATGATATTTTCTGTTGCTAAACATACTTGTCAGCATTTGGTTTCGGCAGTATTATGGATTTTGGCCATTCTAACAGATTTTTGGGGGTTGGTGGGAGGAATATTTTTGGTCTTTTATTATATCAATATTATTTTTAGATATAAAATATTATATCAATAATAGATTTTTAGATGAATACAAACCTTGCATTTCTATAACAAATCATATTCAGTTATGCTGTACAATAATCTTTACAGTTTGCTGAATTTAGCTCAATACTATTTTATTAAGGATTTTTGCATACATTATCATGAGGAATATCAGTCTGTGTGTTTCATTGTTTTTATTTTCTTTTGTTTTTCCTAGTTATTCCTTGTCTGACTTTCATCTCAGAGTAATATTTGTCTCCTAAAAGATGTTGACAAGTGACTCATCTTCATCCTGTTTTTGTCCATTTTATTTCTACTTTAAATGCCTGATACAATTCTGTGTGAATTCATCTCAGCCTAAAGTTTTCTGTGTGGGAAATTTTCTAATTACTGTTGTGTTAAAAAAAGTTGTTATGGGTCTATTTATATTTTCTCTTTCTTTTGAATCAATTGTTGTCATTGTGTCTCTCAGTGGACTTGTCCATTTCATTTATTTTTTTCTAATTTGCTAGCATATAGTTGTTCATAGTTTTCCTTATAATTATTTCAATTTATGTAGACTAGGTTACACTATCTTCTTTTTAGTTCTTTATTTTGTTGATTCTTTACTTTCTTTTTTCTTTTTCAATCTAAATACAGATGTGCCAATTTTTTTCAAGGTAACAACTTTAGGTTTCATTGATTTTTTTCTATTTATATTTCATTGATTTCCATTATAATCTCTATTATTTCCTTTTTAATGTATCCTTTGGGTATAATTTGGGTTTTTTGTTTTCTCTGGTTTCCTAAAGTGGAATCCTTGGTTATTGAGTTTAGAATCTTATTTCCTCTATTTTAAAGAGGTGTTGAATATGAAAGTTTTAGGTTCATCCCATATAACTTGATTGCATTTTCCTTTCATCTAAATTTTTTTCTATATTCCTTGTGAGTTTTTCCTTGTCCCATGGGTTACTTAGAAGTATTTTTTTTTAGTATTTTTCCCAGATATATGTGTATTTTCCTATTTTATTAATGGGTTTAATTTCTGATTTAATTATTTTGATCAGAGAAATATATTTTGCATAATTTCCATCCTTTTGAATTTACTAAGACTTGTTTTATGGCACAGTATGTGTTTTATCTTGGAGAATGTACCATGTGCACTTAAAAAGAATGTATATTCTCCTGTTGTTTTTTGAGGAGTATTTTACTGATATCTGCTGGGGCAAGCTGGTCATTTCTGCTTGACAAGTATTCTGTATCCTTGCTTATTTTCTGGTGAATTGTTCTAGCCGTTATTGAGAATCAGGTACTTAGGTCTCCAACTACTACTGTTGAATTATCAGTTGACTTGTTATGTTTGGTTGTTAGTACTTTTTAAGTATTTCAATCTGACAATCTCTTCCTTTTCCTTGGAATGTTAATCCATTTAAAATAATTATAATTATAAATATTGTAGAATTTATTTCTGCCATTTTGTTATTAATTTTCTATATGACTGAAGTCTTTTATTTAACCTCTCCTATACATTCTTTTCTGTTAAATAGATATTTCATGGTGTATCAATTGCTCTGCCATTTTTTCTCATCATTTATGAGTTATTTTCTTAGTGGTTGCTTTATTGATAATGATATGTTCTTAACTTACAATTTTTTATTCAGAAAATACTAAATTATTTCAATAAATTATAGGAACTGCTATATCTTTAATACATATAATCTAGTTTGACAGTGTTTTCTGTTTTGTTATCTCCTTTATAATTTTAAATGTGTTGTCTTCTGGCTTGCATGTTTCAATCAAGAATTATTTGGTTATTCTGTTTTAATAATTTAATTTTGAAGTGTATGTGGGAATGTGTGGATGTGTGAATTATACTCAACCTGGATTTCATTGAATTGCCTGGATTTATAGGTTTAAAATTTTCATAAATTTTGTACATTTTTTTGCCATTATTTCTTCAAATATTTGTCCTTTTCTCCATTTTCTTGGATTCAAATTATGTGTACATGTGATTACATATGTGATGGTTAATTTTATATATATCAACTTAACTGGCTACAGGATGACCAGATTAAACAGTATTTCTGGGTGTCTATGAGAGCAACTCCAAAAGAAATTAGCATTTGAATCAGTAACCTCAATAAAGCAAATTGCCCTGTCCAGTGTGCATGAGTATAAGCAAATCCTTAAGAGTCTGAAGATGGAGGAATTACTTTTTCCCACCTTACAAATTGAGGTAGGGTAGCTCATCTCATCTTCTCTTGCCATTGGACTGGGATTTATACCCCTGGCTCCCAGTTCCAAGGCTTTCAGACTCAAAATTACCACTAGCTTTCCTGTGTCTCCAACTTGCAGATGGCAGTTCATGGGACTTCCCAGACTCCTGAATCACATAGGCCAACTTCTTATAATAAACATATACTTTAAGTAATTAGGATACATATCATATATATATGTAAGTATATATATTATATATTTATATTTATGTATGTATTCTACTGGATTTGTTTCTTTGGAGAATGCTAATACAGCATAGTATCATCTCATATTATTGAGGTACTGCTCATTTTATTTTCTGTATCTGTTTTCACTGTGTGACAGATAAAATAGTTTCATTTTTATATCTTCAAATTATTGATATTTCTTCAGCAACATTTTATCTGATATCAGTAACACACAGAAATTTTCTTTCAGATGTTTTTATTTTCTCCCCTAAAAGTTGTTCTTTCTCTTTATATATATATATTTTTCAGCTGAGTTTATTATATATTTCTTTTGAAGTTGTCTGCTAACTCCATCATCTCTGTCAGTTCTCGTTCTGTTTCTACTGACTGCCTTTGTCCAGGTTATCACTTAATTTTTCCTGCTTCCTTTAATGTCTGATAATTTTTTATTGGATGATGGACATTATGATAACATAGTTGACCACTTGTGCTTTTTTTTTCCTAGAAAGCATTATAGTTACTTATATTACATTCCAGTTTTCATTTTTGAGATTTGTTTTATGATATCTTAGGTCAAGTTAATAGTATTCTTTATTGTAGAACTACTATAGATGTAAATTTTAGATGTGATCCTTATGCTATCACCACTGTATGACCTTAGTGTTCAATGTGGTTTCATCCATCTGGCTTGATGCTTAAGTGTCTCTTACATCTGTGAGCACTGGAAAAATTTCAGCTTAACAGCAATCAGTCATTATTTTCTTGGCAGTAAAATTTCACACTAGGCCTGCATGACTGATCAAAGGGATTCATATCCTCATGCCTATTTGGTTTATTGGAGTTTCCTTCTTTTCTGACCACAATTTCTAGTCTAAATTTGCCTTTCTGAATTCTATTCTCTGTGTCCTCAGGGAGATTGGTGTGTTCTACTTGTGGTCACCCTCTCTGAAAAACGGTCTAGAAAGTGCCTTTAAGGTAGAAAGGCAAGTCAGCTATAGGTTGCCTCATCTTTGTTTCTCTCTTTTCAGTTATAACCCATAGTTATTTGTTATTAAATATTCAAAAATCTTTGTCTCAAATGTATTGTCTTATGTTTTAATATTTACCATTAAAGAGCCAGCTATGTCACTATGACTAGAAGCAGCTATATATGTCTGTTCATTCTTATGTTAATGTCAGAATTATGGGAGATTTATATACCAAGAAATATATTAGCCCTCTTATTACCATATTATCTGTAGAATTTCCTTGTCAATTTTCCCTTTTGTATGTATATTTATTATTTTTATTTAGCAATGTAAAAATCCACTGATATTTTTCTTTACAAATGTTTTATACCTACAGGTAGTCCTTAATAAATTTGAAAGTAATGTCTCTTTTTAAGTTTGTAATTGTTTTTGTACCTTTATATCGTTATTTGCTATTTGGCAATAAGGGGTTTCATGTATGAATTGGTTTTATTTTATTCAAAATACATAGAAAGTGATGTATAATAACTTATTGTATAACTTTCTTTATTAATTTAAAAATGTTTCTGTTTTCATGATACAAAATCTGTATAAGACATATATTCTTACAAATTTATAACTCCATCTGATTATTATTTTAGTTGTATGGTAAATATTAATTGGTTTACTGAAATTCCTTTTACTACTTTAGAGTAGAAATAGCACTTCCAAGATAAAATGGAGGCAGATAGACCCTTTACATCACATGGTTACTTAGGGCTAGTGTTAACCTAGTTCATACAACCTTAGTAATATATCATGACACATTTTGTCCTCTTGCATAATTGAATCTAGGTTTTCAATGCCATTTCCAGCAGTTATTTTTATTTCCTTAAAATCTTTTTCTTGACTTTGTAATGAGAATTTTTTACCCTGGAGAAACACATATGAATATCTTTCCTACTATTACCTTGAATAATCATGACACTTTAGAAAAATTAATCAATGCTAGCTGAATTATGTCTTATTTGCACTTTTCATATTAAAGTACCATGAAAAAGAGAATTCTATTACAGATGTTGACAACTGAAACACAGTTTTTCAAATTTGACTTTTATGGAAAATACGAAATACTGTCTTTGATACAAATGGGTTGAAAAAGTTAGCAAAATCACTTAATCCTATTACAATCTGAGTTTGCTTATCAATTTCTAAAGTGGGTTTTCAAGTACTGTACCATATAAAAATTAAGTCATGATATTTGGTCATTATGAACAGATAACATGTTTAAAATCATGAGCTCCATAAAATATTAAAAATGGATTTTTTTGGTGTAAACCATTACACACATACACACACACACACACAAATGTGAATGTATTTTGCTATATTTAGGAGCTTAAGGGACCAATAATAAACCTTTTAACAGAAAAAATTTCTTATTCTAAAATTTAAAAAATGGTTTATTTAGGATTGATATAACATTAAGAAGAGAGTGGTAAAAAATAGTTCATTGGTGTTGCATTCAAATATTACTAAAACAGATTACTTGGAGAGCCCTAGTTTGAGGATACCACTTGAGTAGCTTATAAGGAAGAATGAAATAATAATGATGAGCTACGTCTATAACAGGAATTTTCTTGGAAATTTTTAAAGAAATTGTACACAGGCATACCTTGCATTATTGTGCTTTGAAGATATTGAGTATTTTACAAACTGAAGGTTTGTGGCAACAATTTGTTGAGAAAGTCTATTGGCAACATTTTTCCAACAGCATCTTCTCACTGCATGACTATGTCACATTGTGGTAATTCTCACAATATTTCAAATGTTTTCATTATTATATTTTGTTATGATGTTTGGTGATTTTGGTGTTTTAATATTGTATTTTTTGGTGGGGGCACCACAAGCCACATCTATTGAAGGCAGAAAACTTCATCAATAAATATGTGTGTTCTGACTACTCCAACTGGTCAGTCCCCTGTCTCTCCCTCTCCCTGGGCCACCCTATTTCCTGAGACACAATATTGAAATTAAGGCAGTTAATAACCCTACAGTAGCCTCTAAATGTTCAACTGAAAGGGAGAGTAGTATGTGTCTCACTTTAATTAAAAAGCTAGAAATAATTAAGCTTAGTGAGGAAAGCATGTGAACAGTAGAGATAGGCTGAAGGCTAGACATCTTCTACCAAATAGCCAAGTTGTGAATGCAGAGGGAAAGTTATTGAAGGAGATGAAATGTGGTACTCCAGTGAACAGATGCATGATAAGAAAGAAAACACCATATTGTTGATACAGAGAAAGTATTATTGGTCTAGATAGAAACAAACTAGCCACAAATTTCCTTAACCCAAAGCTTAATACAGAGCAAGGTCCTAACTCTCTTCAATTCAATGAAAGCTGAGCAAGGAGAGGAAGATGCAGAAGAAAATTTGGAACCGGGCAGATGTTCACAAGGTTGAAGGAAATAAGCCATCTACATAACATCTAAGTGCAAGGTGAAGCAGCAAGTGTTGATGTAGAAGCTGCAAGTTATCCAGAAGATCTAGTTAAGATAATTAATGAAGGTAGATCCACAAACATATCTTCAGTGTAGATAAAAGATCCTTATATTGGAAGAGGATGCCATCCAGGCTATCTAGGGCTTGAGAGGACATGTATAATTGACTTCAAAGCTTCCAAGAACAGGCTCACTCTCGTGTTAGGGTAAAGTTAATGCAGCTGGTGACTTGAAGTTGAACCCAGCGCTCATTTACCCAAAATCCTACGGTCCTTAAGTATTTTGCTAAGTCTACTCTGCTTGTGCTCTCACAGTGGAACAGAGCCAGGATGGTGGCACATCTGTTTACAACATAGCTTACTGAATATTTTAAGCCCACCATTGATGACTATAGCTCAAAAAATAAAAAGATGTATTTCAACATATTACTTCTTACTGACAATCCACTTAGTCACCCAAAGAGCTCTTATGGAGATGTAGAGTGAGGTGAATATTTTTTTATGCCTACCAATACAAAACCTATTATGGAGCCCATGGACAGGGAGTAATTTTGACTTTCAGGTCTTATTATTTAGGGAATATATTTTGTAAGGCTATAGCTACCATATACAGTGATTCCTCTGATGGATCTGAGCAAAGGAAATGAGAAACCCCTGGAAAGGATTAACCAGTCCAGATGCCATTAAGAACATTCATAATTAATGAATTCAGAGGTCAAAATATCAAACATTAACAGGGGTTTTGAAGAAGTCAATTCCAGCACTCATGGATGACTTTGAGGGGTTCAAGACTTCAGTGGGGGAAGTAACTGCACTTGTGGTGGAAATATTTTTAAAAACTCAAATTAGAAATGGAGCCTGAAGATGTGACTGAATTGCTGAAATCTAATGATAAATCTTGAATGGATGAGTAATAGCTACTTATGGATGAGCAAAGAAAGAGGTTTCTTGATGTGGAATCTACTACAGCTGAAGATGTGGTGAAAATTATTGAAATGACAAGAAAAGATTTAGAAAATCTCTCAAACTTAGTTGATAAAGTAGCAGAAGGCTTTGAAAGAATTGACTTCCATTTTGAAAGGGGTTCTACTTTAAGTAAAATACTATCAAATAACATCATTTGTGAACTGAAGAGTCAACTCATACAGCAAACTTCCTGTTGTCTTATTTTATGAAATTTCCATAGCCACCTGATTTTTGACAACCACCCTGTCAGTCAGCAGCCATCAACATCAAGGTAAGACCTTCCACCAGTAAAAAGCTTTTGACTCACTGAAAGCTTAGAAGATTATTGACATTTTTTAGCCATGAAGTGTTTTTAATTAAGGTATATACATTACTTTTAGACATAATTCTATTGTATACACTGAACAGAATACAGTATAGTGTAAATATAACTTTTATATGCACTGAGAAACCAAATGGTTAATTTGACTTGCTTTATTGTGATACTCACTTTATTGCAGTGGTCTGGAACTAACGTCATAACATCTCTGAGGCATAACTGTAATTATTTCTGTTTTTCCATTAAAATGTATATTAAGGATAAGCAAATTCTCTTCATGATGATTTTGTGGCAAAGCTTTGACCTCTTTCTTTCTAGAAATTAGGTCAGGGTGAAAATCATATTATAAACAGAAATGGGGTGAGGAGTCTACAGAGCCCTACTGTTTGATTAATATCATATATTCAGTGGGAATGAGTTTTAGTCCAATGTGTGTAGAGTCTCATCCAGGAGTCTAGCTGGGTTCTAAAAGATTGATATAGACTCCTATTGAGTTTATAATCTGTAAATGTTAAGTATTCAAGGCATGCTACCTGGCAGTACTTAACCAAAGTCAGACTGATGCTAAAGATAACTACACATCATTTAAGTTCCACAGACATTTATTAAGTGCATTATGTTGCAAATATTGTGTTAATGGAAAGATACAAAATTATTGTTATAATACATTTGTGACCCTTGGGAATTTACAGTCTTCTTGTTTATTACTCCTTGAAATACAATATGGTTATTAAGGGCCATGTTATCAGTGTTCCTTCCTGCTGCTTCATTAACATATATGCCATGACAAGTCCTTATCAATGCAGGGAAAGGAAAAATTATAAGTATTCTCTGAGATATATTTTTTTGTGTAAAGAGCATTTAAATGTGTGAAAACAAGATATCTGAATGTGCTATATGCTCCTGCTTCAAAGTTATGTAGTAAGCACTACATGTTTTAAATAACTTTTCTCTTCCCCCTATTCTTTGGAAACTTTATTTTTATTGTATAGGTATTAAAAATTAATTTCTCAGAAATAAATAATAGACTTCCTTATTTTTATATAAAAGAAATACAGTTGTATAAAAAATGCACATTCCTAAAGGATTCTCTGAGAGGCAAATACAGAGAGACTATGTAATAGCTATGTAATAGCTCACATTTGGTAGCATTTTCCTATGATCTTTATTTGATTTTTTTGTATATATTATCTAGTATAATTCAACATGAATAACTACTGACATAATGGTACTTGTTAAAGTATAACATCCTTTAGTTGAACTACAATGATATCTTTCTTATAAATTCGTAACTCTATATGTAGCTATTTTTATTAATAAGAGAGCTTTATTGAGATAATGTATATAGAAAAAATTTCATCCTTTTAAAAATATATATATATTCTTAGTAGAGTCACAGGGTTGTTCAATCATTAATCATTAATGCTAATTTCAGAATATTTTCATAACCCCATAAAGAAACCCTGTATATAGTAACAGACACTCTCTTTTCTTTTCTCCACAGCCCATGCATTCTGTCCTTACTCCAGTTCCTAATCTACCTTGTTTCTCTGGATTTGACTAGTCTAGACCTTTCATATTAACAGAATTATATATAGCCTTTTGTATCTGGCTTTTTTCGCTTAGCATATTTTCCTGGTTCATCCATATTAAAGCATGAGTCAGTACTTCATTTCTTTTTATGGCAAATAATATTCCATTTTATAGATATCCCACATTTTATTTATATACTCATCAAGTGATGGACATTTAGTTTGTTTTTAATTTGGGGATTTTATCACTAATGCTGCCATCTGGGCTTTCTTAGTGCAAATATTTTTATTATTTCAATCTCTTTATTTGTTATAGCTCTCTTAAAATTTTCTGTTACTATTGAGTCAAATGGGGTAACTTTTATCTTTCTAAGAATTTGTCCTTTTCATCTAACTTTTTTGCATATATTTGTCCATAGTATTAACTTGTAATCATTTTCTTAATTTAATTCCTCTAAATTCAATAGTGATATCTCCTCCTTCCCTTAATATTTTATTGATCTGAATCTTCTTTTTTTATATCAGTCTTGCTAAGGCTTTGGCAATTTTGCTGATCCCTTCAAGGAACCAGTATTTCATCTTGTTGACATTTTTCTGTTATTTATTTCATTTATTTTTCTCTTAGTCTACTGTTTTCTTCCTTCTGCTTGTTTTGGGTTTTCTCTTCATATGATTTCTTACAATTAAACCTTATATCATATAGATATTTATAGCTATTAATTTCTCTATAGATCTTGTTTTTGCTACCATGAGCTTTAGTATATTTTGGTTTTCATTCATCTAAAAGTGTTTTTTATATTTTGTCGTAGTTTCTTCTTTGACCAGTTATTTAGGAGTCTGCTGTTTAATTACCACACCTTTGTATATTTTAAAATTAACTTGTTATTTATTTTTAATTTTATTACTTTGTGGTTAAAGAACATATATTGTATGATTTTAATGCTTTTCAAATTAAGTGGAACATTTTATGAGCATATAGTATATCCTAAAGAATGTTCTTGGTGCATCTGTGAAGAATACATATTCTGTTGTAGTTGAGTGTTCTGTAGATGTCTCAGTTCTACATGATTTACTGTATTGTTCAATTGATTTGTTTTCTTGTTGACTTACTGCCTAGTTGTACTATGCATTCTTGAAAGTGGGGTATTCAAATCTACAGGTATTATTTTTGAATTGTCTATTTCTCCCTTCAGTTGTTAGATGTTACTTCATGTATTATTGAGCTTCTTGTTAGGTATACACATGCTTGTAATTATTATGCCTTAATGATGCACTGACCCTTTTGTCATTTTAAAATGTTAATTCTATAACAATTTTTGTTTTAAGTCTTTACTGTCTAATATTAATTCACCTGCTCTCTTTTGAGCTCTGACTTCTTGATATATTATTTTCCATCAGTGTACTTTTGACATAATGGTGTATTTGTGACTCAGATATGACTCTTGTATTTAGGGTAAGTTAGATTTTTCTTGGTTTCTCTTTCATTTTAATCCATTCAGACAGTCTGCCTTATCATTGGAGTGTTCAATCCATTTACACTTAGTGTAATTACCTATAAATTGATTTGCATCCGAAATTTTATTTCATTTTTTATTTCTGATGAGTTTTAATTCTCTATTCCTCAATTATTGACTGCTTTGTGGTAAATACATATTTACTGGTATATTATATTCACTACTTTGTTGTTGCTTTTGCTCTCTTTTTTATAATGTTCAGATATAATTGACATAAAACATTACATTTGTTTCAGGTATACAACACAGTGATGCAACATTTGTATACATTGCAAAATAATCACCACCATAAATCTAGTTAACGTTCATCACCACACAGTTATTATTTTTTCTTGTGATGAGGACTTTAAGATCTACTTTCCTTTAGCAACATTCAATTATGTAATAGGGTATTATTGACTATAGTAACCACACTGTATATTACATCCCCATGACTTATTGAATAACTGGAAGGTTGCACCTTTGACTACCTTTACACATTTTTCCCACCTCCCATTCCTTATCTCTGGCAACCATAAATCTGTTCATTGTATCTATGAGCAGTTTTTTTTATTTGTACATATAAATGAGATCATCCATTATTTGTCTATGTCCGATTATTTCACTTAGCATAAAATTTCAAGGTCCATCCATGTTGCAAAAAATGGCATAATTTCAACTTTTTTATGGCAGCATATTGTATAATATAACATTAGCTACACATGCATACCACAACTTCTTCATCCATAGACAGACACTTGAGTAGTTTCCATCTCTTGGCTACTGTAAATAAGGCTGCAGTGAACATGGGTAGGCAGATATATTTTCAAATTAGCATTTCATTTTCTTTGGGTAAATAACCCAAAGTAGAATTGCTGGATAATATAGTAGTTTGTTTTTAATATTTGAGGGACCTCCAAACTGTTTTCAATAGTGGCTCTACCAACTTAAATTCCTACAATCAGTGCACAAGGGTTTCCTTTTCTCCACATCCTAACCAACACTTGATATTTCTAGTCTTTTTGATAATAGCATTCTAACAGGTATGAAGTGATATCTCATTGTGATTTCAATTTCCATTTCCCCCTGATGATTAGCGATGTTAAGAACCTCTGCTATACCTACTGGCCATCTGTACATCTTTGGAAAAATGTCTATTCATATCCTCTGCCTATTTTTTGTTCAGATTGTTTGTATTGGTCATTAATGTATTCTGGACATTAACTCCTTATCATATGTATGATTTTCAAATATTTCTCACATTTACTAAGTTATCTTTTCATTTTGTTGATGATATCAATTGCTATTTAAGCTTTTTAGCTTGTAGTCCCACTTATTTATTTTTGTTTATGTTCTTTCACTTTTGGAAACAGATTCAAAAAATCATCACCAAAACTGATATTAAGGAGCTTACCACCTGTTTTCTTCCAAGTTTATTGTTTTAGGTCTTACATTCAAAATTTTAATATATTTTAAGTTTTGTATATGACATACAATAGAGTTTGGTTTTATTCTTTTTCATGTGGCTGTCTAGTTTTCCCTACATCATTTATTGAAGACTGTCATTTCCCCATTGTATATTCTTGGCTCCTTTGTAATAAATTAATAGGCTATATATGCATAAGTTTATTACGGGCTCTGTATTAGATCCCATTAATCTATGTGCCTGCCTTTAAACCAATGCAATACTGTTTTATTTACCATAGCTTTGTAACATAGTTTGAAATCAGGGACCATGCTGTCTCTGGCTCTATTTCTCTTTCTCAAGATTGCTTTCACTATTTGGGTTTTATTTGTATGTGTGGTTACATACAAATTTTATGATTGTTTGCTCCATCTGTGTGAAAAGTGCAATTGGAATTTTGGTAGGAATTGCACATACTCTGCAGATCACATTTGGTAGTATGGCCATTTTAATATTAATACTTCTAATCCATAAGCAGAGAATATTTTTCTATTTATTTGTGTTTTCTTTATTTGTACAGTTCTTGCACATCCTTGGTTAAATTTATTCCTAGGTATACTTTTCCTTTTTGAGGCAATTATAAATGGGATATTTTTCTTAATTTCTCTTTTGATAGTTTATTAGTGAATAGAAATGCACAAAATGTTTTGCATTAATTTAAATCCTGCAACTTTACTGAATTAGTTGATTAGTGTAATAGTCTTTTGGTGGAGTCTTCAGAGTGTTCTACATATAATATAATGTCATCTACAAAGCAGACATGATACTTTACTTCTTCCTTTCTAAACTGGATGCTGTTTATTTCTTTTCCTAGCCTGATTACTCTCACTAGGACTTCTAATATTATACTGAGTAAAAGAGGCCAGTATCTAACCTTGTATTTAGCCTAAATATAGAGAAAAGCTTTCAGCTTTCCACCATTGTATATGATATTAGCTGTGGTCTTCTATATGACCCTTATTTTGCTGAGGTATATTCCCTCTATGTTCACTTTGTTGGGAGTTTGTATCATAAACATATATTGGATTTTGCCAAATACTTCTTCGGCATACTTTGAGATAATTATATAATTTCTATTTTGTTAATGTCGTGTATCACTTGAAGGATTTTAGATGTTTAACCATCCTTGTATCACTGCAATAAATGCCATTTGATCATGGTATATGATTCTTTTAATGTATTGTTGAATTTGGTTTGCAGCTATTTTGGGGAAGACTTTTGTATTTATATTCACCAGGGATATAGGCCTATAATTTCCTTTCAGGATAATACTGGCCTCATAAAATGAATTTGGAATTTTTTCTTGAGGTAGACGTTTATCACTGAATTTCTCTCTTAATTTCTTCATTGATCTATTGGTTGTGTAGCAGCATTTTGTTTAATATCCATACATTTGTGAATTTTCCAGTTTTCTTCTTGTGATTGACTTCAGGTTTCATACCTTTGTGTTTGGAAAACATGCTTGATATTATTTCAGTCTTATTAAATGTGTTAAGAGTTATTTTGTGTCCCAACATGATGTTTTTTATAGAGTATTCCATTTGAACTTGAAAGATTGTATATTCTGCTGTTTTTGGATGGAATGTTCTGAAAAATAATATGTATATATATGTGTGTGTTTGTACTTCATCTATATGGAAGTCCTTTTTTCTAATGTATCATTTAAGGCTGATAATTCCATATTGATTTTCTTCTGGATGATCCATCTATTGATGAAAGTAGAGTGTTAAAGTACCCGACTATTACTGTGTTGCTATTTTTTCCTTTGGTACATTAATATTGTTATATATTTTTTTCTCCTATATAAGGTGCATAAATATTTACAAATGTTATATCTTGTTTCATTATTGACTCACTTACATTATGTAATGCCCTTATTTGTCTTTTTTAACAGTCTTTGTTTTAAAAGTATTTTGTCTAAGTATAGCTGCCCCAGCTTTCCTTTGCTTTATATTTGCATGGAACATCTTTGTTCATCACTTCATGTTCAGCCTGTGTGTTTGCAACATCATAGGAAGCATACAGATGGGTGTTTTTTTTTTTAATCCATCCACACCTTCTCTATGTTTTAATAGGAGAATTTAGTCCATTTACATTTACAGTAGTTATTGGTAGGTATGTACTCTGCGATTTATTAATAATTGTTTTCTGGCTATTTTGTAGTTCCTCTGTTTTTTTATTGTCCTCTTTCTTTTTATTTTGATAATTTTCTTTAGCATTATGATTAGATTCCTTTCTCAATGGCTTTTATACATTTGCTGTGGGTTGTTGCTTTATGATTATTATGAGTCATAAAGATAATCTATATTAAACTAAGCTCTACTTTTTTATGAACCCCACCCACATTTTATTTGATGTCATATTTTATATATTTCTACATGTGTATTTAAGTTATTTTTGAAGTTACAATTATTTTTATTACTTTTCTTTTAACTTTATACTAGCTTTATGGGAGATTCATCTACTACCTTCACTATGTATTTACCTTTACCAATGAGATTTATACTTTCACATTTTCTTCTTACTATTAGCATACTTTCCTTTCAGCTTAAAGAAATCCCTTTAACATTGTTGTAAGTCTACTATAGTGTTAACTTTTAGCTTTTGCTTGTCTGTAAAACTCTTTATCTTTACTTCAATTCTGAATCATATTATTCACTGGAAGTTCTTTTTTTTTGTTCAACATTTTGAATATATCACTTATTTCTGGCCTGCAAAATTTCTGTTGAAAAATCTATTGATTGTCTATAGGATTTATTGTATGTAACAAGTTGATTTATTCTTGCTGCTTTTAATATTCTTTCTTTGTCCTTAGTTTTGGACATATTATAATGTGTCTGGCATGTGTCTTTTTTATTCATATTATTTGGGACTTTCTGCATTTCCTGGAATTGGATATCTGTTTCCTTTGCCAGAAATGTAAAAATTTCCACCATTATTTCTTCAAATAGATTTTCTGTCCTTCGTCTTTTCTCTTTTTGGGAGAAATACAGTGCAAATGTTAGTTTGCCATAAGTCCCTTGAACTATCATTGCTTTAAGTTTTTTTTTTTTGATTGGATGAGTTTCTCTGCCCTGTCTTTGAGTTCACTGATCTTTTCTTCTGTCATATCTAGTCTGATATTAAATCTTTCTATTGAATTTTTCACTTCAGTTATTTTATTCTTCAGCTCTTTTCCATTCCTTACACTGGAAAATCTCAACTGACCTATCTTTAAATTCAGGGATTTGAGCTCAGATATTCGGTTTAAACTTCTTCATAAATTTTCCTTTTATCCTTACACTAACAGCAAACATATTTACCACAGAATTGAAATGCACTTTGATATTTCTTCTTGTAACTCATAAAATTTTTATTTTTATTCAAGAGGATGTTTGCTTGCATAGACATTTTGCATTACTACATGTACATTTATAATTTTACAAGACCTTTTTGATTCTCCACAAACATCTTTACATTATGTACATTAATTGATCCTGTGCAAGTACATGGTATCCTTCCAATTACTTGAGTCTGTTAATTTCCTTCAATGATGCTCTTAATATATGTACATATACATACAAGCATATGTGAGTATGTATGTGTTGGCAAATATATCTATATTCACTATTTGCAAGTATGATATTAACTGGACTTGTCTATAAATACTACCACATTAGAAAGTTTCCTTCTAATCCTCATTAGCCAGGTTTTTGTTTTGGTAATGAATGCATTTTGTATATTATCACATTTTCAGGAAAACACTATTTTGTTTTATAGCTAAAGAAATAACCATAAGAACTAGTTTTAAGATCAATTAAAGACTTTGTCCTTAAATTTAATTGACCAATGCCAGGCTCAAAAACTTTACGGTAAGCCAATCCACAATGGACTCATTCCTTTGAAAAATCTAAAACCACACTATCAGTAAGAGTCCTACCAAACCTCCCAAGGATGATATCAATTTTCTCATGCCACTATGCAGTCAGTCCCAAAACAATGGTTCAATGAAAATACCCATAAAAATTAGAAGTCTCTGTTTTAAAAGACTGCTTGTCTTGAACAAGTCTCATTAGCCATTGCTGACAACCAGGTGGAGGGCCTGCTTGCAACAGTTGTAGCTCAGACAGAACAGGAGGTTACACAAAGTCCACATGGGGACACCCCTGGAGAACCTGGCTCTGGTGGTCATGAGATATTGTTGTTCTGGGAACCACAGGATATCTACTACATAAGACCAGTGCTTTCAAGACCAGGATACATTGCTTACCTACCTAATGCATAGAAACAAACACAGAGAGCCAGATAAAATAGGTAGCAGAGGAATATAGTCCAAATGGAACGAACAGTGCAGAATGTCAGAAAAGCTGCTAAGGAAAATGGAAATTAACCATCTATCTGATAAAGGATTCAAAGTAATAGTAACAAAGATACTCACCAGACTGGACAGAACAGTGGATGAAATCAGGAAGGACATCAACAAAGAAATAGAAAAAATAAAGAACCAGTCAGAGCTAAAGAATGGATCAGTGATCTGGAAGACAGGGTATATAAAAGCAACCAAATAAACAGAAGAAAGAAAAAATAATTTAATAAATGAGAATATGCTAAGAGATCTCTTTGCTACAAGTTCAAGCAAAACAATATTTGCATAATAGGGGTCCCAAACAGAGAAAAGAGAGAAAGGGGCAGAAACCTATTTGAAGAAATAATAACTGAAAATTTCCATAAACCTGGGAAAAAAACAAATTCAGGTCCAGGAATCACAAAGAACCCACATAAGATGAAGTCAAGGTGGTCCATACCAAGACACATAGTAATTAAAGTGTCAAAGATTAAAGATGAAGAGAAGTTTAAAAGCAGCAAGAGAAAAGAAGACAGTCACATACAAGGGAAATTCCATATAACCCTTAACTGATTTTTCAACAAAAACTTTGCAGGCCACAAGGGAGTGGCATAAATTATTCAAAATGCTGGAAGGAAAAGAAAAAAAAATCTATAACCAAGAATACTCTACCCAGTAAGGTTATCACTCAGAATTGAAGGAGAAAGAGTTTTCCAGATAAAGAAAAGGAGCTCATCACCATTTAACTGGCCTTACAAGAAATGAAAAGTGATTCTTTTCTTGGGGAAAAAAGGCTATAACTAGAAGAAAATTAGGAAAGGACAAAAATTTCATGGTACACACAAACATACAGTAAAGGTAGAAGATCAATCAATTATAAAGCTAGTAATTTCAAAACACTAAAGTAGTAAAATAGATTATGCACAAAAGCTAGTCAAAGCATACACAAAATAAAAAGATAAATTATCACATCATAATATGTGAGGGGGAATAATAAAAAAATAGTGCTTTTAAAATATGCTTGTACTGAGGTAACCATCAACCTAATATAGGCTGCCATATATATAATAAGCTATATGTAAATCTCATGTTAACCACAAACCAAAACCTGCTGATACTCAAAAAATAAAGAGAAAATAATCTAAACATAAAGGAAGAGAGGAAGAGAAGAAAGGACCACAGAAGAACTACAAAACAACCAGAAAACAATGAACGAAATGGCAATAATCATACCTATAAATAATTACTTTAAATGCAAATGGATAAATGGTCTAATCAAAATACATAGGGTGACTAAATGAATAAAACATGGCCTATATGCTGCCAGTAATGGTCTCAATTCAGACCTAAAGACACCTAGAGTCTAAAAGTGAAGGGATGAAAAAAAGATACCCCATGGAAAAGCAATATAAAAAGCTGGAGTAACAATACTTACAGCAGACAAAATAGACTTTAAAGCAAAGACTGTAATAAGAGACAAAGGAGGGCATTGCATAATGATAAAGGGACCAATGTAATAAGACGGTATAACAATTGTAAATATCTATGCAACCCCCAAGGACACCTAAATGTATAAAGCATACTGTTATAGTCAGAAAAAATACTTGATAGGATTTCACTTGTCTTAAGTTTATTGAAACTTGTTTGTGGGCTAATGTTATCTATCCTGAGAATGTCCCCTGTGCACTTGAAAAGAATGTGTATTGTGATTTTTGATGAAATTGTTTGCATAGATCTGTTAAATCCATCTGTTATGATCTGTTCTTCAAAGTCTATGTTTCCTTATTGACATTCTAACTGAATATTATAACCATTGATGTAAGTGGGATGTTGAAGTCCTTTATTATTATTGTATTACTGTCTATTTCTCCCCTTATATCTGTTAAGGGGGAAGTTTATAGTAATGCAAGCCTACCACAATAAACAACAAAAATTTCAAACAATTTAACTTTACAACTTAAGGAAATAGAAAAAAAGAAAGTTCAAATTAGTAGAAGGAAGGACATTATAAAGATTAGAACAGACATAGATGATAGACTAAGAAAAATAACAGTAAAAAAATCAATGAAACTAAGAACTGATTCTTTGAAAAGATAATATTTTTAAACCCTTACATTAGTCAGGAAAGTAGACATTAGCAGGAGGAGGGGTCAGACAACCACAGGTGTCTCCAACCAGTAAGAAGATATAAATACTGAGCTGTCAATCAGTGCTTGTTAGCATGGATCACCCCATGTTTAGAATACCTTGTAAGCCACATAAAAGAAGCCCCCCTGAATACTCGGGGCCTGTCAGACATTAGGTCGGGGCCCACTATGATACAGACTTCAATAAACTTGCTTGCTTTCTTTCTTGACTTTGGTTTCAATCAGTCCAGCTTCTCTGCAATACTGAATCTAACTCTTCCCAAAATACTTAATACTGTGACTCTGATTGCAGTGGTAAGTTGCTCTTCACAAATAGCGTTATGCAGCCCAACACTTTCCTTCTCCAGTTTTCTGTTTGGTTGAGCCTCCTGTAGGCTCACATAAAGATCTTTTTCCAGCCTTGATCTCCACTGTCGCTGCCTCTTGGGACCTCAGATTGCAGTAAGCTCCATTAGCCCTAAACTAGTAAGCCAAAGGACTCTAGTCATTCATCCTGTTCTTGGAGACATCTGAACACAGGAAACCACTGGACTCTAGTCCTCCATCCTTTTAAAGATTTCCAGAAACAAGAATAGATTTCCAGGTCTTGGGATGCTGAGACCTCTGTAATAGAGCGCAGGATGGTAGGCTTCTAACCCATTCCTTTCTTCTAGATGGGCAACCAAGAGTCCATTCCGACCAAAATGCTTTTGGGCTGTATTCTTTCTTATTGGTCCCACATAGACTCTGAGACACTCAAAATGAAAATATTAATATTATTTTGCAACATAGCTTGGCCCCAATACCAACTAAGGAACCAAGAGAAATGGCCACTTAACAGAACTCTTGACCCTACTAACACTCTCAATCAACTTGATCTCTTCTGCAAATAGGTGGGTAAATGAGCAGAAATCCCATATGTTCAGGCTTTCTTCTATCTTCGAAGCTGAGAGGATCTCTGTTGGACTTGTAAGTTGGGTAGTCCTCCTGGCCCTCCCCCTCTCCTTTGCCTGCATTATCACTGTCCCAGTATCCAGGACCACCCAAGGGTGAAAAATCCCACAGGGTCCTCAGGAACTGGGTCCTGAGCACTCACATCCACTCCTAAAGGCACCTGCTAAAGTTCTCCCATTGGTAGAAACAGTGAGTGGAGAATTCAGTACTATGCTGGTTCACAAAGCTTTCTTACTGACTGAGTTAAAACAGTTTAAAGATGACCTCAGCAGCTACATCACCAATCCAAATAACTATACTGGCCAATTCCAACACATCAGCCTGGTTTATGACCTTGCCTAGAAAGATGTTATGATAAACTTGGGACAAACACTCTCCAATTTTGAACAAGAGAGAGTTATTAAAGAAGTCTGCAAGTTTGTTAGCAGTCTTCATTTGTCCTATACTAAATTCCCCATTGGAGAAGAACAGCTGTCCCCTCTATGGATCCTAACTTGGGTTATAATGACATGTGGGAGAGTAACCATTTCCTCCTTTGAATAAAAACCAGGCTAAAGAATGCCAGACTAAAGGTTGTTTAACCATTAAAACATTGAAGCTGTTAGCCAGGGCCCAGAGGAAAACCCAGTTAATTTCTTAGAAAGATATCAACTGACACCCTCACTAAATATACTAATCTAAATCTAGGCTCATACAAGTCCACAATGAGGAGGAGGAAGCTATGACTTAGGAAAAGGAAAAGAGGAAGGAGACCCAGCATAATTAGTTGTTAGCTGCTGTTGTAGCCAAACTCACATCCGCAGGCTGACATGGTAATGAACCAAATCCTAAAAAGGGTAACAAATGCAATATTTGTCAGAGGACTGGACATTGGGAGAAGAGCTGTCCTAATAGGAATAAACCTCCTCAAGCTTCTTGCTACAAATGTAAGGAAACAGGTCATTGGGCCATCCTTTGCCCCAGGGGTCATAGGGCCCCTACCCATTAGAGCCACCCATGGTCCTTGAGCAACTTTGCAGGAATGAAGATGCCCTAGCTGGTTGGCTCAAATCCATGACATCAACATCACTGGACTAGAGTCAAGGGTAACCATGGTCATGTCAGGTAAGACAATTTTCGTTTTAATTGACACCGGGCCTCCTACTCTGTCCTCAGTTCCTGTTCTAGCCCCCTATTCTTCTGAACTTGTACTGTACTTAGAGTGACAGGGATCCCTACTACTTGGACCTTTAGTCCACCCTTAGGATGCTATCACCATAGTCATTATTTTTCACATCCATTTTTAGTCATAAATGGATGCCCCATTTCCCTCCTGGGACAAGAGATATTAGAAAAACTACATACCAGGATAGTTTTCAGCTTTCTCCTGGCAAGTCAGACTAACCCTTAATTTCTCATCTGAGAGAGGATATAAAGTTTCAAGGGCCAAATTTCAGTCAGTACAACAGAAGTTCACTTACCTAAGAATAATCCTTACTCCAGAAAAGGAAGGCCTTTCTCTGGACTGAGTTCAGGCTATTTTCTCACTCCCCCAAACTACTACCTGCAAACAATTCTGAGCTTTCCTAGGACTGACAGGGTATTGTAGATTGTGGATCTAAAATTATGGAAAAGGCCAGGAAAGTGATATGAAATCATTCCACAGTTTGGTCTCCCAAAATCATTCCAGAGCAACAATGGCCCTACCTTTATATCCCAGGTCACACAACTTATTTCACAGGCACTGCACATCTCCTACCACTTACATTGTGCCTGGAGACGCTAATCCTCTGTGCAGGCAGGATGGGCCACTCGGGCCCTTAAGGCTATAGAAAATTGGCACAAGAAATCCCCTTAAATTGAGTCAAAGTTCTACCCATAGTCTTAATGAGAACCCACATTGCCCCAAAAGCCACTTTTACTTTTAGTTCATTTGAGGCCACCTATGGATGACCTTTTTATGCACTGACTGACCTCTTAGATCCAGATACCAGTGATTTAGTGGAATATGCCATGCCTATACATAAGTTCCAACAGGCTCTAAATGAATTTGGACTCATCCAAGTCCTAGTGTCTAACTGATCAGAAGACAGCCTCTCTATAGCCCAGGGACTCAGGTCCTTATCAAGGTCTGGAAAGATGGGTCACCCCAATATCAGCTATAGCCCATTTGAAAAGGACCCTACTCTGTCCTTATGTCCACCCCTTCATCTCTTAAGGTCCTTGGGGTCACCAGCTGGATACATTACTCACAATTAAAACCTTGGCAAGAATCCACTACAGAGGACAATACCACCTTGGAGCCCAGCTATAACTGTGAACCACTAGAAGATTTAAAACTTCTTTTTAAAAGACAGCCACTCAAAAAAGATAAGTCACTTATGCTTTGCCTTATTCCTTCTTTGGGCATTTTCTTTCCCTTAGGCTTCCCTGTCTCATGTCTGTGGAGAAACAGCCTGGTGTCTGTGCTTAGTTCTTCAAGAGTAGAGTACGTCTTCTCTGGAAAACTCCTCTCATAGACCTCCTATTTGGACCATTCTTATTAAACTTCTTAACTGAATTTATTTCTTCCAGACTGCAGTCCATCAAGACTAAATTCCTTTTGTTATGATGATTCCAACCCTTATCACCCAAGGAAGACCTTCCTATCTTCATGGGACCACTTGATGCACATCTGTGTAGTCACCCAGGACCTCCTCCTGGAAGCAGTTGGGACCCCAAGACTGAATCAGGAAGAAATAGAAAATCTGAACAGACTTATTACTAGTAACAAAAATTGAATCAGTAATCAAAATACTCCCAACAAACAAAATCCCAGGCAAGATGGCTTCACAGGTGAATTATACCAGACATTTAAAGAAGAGATAATACCTATCTTCTCAAACTATTCCAACAAACTGAAGAGAAAATAATGTTTCCAAATTCATTCTACATGGCAGCATTATTCTGGTATCAAAACCAGATTAAGACCCTACAAAAAAAGAAAATTATACACCAGTAGACTTGATGGACAAAAAATGCAAAAATCATCAACAAAATATTAGCAAACTGAATTTAAAAAATACACTAAAAGGATAATTCACCAAGTGGGGTTTATTCCAGGGATGCAAGGATTCTTAAATATCCACAAATTAATCAATGTAATATGCCATATTAACAAAAGAAAGGATAAAAACCATATTATTATTTTAATAGATGCAGACAGAGCATTTGGCAAAATCAACATCCATTCATAATAAAACCTCTCAATAAAGTGGGCAGAGACAAACCCACAGTTAATATCATACTCAATGATGAAAAGCTGAAAGCTGAAAGCTTTTCCTCTAAGATCAGGAATTAGACAAGGATGCCCAATATGCCCACTTTTATTCAACATAGTACTGGAAGTCATAGCCATAGCAATAGACAAGAAAAATAAATACGTGGCATTCAAATTAGTAAGGAAGAAGTAAAATTGTCACTATTTTCAGGTGACATACTATATATAGAAAACTCTAAAGAATCCATCCAAACCTATTACAACTAATACATGAATTCAGTGAAGTTGTAGGATTCAAAATATATAGTTCTATTCATTTTCTAACATAAATGAAGTACCAGAAAGAAAAACTAAGAACACCATTCCACTCACAATTACATTAAAAAGAATAAAATGCCTAAATTCCTTTAACCAAGGAAGTGAAAAACCTGTACTCTGAAAATATATTGGTGAAAGTAGATATGATATTGATGAAGATGACAAATAAATAGAAAAAACTACTATGCTCATGAATTAGAAGAATTAATTTTGTTAAAATATCCATGTTACTCAAAGCTATCTACAGATTCAATACAACCACTATCAAAATACCAATGGTATTTTTTACAGAAGAAAAAACAATCCTATCATTTGTATGGAACCAAAAAAGACCCTAAATAGCCAATGAAATCTTGAGAAAAAAGAACAAACAGAGGTATCCCAGTCCCTGATTCCAAATTATACAACAAAGCTATAGTATAAAACAGTATGATACTGGCACCAAAATAGGCACATAAAACAATGGAACAAGTTAGAGAGCCCAGAAATAATCCTACACTTATATGGTCAATTATCCATGAAAAAGGAGGCAAGGACAGTCTTTTCAATAACTGGAGTTAAGACAACTGGACAGCTACATGAGAAAGAATGAAATTGGGCTACTTTCTCTCACCATACAAAAGTGAACTCAAAGCTTTTTAAAAAACTAAATGTAGAACCTGAAACCACACACCTAAAAGAAAACATAGATTAGTAAACTCTTGGACATTGGCTTTAGCAATTTTTTTAAATACATATCTCCATGCAGGGAAAACAAATGTAAAAATAAACAAGGGGGACTTCATCAAGCTAAAAAGGTTCTGAGTAGTGAAGGAAACCATCAACAAATCAAAAAGGAAACCTACTGAATGGAATAAAATATTCTCAATATATCCAATAAGGGGTTTATATCTAAGATATATACAGAACTCATACAACTCAACACCAATAGTAATAATAATAATAATCTGATTAAAAAATGGCCAGAGGAACTGAATACACATTTTTCCAAAGGAGACATGTGGATTGCCAAGAGACTTGTGAAAAAGTGCTCTACATCATTAATTCCCTTGTCTGTTCTTTACTTTGAAATCAAGAGTATTCTTACCTTGCCTAGCCTTAGTTCATCTCTATACTCTCTCATACCTTCATCCAAAATAAACTGAGCTAACAGAATGTAATGCCAATTTGGATTTAGATAATACTCCAAAGGCAATGATAAGGGTATAAATTCAAGTTAATGATTATATATTGTATAGTATAAATACAAATATACATTCATAAGTCTGAAACACTTAAGGGGAAGTAATTGCTTCAGAGAAAATGCTCCAGGAATTTATAAAACTGAATTACATACTGTAAAATATTATGTGAATCAACATTATCACAGAAGTGCAGTAAATTATAAATCACAAGAGCTTCAGGAATCTCTGTAATTTTTTACAAAATGTTTAGCAATATCTATGTAATATATATATTCAGTTTTATACTTTTTATTTCATATTTAATTAGGAATTTTTTAGTATTAGTGTCTGTGATAAAAAAGGTGTTAGGAGTTATTCTTTTTCAACACACATTCTTTTTCAGATGACTATATCTTCATTGGCATGTATTTGTTGTTGTGGCAAAGAAAATCCATATTTCCACTGAATGTGTGTGCTGTTCTAAAATTTGATTTTCTTTTCATTTTTCATTATGGTTTATCAAATTTGGGAAAGAGTTATCTAGTTATTTAGTGGTTTATATTAGCATGCACCTCTTGGAGGATATGAAAGAAAGTATGTCGAATGATTGTATCATCTCAGCAAACAAAATTACCTTGTAGACCATGGCATTGTGTACAGGAAAGTATCTAATGTTTACCATGTGGACAAAAGTGAAAGTATAATTAACATATCTCTGATAACCAGATATTAAAGGACAACACAGCCCATGAAAAATAAATAATATGGTTACAAAGGACAATTGATAGTATCACTTCATTAAAAATTGTAAGAATGTGCTTTTCTCTTTTAATGGACATGGGAAAAATTGTTACCTTAGGATATTGATCAAATAAATGTTACATTAAAAAGGAAGAGGAACTAAACTCTGCTATAGTAAATCTGACTAGAGTGGGACAGTATGGGTTTAGGAATGGCTGTTAGATTAGTTTAACTTACACACATTGTAATTCAATTCTTCCTGGATTTGTGTAAGTATTATGTGCATAAAGTGCTTTTGATAACAAACTTTTAAAATGAAATGAGTCATAAATACCTAGGAATAAACCTAACCAAGGAAGTGAAAGACCTATACCCTGAAAACTACAAGACACTCTTAAGAAAAATTAAAGAGGACACTAATAGATGGAAATTCATCCCATGCTCTTGGGTAGGAAGAATTCATATTGTCAAAATGGCCATCCTGCCTAAAGCTATCTACAGATTCAATGCAATCTCTATCAAAATACCAACAGCAGTCTTCAATGAACTAGAACAAATAGTTCTAAAATTCATATGGAACCACAAAACACCCCAAATAGCCAAACCAATCCTGAGAAGGAAGAATAAAGCTGCGGGCATCTCACTTCCCAATATCAAGCTTAACTACAAAGCCACAGTAATCAAAACAATTTGGTACTGGCACAGGAACACACCCACAGAGCAGTGGGACAGAAAAAGAGTCCAGGTATTAACCCAAGCATATATGGTCAATTAATATATGATAATGGAGCCATGGATATACAATGGAGAAATGACAGCCTCTTCAACAGCTGATGTAGGCAAAACGACAGCTACATGTAAGAGAATGAAACTGGATCATTGTCTAATCTCATACACGAAAGTAGACTCAAAATGGATCAAAGACCTGAATGTAAGTCATGCAACCATAAAACTCTTAGAAAAAAACAAAGGCAAAAATCTGTTGGACATAAACATGAGCAACTTCTTCATGAACATATCCCCCTGGGCAAGGGAAACAAAAGCAAAAATAAACAAGTGGGACTATATAAAGCTGAAAAGCTTCTGTAAAGCAAAGGACACATCAATAGAACAAAGAGGCATCCTACAGTATGGGAGAATATATTCATAAATGACATATCTGATAAAGGGTTGACATCCAAAATATATAAAGAACTCACACACCTCAACAAACAAAAAGCAAATAATCCAATTAAAAAATGGGCAGAGGATCTGAACAGACACTTCTCCAAAGAAGAAATTCAGATGGCCAACAGACACATGAAAAGATGCTCCACATCGTTAATCATCAGAGAAATGCAAATTAAAACCACAGTGAGACATAACCTCACACCAGTTAGGATGGCCACCATCCAAAAGACAAACAACAACAAATGTTGGCAAGTATGTGGAGAAAGGGGAACACTCCTACACTGCTGGTGGGAATGTAAATTAGTTCAACCATTGTGGAAAGCAGTATGGAGGTTCCTCAAAAAACTCAAAATAGAAATACCATTTGACCCAGGAATTCCACTCCTAGGAATTTACCTTAAGAATGCAGCAATGCAGTTTGAAAAAGACATATGCACCCCTATGTTTATCGCAGCATTATTTACAATAGCCAAGAAATGAATGAAAGCAACCCAAGTGTCCATCACTAGATGAATGGATAAGGAAGATGTGGTACATATACACAATAGAATATTATTCAGCCAAAGAAGAAAACAAATCCTACCACTTGCAACAACATGGATGGAGCTAGAGGGTATTATGCCCTGTGAAACAAGCCAGGTGGAGAAAGACAAGTATCAAATGCTTTCACTCATCTGTGGAGTACAAGAAAAAATTGAAGGAACAAAACAGCAGCAGACTCACAGAACGCGAGAATGGACTAACAGTTACCAAAGGGAAAGGGACTTGGAAGGATGAGTGGGAAGGGAGGGTTAAGGGGTAAAAGGGGCATTATTATTAGCACACATAATGTGGGTGGGGGGCATGGGGAAAGCAGTACAACACAGAGAAGACAAGTAGTGATTCTACAGCATCTTACTATGCTGATGGACAGGGACTGTAATGGGGTATGTGGTGGGGACCTGACAATGGGGGAGTCTAGTAACCATAATGTTGCTCATGTAATTGTACATTAATGATACCAAAGTAAAAAAAAATGAAATGAGTCATATCTTCTCATACTGTGAACTGTTATGGAATATCCTTCTATCATTCCTCTGAATTTTGGTCTCATGTCAATCACTTTTATGGACAAATATTTTTCCCACAGGATGATTGCAACTTAAAGTAGGGATACTATTAAAGTTTCACTTCTGCTGGTATAATCTGAGTCCCCATGATTATTTACTTGATAAATATGGAGGAGTAAGGATAATTACCCCTATCATTCTAACAGGGTGGCTATAACACAAAATTAATCTTTAAAATTAATTTGTGTATGATATTATGTCAGATCATTTATAACATACTTACCTTAGCTCCCAGAAATCTGAGATCTTAGTCTTCATGGGTCATATACTTAATGCTACAGCATTAAAAGTGGAGGTATAGTTCTAAAATATTGGGTCCCTACTAACTATGTGGTAGTTAAGTGCCTTGTGTCTTTAAAACTCTAATTCAGAAAATATAAGATTTAATATGACTGCATTAACCAATTTCTAATATCTATGAGTAGTACCTGGATAAATTATATCTGTATCTCTAGAATGATTTTTGAATAAATAATGGGCTTACAGCAATGTAATCTATACAACATAAGTATTAAATAAAGGAATAGAAATCATATATATTTTCTATGTTGGGAGGGTATTAAATAGTGTTCCTTAAAGTGTTGTGATATTCACATATTTCAAAGAAGAGATATGTTGCAAATGTAAATTCTAAGACATGGAAGTCTCTTTCTCCCCAAAGAGATTTATAATCATGCACATTACATATTGCTTTGAATGTGAGCAAAGGATATACACTAATAAGGATCGTGAGGGACCAGAGCTATTACCTTAGTCATACTGGTCAACATGTCAATTTAATGTTTAGCTAAAGTAATTACAAATTGGCTTTGTACAGGTTCTGGTAGTAATGCCAATGTGTGTCGGGGTCCCTACACTAACAAGCAACTCTCAGACACCAAACGGATGTCCTACAATTCAGTCTGACACTGCCCTGCAATAGTGTCAGGTTCCACAGGTTAAGGATTCAGCCCTACAAGAGTGCCCCCTGACTTAACACCAGTCACAAGGCCAAGCTATTACCATTATTCTGACTGATTGGCTACAAATCAGAGGTTCCAAAAACCCCTTCCAACTCAGGATGCTAATCACAAGTTCAGGTTGCTACCTGTCCTTCTAGTGCCTGACTATAAAGCACAGGTTCCCCTGACCTCCTCGGGTTCAATTAATTTGCTACATAAGCTCACAGAACTCAGGGAAACATTTACTTATATTTACCAGTATATTAAATGATATGATAAGAGTACAGATGAATATCCAGATGGAAGAGGGCACAATATGTAGGAAGGGGCATGGAGCTTCCATGCCCTGTCTAGGAATCCACTCTTCCAGAACCTCCATGTGTTCATCACTCAAATCTCCCTAAACCCACACTTTGTGATTTTTTGGACATTTCATCAGGCATGTAAGATTAATCATTAACTTTGTTTTCAGCCCTGCTCCCTTTTCAAGAGACTGAAGAGCAGGGCTAAAAATTCCAAGCTTCAAATCATGTCTTGGTCTTTCCAGTGATAGCCCTCACCAAGAAGCCATTCAGGAGCCCATCCAGAGTTTCCTCATTAGAACAGGAGATGCTCCTAGTGTTAACACTGTATAAATTGCAAGGGTTTCAGGAGCCCTCTGCCGGGAATCAGGGGCAGAGGTCAATATATATTTTCTGTTATCTCACAACATCAGAAGTCATTTACTATGTTATAGGCTTGGTTGTATTTAAGGATGTGCTATAATATGTATATTATGTGGTATACAGTGGGGATCTTAAAAAGTCAACAACCATCTTTTGTTATCATATAAAGACCTAAGTTAAAGGATTGCTTCAAATAGAATCATAGATTGAGACTAGAACTAGTGTTCATGTCAAGATTTTGTTGCTTAAACTGAGAAAAAATAGATTTAAAAATGATAACAAGAATTTATATAATAACATGGATTATTCGAAGAATTTCATTTATGAGTTAGATACCATTATTTCCATTCCTAATTTAGAATGAGTGACTCTAGACACAAACCATGAAAGTTAACTGCCCAAGGTCACTGAATTTATGAGGAACAGAGCTGAGATTTGAATCCAAGCAGTCCACCTCAGAGCTAATGGTATGACATTTTAATAAGGTTTATTTTTACCTTGTGAATATGATGTGGGCAAAGTGTGAGGAGGTAAGGATCCCCTGGAAGGTGATGAGGATCCTTAGTTGTAAGAACTGACCTATGGAAAGGGCATGTTTTGAGCATGTTTTTCATTGGAAGCAAACTATAAACTCAGGAAAGAAAAGTCAATGTGTCTTGAGAGAAGATACAGTTACCAAGATAATGGTAGGACCTCATTTATAAAAATATTAACTCTGGCCCTATAATTAGAATTTAAGGCAATGCCCAAAATACATACATATATATGTGTCAGATCTAGAAATTAAGGCAATATAATTACAAATTGTACTTTAGCTACTTCCAGATGAATTCCTCAGACAGGCAGTAATAGAATTACTTCTGGTTAGAAGTGTAGTAAATTCTCAGGCCCACCATAAACCTACTGAATCAGAATATCAAGGGTTCTACCAACGAATCTGTGATTTCATCAATTTTCCAAACTTTCATATTTTCCATAGACTCATATGGAGTCTTATGAAAAAGTGTTGTTTTAAAGCAAAGTAAGGTCTTCCTCAAATGGGAATCATTTTATAAATTTCTCTAGGGTAAAAAACAAGTTGCCATACATGAGAGTTCTTGACAGATGTTACAAGAAAGAATTTCCCCATTAATTTGTGAAATAACTAAATATATACACATGCAAAGACACACATACATGTGAATACCAATAATCTTGGATATAAAAGTTTCTAAAGGAAATGTTCAGAACAACTATTAGACATTAAGAGCATTGTTATGAAACCCATATAGCCTCCAGACTAAAAAAAACATTTGGTAGTTTGCTAATTTTAAGTTATTACCCACTAAATAGGATCTTCTGATACAATCATATGCTGCATGTAAGCAGAAATTAAAAATTGAAAAGCACAATACAAATTATGTCTGGGTGCCTTTAAGTTTCCTTACTATATATGAATGATGCTATATAAAGATCTAGAAGAAGTATAGTTTAATAAAGATCAAATATTTCTCTAAAGTAATTTAATTCAGAGACTTAAAAGAAATTTTAATATGTTTTTAATTTTCAATTTCTTTTGTCTTACTATTATGTTTACAAAAACGTTTGTGTTACTACAAGGGAATTCAATATATTTGTTGCTTGCAGAAGTTTGTGCTCTTTCAAATATTGATGTAGAAAAACAATATAGATGACAGTGAAAATGATGTCAGGATTTATCAGGTATGATTGTGAATTAAATCAGAAATATTCTTGTTATAAAATTTCAACTGCCCTATTATGAAGAGAGACATGTTTTCAATAATAAAATATTAGCCCCCTCACCAATGCCTCTTGTGTTCTAATAGAGAAAGAATATAAGCCACAGCTGGAATGATTAACAGCTAAACATGTAACTAAAACAGATTATCAGCCTCATTCCAAATTGAATTATCAGTTTAATTATAGATAATAACTTTCAGATTAGGTTTAGCTTTTCAGTTTAGGTATAAAAAACTGTTAAAGAGTTTGGGAGATATATTTTAAAACTTCTAACATCATGTGCCTTTAAATATTAACCTGCCTATAATTAACAAGATACATTAACAGCCACAATAGTTTACTACAAAAAGTTTTTATTTTATTAAAAGTTAAAATTGCTTTGAAAAAGACCGCATTTGCTCATAGTTCTAATATTGCTAGAATAGAAATTAGTTAAACTTTTATTGGCTCCATACAGACTTTTATTTTTCTACATTACATATTTTCTACATTAAGTGAAACATTTCATGTAAATTCTTGATGGTATTTGATAAGCTAATATTATCATCCATATTCTTTGAATGGTAGAGAAGGAGACATTTTTTGAGTCAGTATTTTGAGTGAAAACACATGACTCATGACTTACTAAACTCATTTCTTAAATACTAAGTCTATTAGAATAAAAAACAGACATTTAAGTCCCTGATTATTTTTTTTTGAAAATTCACTGAATGATTATTTGTTACCCACTTTTTAAAAGTTTTAAAATAGACACCAATGATTTTGCTTTACTTTCAGTTCTTTCTATAGGAAGGGTCTGAAAATATATAAATGTGGAATCTACATAGATTTGATGTGTTTTCTAAAATGAGAAATATTTATTTCTAAACATTGTAGAGACAGGCACAGTGGTAGGTGTTGCATTATCTTCATTGTTTAAACTGTTTGATTTATTGCACATGTATGCACAAGTTTCCTCACAGTAAAAGTATGTCATTGGGATCCAAACACCTATATTATTAGGTTGGAATTTGTTTAAAGGAATAGCTCTCCTTGGCATATGTTAACATTTTAGCTTGTTTTGTTACTACATGTTTAAGTCATTTTTAAACTACCAGACTAACAAAAATGCTTAATAATCCACCCATCAACCTGCCAGTAACAAATCCTTGAGTCTATCCATATTCCAAAGGTATAGTAGCTATTTGCTTTTAATGGTATATGTTTTAGATGTACTGGCTATATTGGATGTGAATAGGTGGACTGGTCTGCCATCAGTAAGAAGGAAGAAGAAATTCTATGGAGTGTGACTCGTTTGGGATCACCTAAGAGCATCAGCCATTCAGCTGCCTCTAAGTGTTCACTGAAGCAAAACATCTGACAATATGGGACAGTCACCCACTGCTGAGAATCAACAAAAGCAGCAGTGTCAGAATTCACGAGTTGGCTGGCAAATCTTTCAGATTGTCACACTCTTATCCCCTCAGGGAAGGCCCTTAGAGATGGTACATGTAGTCACTTGTAAAATTAGAATTTCCTTATGGAAGTTCATCCTGATGCCATGCCTTTAAGTCAGTGTGGAAAAAAGAAAGTAGAGAAAAGTAATATTTTTTCCAGGAGAATGGACAAACACAAAAATAGAGATACTAATTATAAATTATAGGAATATTGTATTTATCTGAGGAAAAAAACAGGGTGTGCTTTGAAAGGACTCACCAAATCTCAAAATAGATTGATAAGAAAAGGCACATCTGGACATTTCTGTTAAAATGTTATGAACTCTAAGTATAAAGAGTAAGTCACATAAGTTAGGTAGAAAGTAGAGGTTATATACTGAGATAAATTAACTTGTCCTAAAATCATGACTAGCACAAGTACTGTTAATCTGTTGCAAAGAAATAAAGATAACCCAGTAACAGGCAAGAATTCAGATCTTATGTCACCGAAGTACCTGACCTGAGGCAAATATTTGTGAAATCGCTAATAAAACAACAAATGATCTTGAAAAGAGACTTTCAAAATGGGTAAGAAGAACAAAGAATGGTGATGTATGAATCTTGATATCCCTGTATCTGCAAATCTCTCTGCATCTGTGAGATACGGATATAGGTGAATATAAAGATGTGCCAGAATTATATAAACAGAAGGGACATAGTAAAAATAAAATTATAATAACAACACAAATAGCTTGCAAAATTTAGGAGTTAAGGAGGAAATGTTATGGGAAACCTTCCAAGAATCTCATTGAGGAAACAAAGGAGGGAGTAGATACGAAAAAGTAAATGCCATCTATTCTTTTTATGTATACATAGCATGTGGGAGCTTGAACTGTACATTGTGTGAAACAAGGCAGGAGGAAAAGGAAAGGGAGCTCTATCCTGTTTACAAATAATAGTAGTCATCTGAATCTGCAAAAGAATGCAGAGAAAATCATTCTATTCATGAGAACACAAAGTACAAGGATGAAGAAACAGCAGGAAAATACATCTAAGATTTCACAGATTTCATGGTTATTCTAAACATAATCATGTTATTCTGTTAAAGAAATAAAGACATGCCTAATGGTACTGGTCACGAATTTATGGGGAGGTCACTCAGTAAGGCTGGTTTTCTCCAGTTACAGTTAGCGGCAGAAGTATAGGTGTGGAATAAAGTTCAGAATTTACCAAAGGCCAAAGTGCAAAGAAAAACTAGGTAACAGCTGAAGCATAGGCATGGGAAGGAATATAGCAGCTTGTCTATAGAACAAGGGATATCAAGGGGGTGAAAGAGAATGAAAAAGTGGTAGAGTAATTGAATTTCAAGTCCTGGTAAAGTACAAGTGTTAATGGAGTTGAGATACTGAAGGACGTGAGCTAGAAAGAAAAAAATAGAATATGATTACTACAGATAGGAGCTCCTGAGTCTGAGCTTTTTGAAAGTGCTGCTGTTGGCATTAACAAGTACGAGGATAACCATAAGACTTAATGGCTGAGGTAGGATGCAAAAGATGATTGAATAAGAGAAATTCAATAAAGTGAAATGGGTGATTATAAGCTTTATCTTTATGGATTTTAAAGTAACCAGCAAATAAGTGCATTTGAAATTAATAGCAGCTATATACTAGAATAAATAAAAGGCAAAGAAAATATGACATAAAAACCTAGCTACAAATTTATATATGCTTATTTTAAACCAGATACAAGTAATATACAGAGTATAACCAAGGAAAGAGAAGAGTTGGGTAATAGTCATTAAACAACTGATGCATATATAAACATACTTGTATAGCTCATATAGAATATATACACAGTTTTGTATGTTGATAGACCACTATGAAAATGATTATGTATTTGAACATAGACAAAACTTCAGCCATTTCACAACCTATATTTTCTATTCATAAGCCAATCAATTAGAAATAATCAAAGGTAACTAACATTCCTCAAGTACTTAAAAATCAGTGACATGCATTGTTATATAACTAAAATTTAAAAACAAAAAGATAATTAGAAATTGAGATATTTCACTTGAAAAACTATAATGACCAAAGGAGAAGAGAAAATCTTATAGTTCTAAATGTTATTATCTTTGAAAAATAAAACTATAATCACTTTTTTTTAATTTTGGTATCGTTAATGTACAATTACTTGAACAACACTATGGTTACTAGACCCCCTATTATCAACACCCCCACACATACCCTATTACAGTCACTGTCCATCAGTGTAGAAAGATGCTATAGAATCACTACTTGTCTTCTCTGTGTTGTACTGCTTTCCCCGAGCCCCCACCCCACATTATGTGTGCTAATCGTAATGCCCCTATTTCCCCCTTATCCCTCCCTTCCCACCCATTATCCCCAGTCCCTTTCTCTTTAGTAACTGTTGGTCCATTCTTGGGTTCTGTGAGTCTGCTGCTGTTTTGTTCCTTCAGTTTTTTCTTTGTTCATATACCCCACAGATGAGTGAATTCATTTGATACTTGTGTTTCTCTGCCTGGCTTATTTCACTGAGCATAATACCCTCTAGCTCTATCCATGTTGTTGAAAATGGTAGGATTTGTTTTCTTCTTATGGCTGAATAATATTGCATTGTGTATATGTACCACATCTTCCTTTTCCATTCATCAAATAATGGACACTTAGGTTGCTTTCATTCATTTCTTGGCTATTGTAAATAGTGCTGCAATAAACATAGGGATGCATATGTCTTTTTAAAACTGGGCTGTTGCATTCTTAGGGTAAATTCTTAGGAGTGGAATTCCTGGGTCAAATGGTATACCTATTTTGACATTTTTGAGGAACCACCATACTGCTTTCCACAATGGTTGAATTAGTTTACATTTCCACCAGCAGTGTAGGAGGGTTCCACTTTCTCCACGTCCTCACCAATATTTTTTGTTGTTTGTCTTTTGGATGTTGGCCATCCTAACTGGTGTGAGGTGATATCTCATTGTGGTTTTAATTTGCATTTCTCTGATGATTAGCGATGAGGAGCATCTTTTCTTGTGCCTGTTGGCCACCTGAATTTCTTCTTTGGAGAATTGTCTGTTCATCTCCTCTCCCAATTTTTAATTGGCTTATTTGATTCTTGTTTGTTGAGGTGCATGAGCTCTTTATATAATTTGGATGTCAACCCCTTATCAGATGTCATTTATGAATATATTCTCCCATACTGTAGGATGCCTTTTTTTTTTTTACTGATGGTGTCCTTTGCTGTACAGAAGCTTTTTAGTTTGATATAGTCCCATTTGTTCATTTTTGCTTTTTTTTCTCTTGCCAGGGAGATATGTTCATGAAGAAGTTGCTCATCTTTTTTTGAACAGATTTTTGATAATATTTTTTTCTAAGAGTTTTATGGTTTCATGACTTACATTCAGGTTTTGATCTATTTTGAGTTTATTTTTGTGTATGGGGTTAGACATTCTCCTACATGTAGCTGTCCAGTTTTGCCAACACCAGCTGTTGAAGAGGCTGTCATTTCCCCATTGTATATCCATGGCTCCTTTATCATACATTAATTGGCCATATATGCTTGGGTTTATATCTGGGCTCTCTTTTCTATTCCACTGCTTTATTGGTCTGTTCCAGTGCCAATACCAAATTGGTGCGAATACCAAATTGTCTTGATTACTGTGGCTTTGTAGTTGAGCTTGAAGTCAGGGAGCATAATTCCCCCTGCTTTATTCTTCCTTCTCAGGATTGCTTTGACTATTCGGGGTCTTTTGTGGTTTCATATGAATTTTAGAACTATTTGCTCTAGTTCAGTGAAGAGTTTTGTTTTGCAGATATTTTGATAGGGATTGCATTGAATCTATAGATTGCTCTAGTCACGATGGCCATTTGACAATTTTAACCCTCCCTAGCTAAGAGCATGGGATGAATTTCTATCTATTAGTGTTCCCTTTAATTTTTCTTAAGAGTGTCTTGTAGTTTTCAGGGTGTAGGTCTTTCACTTCCTTGGTTAGGTTTATTCCTAGGTA
Source organism: Smutsia gigantea (assembly GCA_032199065.1). Classification (NCBI taxonomy): domain Eukaryota; kingdom Metazoa; phylum Chordata; class Mammalia; order Pholidota; family Manidae; genus Smutsia; species Smutsia gigantea. Next base: position 400,199 of record JAVSCE010010811.1, read on the forward strand.
TTTTATTCTTTTTGATGCAATTGCGAATGGAGTTGATTTCCTGATTTCTCTTTCTGCTAGTTCAACATTAGTGTATTGGAGTGCAACAGATTTCTGTGTATTAATTTTGTATCCCAGAACTTTGCTGAATTCAGATATAAGATCTAGTACTTTGGGAGTGGATTCTTTAGGGCTTTTATGTACAATGTCATGTCATCTGCAAACAGGGACAGTTTGACTTCTTCTTTGCCCATCTGGATGCCTTTTATTTCTTTGTGTTGTCTGATTACCATGGCTAGGACGTACAGAACTATGTTGAATAGAAGTGGGGAGAGTGGGCATCCTTGCCTTGTTCCCGATCTTAAAGGAAAAGCTTTCAACTTCTCGCTGTTAAGTATAATATTAGTTGTGGGTTTGTCTTATATATGGCCTTTATTTTGTTGAGGTACGTGCTCTCTATACCCATTTTGTTGAGAGTTTTTATCATGAATGGATGTTGAATTTTGTCAAATGCTTTTTCAGCATCTATGGAGATGATAGTGTGGTTTTTGTCCTTTCTGTTGATGTAGTGGATGATGTTGATGGATTTTTGAATGTTGTACCATCCTTGCATCCTTGGTATGAATCCCACTTGATCATGATGGATGATATTTTTGATGTGTTTTTGAATTCGGTTTGCTAATATTTTGTTGAGTATATTTGCATCTATGTTCATCAGGGTTATTGGTCTATAATTTTCTTTTTTTGTGGTGTCTTTGCCCAGTTTTGTATTAGAGTGATGTTGGCCTCATAGAACGAGTTTGGGAGTATTTCCTGCTCTACTAGTTTTTTGGAAAACTTTAAGGAGAATGAGTATTAGGTCTTCACTAAATGTTTGATAGAATTCTGCAGTGAAACCATCTGCTCCCGGTGTTTTGTTCTTAGCTAGTTTTTTGATTACCAATTCAATTTCTTTGCTGGTAATTGGTCTATTCAGATTTTCTCTTTCTTCCTGGGTCTGTCTTGGAAGGTTGTATTTTTCTAGAAAGTTGGCCATTACTTCTAGGTTATCCAATTGGTTACCATATAATTTTTCATAGCAGTCTCTCATAATTCTTTGTAATTCCGTGGTGTCTGTAGTGATTTTTACTTTCTCATTTCTGATTCTCTTTATGTGTGTCAACTCTCTTTTTTTCTTGATAAGTTTGGTTAGGGGTTTATCTATTTTGTTTATTTTCTCAAAAACCAGCTCCTGCTTTCATTGATTCTTTCTATTGTTTTATTCTTCTCAATTTTATTTATTTCTACTTTAATCTTTATTATGTCCCTCCTTCTACTGACCTTGGGCCTCATTTGTTCTTCCTTATCTAGTTTCATTAATTGTGAATTTAGACTGTTCATTTGGGATTGTTCTTCTTTCCTGAGGTAGGCCTATATTGCAATATATTTCCCACTTAGCATGGCCTTCACTTCATCCCACAGATTTTGTGGTGTTGAATTATTGTTGTCATTTGTCTCCATATATTGCTTGATCTCTGTTTTTATTTAGTCATTGATACAGTGATTATTTAGGAGCATGTTATTAAGCCTCTATGTGTTTGTGGGCTTTTTCATTTTCCTTGTGTAATTTATTTCTAGTTTCATACCTTTGTGATCTGAGAAGCTGGTTGGTAAAATTTCAATCTTTTTCAATTTAATGAGGCTCTTTTTGTGGCCGAGTATATGATCTATTCTTAAGAATGTTCCATGTGCACTTGAGAAGAATGTGTATCCTATTGCTTTTGGATGGAGTGTTCTGTAGATGTCCGTTAGGACCATCTGTTCCAATATGTTGTTCAGTGCCTCTCTCTCTTTACTTATTTTCTGTCTGGTTGATCTGTCCTTTGCAGTGAGTGGTGTGTTGAAGTCTCCTGTTGGACTGAGCCTTTTATCATTATGTAATGTCCTTCTTTGTCTCTTGTGACTTTCTTTGTTTTGAAGTCTATTTTGTCTGATACAAGTACTGCAACTGCTGCTTTTTTCTCCCTATTAGTTGCATGAAATATCTTTTTCCATCCATTTACTTTCAGTCTGTGTATGTCTTTGTATTTGAAGTGAGTCTCTTGTAGGCAGTATATAGATGGGTCTTGTTTTTTTATCCATTCACTGATTCTATGTCTTTTGATTGGTGCATTCAGACCATTTACATTTAGGGTGATTATCAATAGGTATGTATTTATTGCTATTGCAGGCTTTAGATTTGTGGTTACTTACGTTTCAAGGGTAATTCCCTTACTATCTAACAGTCTAATTTAACTCACTTCATATGCTATTACAAACACAACCTAAAGGTTCTTTTCTTTTTTCCTCCTCCATTCTTTCTATGTTATGTATCATATTCTGTACTCTTTGTCTGTCCTTTGGGTGACATCTATTTAGTCTTAGGAATACTTCCATCTATAGGAGTCCTTCAAAGTGCACTGTGCATGTGGTTTGTGGGAGGTAAATTCTCTCAGCTTTTACTTACCTGAAAATTGTTTAATCCTTCCTTCAAATTTAAATGATAACCTTGCCAGGTAGAGTATTCTTAGTTTGAGGCCCTTCTGCTTCATTGCATTAAATATATCATGACACTCCCTTCTGGCCTGTAAGGTATCTGTTGGGAAATCTGATGATAGCCTGATGGGTTTTCCTTTGCATGTGATCTTTTTTCTCTCTCTAGCTGCTTTTAAAAGTCTGCCTTTACCCTTGATCTTTGTCATTTTATTTATTATATGTTTTGATGTTGTCTTCCTTGGGTCCCTTGTGTTGGGAGATCTGTGCACCACCATGTCTTGAGAGACTCTCCTTCCCCAGATTGGGGAAGTTTTCAGCAATTACCTCCTCAATGACACTTTCTATCCCTTTTTCTCTCTCTTCTTCTTCTTGTATCCCTATAATGCGAATATTGTTCTATTTTGATTGGTCACACAGTTCTCTGTATATCATTCATTCTTAGAGATTCTTTTTTCTCTCTGTGCCTCAGCTTCTTTGTATTCCTCTTCTCTAATTTCTATTCCATTTACCATCTGTTGTACTACATCTAATCTGCTTTTAAATCCCTCCATTGTATGTTTCATTTCAGATATGGAATTTATTAATGATTGAATCTCTGACTTAAATTTGGTCCTTAGTTCTTGAATATTTTTCTGTAACTCCATAAGCATATTTATAATTTTTCTTTCGAACTCTCTTTCATTTTGCCCTTTTTCTGTGGTTTGTGAGATTTTGGTGTGAACCATGTTCTTTTGACATTTCATATTTCTGTGTGTTGCCCACTAGTGTGCAGAAGCTCCCGTCTCTGGAGCTGCTCTGCCCCTAGAGTAAATTTGGGGGTTGTAGGGGAGCAGAGCTGGTGCCTGGGGGAGGAAAGATCTGATTCCTGTTTCCCATCTGCCATGCCTGTCTCTAGTGTCAGGGCCAGTGGACCAAGCACATATGTGTAAGCCTCTGTGCTTTGCATCTCTAGCTGTTGTAGGTGGGGCTTCCCTCTGGCTGGCCTGAAGCCAGCACAGTGACTTCCAGATTGCAAACCAGTGCTGGCAGGTGTGTAGGGAAGTGCAGCAGGCTGCATGTCACAGTTGGGGGTATCAGAGCTTCGTAGGCAGCCAGGGGGATGAAGCACCTGAAGCCCCTCAATGTTCCCAACCAGGTGAGCTGAGCACAGCCAGACAACCTTTTCCAGCTCTCCCTTCTCCCTTGCAGCAAGCTGTGTGCAAACCTCACCCCTTCAGCAGTGCTCTAGCTGCTCAGAAGCCTCTCAGACCACCTGCCATTCCTCTGACACTGAGCAGCTGGATGTAGATCCCCTCCTCCACAAACAGCAGGAATGTCAGGCTCTCAAGCACTCCACCTGTCCAAGCTCCCCAGTGTCCAGAGCACCACACAATAAAGGTTTCTACTCTAAGAGCAGATCTCCAGCGCTAGTTGTTCTGCAGTCCCAAGCTTCCACCCCCTCCCGACTCCGTTTCTCTTTCTTCCACTGGTGAGCTGGTGTGGGGGAAGGTCTTGGGTCCCACTGGATTAAGGCTTTTGTACGTTACCGTGTTTCATGAGGTCTGCTCTGTTTGTGAGGTCTTTATGCAGTCTGGTTGAGCCTCCTTTCTTGTTGCTGTTTTAGGGTTAGTTGTATTAATTATGTTTTTGTAGTATTTTTGGTTTTGGGAGCAATTCTTCATCTCACCTCTCACACTGCCATCTTGAATCCTCTATCTATAATCACTTTTTAAAACTGGCAATCAAACAAAAAAATACCAACACAAATAAGGCAGTGGATATTAATTAAAATATGAAGTTTTAAAGTAGAAAGAAAAGTGAATCTAAAACTTAGTTTTTAAAAATAACTAGTAAAATAGAAAAATTCCTTGAAAACTTGACTGAGATGAGAACAAGAACTGACAGAGAGTGGATCCTTAATCAATGAGGAGAATAAAATATGCCTAATGTGATAGTATAAAACCAAATATTACAGAATGATGCGAAATGTAGGAGAGTGTTAGATCCATATTGCTTAGTTTACAGTCCCTCTTAGTGAGTCTGATGCATGCTAAAATTAGAAAACTGTTTTAGAATAATGATCCTATGTGATCTTTTCCCCATCTCTTATTATTTTTGCATGTATTTTTACATACATTTTAGATTGGTGTTTTTAGTAGAAATAATAACCTGTGGAATATTTTATGTAGTCTTTAAAACCTAAAAAATAATTTGAAGTGAATTAGGATTTTTATAATATTGAAACTTCTGGGGAGGATCTCCATTTCAATCATAATATAAGTTTTTCACAGGGACTGTAGTACTGAGTGGAGAACATAGCCAGTGATTCTGCAACATCTTTCTATTTTGTCATATGGTAACTGCACTAGTGTGGGTGAGGATTTAACAATGCACGTAACTGTTGAATCACTGTGTTGTATACTTGAAACCAATATGATATTGTTTATCAACTACACTTCAATTTAAAAAAAAAGAAAAAATTGTGGACAGAAACTTCTGGGGGTAGAAACCCAGAATGGCTCTTCTTTCATTATCAAAGTAATACAAATATATTTTTTATTTTTATATAGGAAGAATATTAGCTATTTAAAAATAGTGACCTTCATTCAATGTTTTTTTTAAATGTTTTTCAATATTGGGGATTTTTTAAACAATAATGTGTTCTGGGGAAATTGTTAAATGATGGCAAGTTAGTACTTATAATTTTTATACTACTTTTCTTGCCTATTTCAATTGTCTACCACTTTTAAAACAAAGCCAAGAGCTGTAGAAATGGCCCTGATAATATTGGGCACATTCTTATTTTTTTATTTTTATTTTTTAGATTTTGTATTCCTTTATCCCCTTCACCTATTTCAAATGCCCATCACAACCCCTCCCCAAGGTAACCATGAGTCACTTCTCAGTGTCTAGGAGTCTATGACTATTTTGTTTGTTTTGTTTTTAGATTCCACATATATTTGAAATCATATGGTATTTGTCTTTCTCCACCTTGCTTATTTCACTTAGCATAATACCCTCTACGTCTATCCATGTTGTTGCAAATGGCAAGATTTATTTCTTTTTTATGGCTGAAAAATATTTAATTGTTTATATGTACCACATCTTTTTTATCCGTATTTTGTACTTGATAGTTTGTTGAAACTATAATTAAGATTTCACCTCAGAAGTGGCTTCATACATTCATAATGTTTTCCTCAAGTGGAGAGACACTATATGGATGATTCTCTCCAGATGTTGCTGCTTCAATTTTTAAGCAGCAGTATCTAGGAATTAGGTACAGGTATTGATGGTGAGAAGTATAAATGGTGAATTTATTATTTTCTAATATGGCTTATACATGACTTTTTTCCTGATTTCTTGATTTCTAGGAATGGTTCTTCCTGATCTTTTCTCCCTCTACTCAGCATATGATGGGTAAACTTTTATTCCCTGTACTATATCCTTTCCTCCTGAAATACCCAGAATATTTTCTGTTTTACTGAGCAAATCATCACTAATATGGTATTTAAGTCATCTCATTTTATATTGCACCCATCTAATCATCTGTTTTAAATCTGGGGTACATGTCACTTAAAGCTCATATTCTCTCTTATTATTTAAAGTGTGAAATAGCAAGGAATATTAATACATGGTTGCTCTTGGAATAAAAGAAAAAGAAAGTTAATCCATCTAGCCATGAAACAATGTAAACTGGCTTATAGACAAAAAGGTTAACCAGGTTACAAAATCACATAATACTTTATATATAAACCTATTATTGAACTGATGTGTGAAAAACATCTTTGATGACCTAATATACTTATGCATTTAATAAGTGTGTTTCTTGCTTCTTAATTATAATAATTTCTAAGGCACCCAGCTAAAAACACTATCCTGGATAATGTAAATTATAATAAACAAACATTAATCCAGGCTGGGCATAATGCCCAGAGAACCAGCTAAGTGAAAATGGGCAGTGAGCTCCAAAAAAGGGAGCTGGTGAAAAAGGGTTGCTAAATACAAAATAACTACAGGTGTCCACACAACCACTTTTCCATTTTGATCACCAGGGAGCATTTTTGCATACTGGGGAGCCTCACAATAATTTGTTTAAAACCAGCTTTGTCCTTGCTTCAGTTTATAAACCCTTCTTAAGATTGAAAACTAAAGATTTAAATTATTATATATCTGGGAAGATAAAAGTGCAATTTTACTGCAACCACAGTGTCTATTGACAGTTTCTATCTTTAATAGTGCAACCCAGGCCTGTATAGGAAGCGTAACTAGCACCGCTAGAAACAGTAGCAAAGAATATCATAGACATATTCAATTTCCCTCCAGAATCTTACGATGTTAGGGCAACCCTGTCATTGCTTTTCTTTCCTTATACACTGAGTAATAGTAGCCTTAGTATCAGTGAAATATCTTCTAGAAACTACTTCAGAGCAGAGGTTAATCTGAAATGTATTATAAAAGGGCGAAATTACAAGAAACATGAAGTTACTATTATTCATTCTACATGAAGCTGAATACATTCATATCAAAAACAATAATTATATCCTAGCTATGTTGTTAAAATCATGACAAATCTGATGTAATGAATAAATGAAGCCTTTTTTGAAATAAGCCTTAACTCTAATATGTTATTTAGTTTGAAAGATGCAGAAAAAGAGAAGGGGAGAGAGAGAAAAGGACAGGCAGGGCCTGGACAAGGGGGATGTAGTATGGTAGAGTAAAAGAGAAAGGAAAAGTGTAAGAAGGAGGAAGGAAGCAAGGGATAAATTAAAACAACTAAAAAATATTTAAGACTAGAAATACTACCACTATGAAATAACTATAACAAAGGACAGAAACTAGGAAAGGACTATATGGATCAAAAATACTGCCAATAATCCCAGTGGTGACTAGTGGAAAAATATTTCACTAGTGCGATTTTAAAAAAATTTTTTAAACAAAATGTTAATGAAAATACAGGATAAAATTATGTCCATATATACCATAAGCTGCTGATTTTCCAGAGTGATGTAAATCGGTGCAAGTGAGTATGGCATAATATAGTATTAGATCCTTGTAAGTATTAACCTAAAGTAACCACTGAAAGATTAGATAGCAAATGTCATGTGAAAAAATTTTAAATGTCATTAATTTTATTAGTAAAACCATGCTTTTACTATAAAATCATATTCACTTTTGAATATATTTTCACTAAAATAATGCAGACCTTGACATCTAGGATTCATAAAAAACAAGTAAAAGTTTGAAAATTAAAAAGACCCCAAATTATGAAACAGTTATATGTAAGATTGTTTTAATGAAGCATGAACCATCTCATAAGAGTGATGTACTAAAAGATGCCTAAATTCCACCAAATAACTTTATCAGCTCTTATTCCATGAGTGATCTATAGACACTAGTGACAGACAATTGCATGTCTATTCCCCTGTGTGATCACACAGGAATATGTCTGTGCTATGCAGACTTGAAAATAATCTTTCTGAAACGCCTGCAATCATTAGATAAACCAATGAAAATCTCATGAGTTTTAGATTAAATAAACATTATGAGATTGTGATTAATAAAAACACGTTTCTGAAATCATTACTACAAGTTAAAAGTCTTTTGAACAAACTTAAACTTTATATAGAATTAGTATCATCAAAGTTATTTCTTCTTGTATAAAATCTGGTAATCATTTAAGTATTTTAAGCATCACATCATATCAGTGACTTTTTCTAAATTAAATTAGTTGTTGATGTTTAAGTAATGCTGTGAGGGCAACAATATACACTTATTGAATTATGAGTAACTCATAACTAAAGCACATTGTTTATATATAGATTTTCTGACAAATTAGGAAAAAAAATGCCCAAATTGCTAACCTATTTATTTATTATTTATTATTTTTATTTTTTTTATTTTTCTATTATTAATATACAATTACATGAGCAACATTATGGTTACTAGTGTCCCCCTATTACCAAGTTCCCACCACATACCCCATTGCAGTCACTGTCCATCAGTGTAGTAAGATGCTATAGAATCACTACTTGTCTTTCTCTGTTATGCTGCCTTCCCTGTCTCCCCCATCCCACCCCCACCCCCACTACATTATGTGTGCTAATTGTAGTAGCCCTTTTTCCCCTTTATCCCTTCCTTCCCACCGATCTTCCCCAGTCCCTTTCTCTTTGGTAACTGTTAGTCAAACTACTAGATCTAATATCAGAATTCAGCTAAGTTGCAGGATACAAAATTAATACACAGAAATCTGTTGCATTCCTATACACTAATAATGAACTAGCAAAAAGAGAAATCAGAAAACAATTCCATTCACAATCACATTAAAAAGAATAAAATACCTAGGAATAAACCTAACCAAGGAAGTGAAAGACCTACACCCTGAAAACTATGACACTCTTAAGAAAAATTAAAGAGGACACTAATAAATGGAAATTCATCCCATGCTCTTGGGTAGGAAGAATTAATATTGTGAAAATGGCCATCCTGCCTAAAGCAATCTACAGATTCAATGCAATCTCTATCAAAATACCAACAGCGTTCTTCAATGAACTAGAGCAAATAGTTCTAAAATTCATATGGAACCACAAAAGACCCCGAATAGCCAAAGCTAACCTATTTTTTTTTTCAGAATTATTCTCCGCTGAAAATTAAAACATTAGATTTGGAAAATTATAGGAATCATTCTTAGACTGCCCAAAATACATCTTATATGTGTTCACCAGAAAATAAATCCACCAATTATTGCTTTTATCTGCTAGAGAATCCACATGGTCGACTGGTAACAAGGGTGCATAGCAAAATCACTTTTTGTGAGTTCAAGTCTCAACATTGCCATTTATTAATCATGAAAATTTAAGTTACTTATCCACATTGAGTTTCACTTCTTCATTTGTAAAGTGGGATTAATAATAAGACACATATCATAACATTATTGTGGATATTTAGTCAGAAAACTCATATCAGTGCTTAGCATACTCTGAACACAGAGAAGCATTGCACTTTGATTAGCCATTCTCATAATCCACATTTCATAATAATACTAGTTAGATTTTTTTTTAATAATAATTTTTGAAACACCAGATATTTTAAAGAACATGTAAACTTCAAATTTGGAAGCCAATTTTGATAAGCCATTTGATTCATTGGTTTCCTGTGATTTTGAGTAATTATTTGACAGAACTTCTAATTTCAAAATCATCTTCAGGAGCTCACCTATCATCACTAATAGTGCACATGATTTATAGGCCAATACTTTCAAAAATTAAGTACATAGATTTCTTCAAACTATTCCTTTCTGTGTTTAGAGATATTTTTTAAATGTTCCATTCAATGTAAAGTGCATGAATAGTACATTATAAAAAAGCAGAAACTATTTCAGGAATCTTTTACTTTCTCACAAAATGATTAAATTCAAAAAAGTACATTAAATTTCTATCTCACGCCAAATTTTACTGCCACTACATTGAATTTTCCATGATGTTCATGGCACTATAAGACCTTCACCTTTAATATAAATTAAGAAGAATCTATGCAAGGAATTTTTTAAATGTTGGTTAAATTAGATGCAGTCCTATTTTAAATATCAAAGAAAACCAAAAATCTATTTTAAGTTTAGATACCTGTCAGAAGTCTATTCTTTAATTGCCTTTGCACACCCAACATTGCTTACTGACAATGTAACAAATTACCACAAATTCAGTAGCTAAAAAATATATTATGAAGTACTGGAGTTTAGAAGTCAGAAATATGCCTGTTCCATTTTGTAGAGGCTGCCTGCATTCTGTTGCTGTGTCCCCCTCCCATCTTTCAAGCCAGCAATTGCCTCACTCCAATCTCTGCTTCCCTTGTTACATCTTCTCTGGCTCTGATCCTCCTGTATTCCTCCTGCACCTCTAGGACACTTGTGGTCATAATTTACCTGCCAAGATAATCCAGGATAATCTCCTCATCTCATATTCATTAACATAGTCACATTTGGAAAGTCCCCTTTGTCATGTAAATTAAAATACTGAGTTTTCCAGGGTAAAGACACAAACACCTTTGGGGGAGGGAGAGCATTAGTTTGTTTAACACACTGAATAAACACTAGTTATATTTATAATGTCCTGCAAATTTTCAGGACCTGAATTTAAACTTTTTAAATTTTGATATAAATTAATTTATAATGTTGATTCCTGAAAGATATACTCCCCTTTATTTTCTAATTTCAAACTACTCTACTTTTTGTTCATAGACTGTTAACAGAAAATAGTGCCTTATAAGAATTTAAAAAATTAATTTGGTATTTATCTATGAATTCAATATTTTCAACTCATTTCAAATAAGCAAATTCATCAGCCAATTTCACTTGAAAATCAATATTTACACCATGTTTTAACTATTTAAAATGTTATTTGTTTCTGTCTGAATTTTACCATAGTTTTGCAAATAGAAACTGCTTGAGCTATTAGTCTTTTCCCTAGCTAAACACTAGATTTACATGTCTTTCATGTAAACTTGAGTATTTGATCATTTATAACAGTATGGTTCAGCCATATATTTTAGATACTTAGAAAGTAGAAATTATTTGATATTCAGTCACTTATATATTAACAAATTTATGAAGGGTAAAGATCCTGACTTTGAACTGTAATATATGCTATATCTAAATTGTGACTAGATATATATACTGATTAATTTATGATAAAGATAAATTCAGCCAATAAATTCAAACACAATCACATTTAGGCAACTCATAGATATGTACAGAAATACATTACAATACAGAGGCTTATTATAACATGAATTTGAATGGTTATTGTTATCAAGACAATGGAAACATAATTACATGAGAAGTAGGAAATGACTAATATAGAGTAGTAATTTTAGTATCACATGATAGAGAGATTGCTGTTGTCTGAATGTTTGTACCCTCCCACATTTCACAAGTTGGAATCTTAACACCCAGTGTGATGGTGTTAGAAGGTGGGGTCTTTGGGAAGTTACTAATGTCCTCATAAAAGAGATATCGGCTCCCTCGTCCCTCTGTCATGTAAGGATACCATGAGAAGTGTGCAACCTGGCAGAGACCATGCTGGCACCCTGATCTTGGACTTCAGATCCAGAAAGGTGAGAAGTAAATTTTGTATTTCTATAAAAGGCTTATAAAGCTGTAGTTTATAAGCTACCCAGTGGTTTATAAGCTACCCAGTCTGTGGTATTTTGTTAGAGAAGCCTGAACAGACTAAGACTGACATTTACATGAACAAACAAGATAGTCAGTATGGAAGGGGGAGGAAATACCAACCAAATATATCGTAAATGAACTGTTACTTCCAAATAAATTATACCCATGTATTTAGGGTTTCCTTTATATTTTAACATTTTATATTTGAAAGCCTGCTGTATTTACCTTATTATAGATCAGTATGAATTATGGCATATATTTCCCAATTTACATACACGATTTCATACATTCTTTGACAGTTTTATTGCATTACATTTCTTGGCACAGGAGGTTTCCTCCCATTTGGGAATTGAGGGGCACAATTCCTTCTGTTCCCACACTAAGAGTATAGTCATGATGATTTACTGTGTAAATGCATTTTAAATCTCAAAGCACTAGACCCTTGTCAGAGCCTGAAGGATATGATCCTTGCAAGGTCATATAATGATACCTATGACATCAACTTACTGCCATGGATAGTGAAAGAACACTTATCTGACCAAAGGGTGGCCCTGGTGCTGAACTGCCAGTGAGCATGAAGAGCAAAAACCACAGGGGAAACAGTATTTCTATCCAGAGTACTGTGGAAAGCAGACTGTGCAAATAAGTACATGGAGGGAAACACCCACCACCATCCTCTTTTTCTCTTTTATCCACACACAGTAAAATAATTCTGTGACAAAAATGTTAGAGCTACCTGACAGATTTTAATTTAAACTAATAACTGTAATAAAACCTTCCCAAATGTATAGTCATACAATTGGCATGCTGAGACATCTCTAAACTATGAGCTTGGCTAGGATGCTGAGTAGCATACCAGGCATAATTCTTCACATGTCAGCCCTCCAAACAACTGCAAGATGGTCACATTGATTCTATCAGTTAGCTATTGCTCTGTAACTAACCTGTCCACATCTCAGTGATTGGCTTAAAGCAACACTTGTTTTCTTTTAATTATTCATGAATCTGTGTTCTGGTTGAGGAATAACTGAAGTGGAAGTAGTGGTTGGGCTGTAATCTGTGGATCTGACCGGGCTTGGGTCCTCACAGAGGTGTGCGCTCATGTCTGCCCTACGTGTCGGTGTTGTCATTCTGTGACCAGAACAAGGGAGCAGCAGCCAGGGAAGCATGCCTTGTCTTCAGTGAGAAGGCACCACGAAATTACATAGTAGACGTAGGTGAAGCTGTCCCTCCTGTTCTTGTTCACCTTTCTACTCACTGTGCTACATTTCTGTAAAATCATCCTTGATTGAAAATCTTGCTCTTCTATTAAAAAAATGCATGTGTGTGTGTGTGTGTGTGTGTTTTCTCCTTCATATTATTGGCCTTGTAAAACTGATACTGAATTTGGAAGACTGATCTTTTCTGATTTCTAAGTGATCAATTTGCTATCCTCGAATTGTTTCATTCTAACCAAGATGCATGTGTATTTGTATATATATATTTACCATTCACCCATTCATTCATTTATACTTGTTTTTAACATTCAAAATAAGTCTTTTAATAGGTGCAGCTTCAGTAGGTTCTTATTTATTGTAGTCATCTAAAAAGGGTGGGAAGAGAGGAAAGGAATGAAATAAAAAGAAATTATATGGAAAAAAATAACTACGTATCTCTGGTAGGACCAACAGCTAATGCTAGCTAACAGCGTCCATTCTTGACATTCTCCCATTCTACTTAGACATCTAGTCAACCTCCATTAACTTAGATATAAACCTGTGTATACATTCTTGCACAAGAGAATTTTTAGGGGGTTAGAACTAGGAATGTAGTGCTGGACACAAGACTATGCATTTGTCAAAACCCACATAACTGGGCACCAAAAAGATTAAACTCTTTAATGAAAATTTTAAAAATATAATCAGGATATCAGGGAACTCTAGGATGAAATGCAGATGATGAAACTACAAATGTGCAACTGAGGAGAGTAGAGAAAATGTTCTAAGCAACTCTGGAAAATGGTTTTGAGTGAAAATTGTAAAACTAAACACAAAAGAAATGGTACATACATGCTATACTCTAGTTAGGAAAATTTGTTTCTTACAAGTATATAGGTTTGCAATTCTGAAATAACATAACAAGTATAACAAAGGTGAAAAAATACCTAAAGAAGTTGCAAGTAATAACAGCCAAGTATCTCACTGCCAGAGAAAGAAATTCAAAGGAGCAAGGGGTATGAGGAGGGTGACTATCATGAAATATTGTGCTGAGATTAGAGTGGGGGAGAAGGCATGAATTTATATGCATATGCAGACACATATATGCATATATACAAACAGATCTATGGATACAGGAAAATATATAGATAGATTTATGTGTCTAAATGAATTACTGTGAAAATTCATATATTTTCTACTTTTATAAGTTACAAGTACCTAAAGGCAGTGATAATCCAGGAGCAATGAACACCCCTAACATCCAAATTTTTGTTTCTAATACCATTCTTCAATGAAAGGATCCAAGATTAGTTCTGGACAGAGCATGGAAAATACAGATGAGCCCTGTGTATCTTTCAGTGCCAGAAAGTAAAGGAGGGAGGCCAGAGAAGCAGCGGCAGAAAGCCAGAAAGAAAATGTGAAAAGGGCAGAGTCAACATGAAAGTGCTGCTAATGGCCAAACCTGGAATACTTTCTCAACAGCAAAAAATAATAATGGTGTTAGAATATAATTTAAAAGTAAAATAAGTATCCTTGGGTTCATGCTGATATATTATGCTTATTTTTAAGTGTGGGTATTCTCAGTCTTCAAGGTATACCAAGGGAGAGCATTTTGTATAATTTCATTTTATCTCCTGCTATGTATTGTTTTTGGAAGAAATGTACACTAGGGGAGAGAACAGCTGCTATAAATAATTAAAGTGTGATTCTTCTGGGCCAAGATAGCAAAAGTTGTTAAAGCTAAATGGGACATCTATGCCCAGTGATTTTAACAGGAAACATTGTCTTTGAGTGCAGTTTTTTAAGATACTGTTCAAATCAGCATAGCCCTAAAATCATATGCTTGGAACTTTTGCAAATAGACTTACAAAGTGAGAATTTATGAAACATACTATAGTTTCCCCCTCTTTTCTCACTATGTCAAGCATTACCCACTGGTGGCTGTCACACCTATATACTTCTATGGGCATCATGAAAAAATTCTGTTTATGGGTTTCCTGCCTACATTGATTCAAATTGAGGCAGAGAATTTGAAAGTCAGTTGCTAAATGAATTACTTCAATTTGCAGGGAAAATTGATTTACAATGAGACCCATAACCAGAGAGATTTAACAGAACTATATTTCACATTCTGAGAACTCTGCACTCTGAGTGAAAGGGGCAAAACGACCAACAAAATTTCTTTCTGATCCTTCTCTAGAATGCCTTCAGAAATAATGGCATTGGGATTCTTTATATTTTACTTATTTTAAAATGATATATAAATGTGGCCAAAAGATCATTTTTATTTTTATTTTATAATTTTCTGAGAGCAAAGAAATATGACTAAGACTATTCTTTATCCCCTAGCAATTTTCCCCTAAATATACTGCTGACAGATTTTTTTTAGATCCTTCCTACAATGTGTACACATATTTATGCATCTAGTTAAATAAGAGCATATTTTAAATATGGTTCCTCATGTTCTTCCTCTTTTTCTTAACTTTTTAATATATCTTGGAGATTCATCCATATGAACACATACATATTTATTGAAAGAATATAATTTTTAATGTCTAAAACTAAGTGAAACCTCACACATTTCTTGGTATGCTTTTGTCATCACACCCTGGTAATAGCAACAGATCACTCCCCAGTAATAGAGCTTTGGCAGTTCAGTTGCAATATCAAAGGGCAAACATGAAGTTTCAGTGTAGAGATGGTAGTATAAATCAGCATGTTGGATTTGAATTCATATCAAAGCGACAAAGAATATGAAAGACAAAAAAGGAGACAAACTAAAAAAAATAGGCAGAAGCATTTCTGAAATGAATGGAGACTGTGCAATTATGTTTTGGAGGCAGCAGGAGGAAGTTGCTGTGCCTAGGGATCTCAGAAAGACCCTACAAAGTCCATTTCTTTTCTGAAAGTCATATCATGAAGTGCCATACCTATACCCCATGTTCGCCCCAGTGGGAACCAAACACATGGGCAGCCAATGAGGTTTCCCTAGAACTGCTTTGAGTTTGAGAATCAGAAAAGAGTTAAATGAGGAATCATAAAAACAAAACACATATTCCAGAAACAATATTTCTCTGAAATAGTAAGAAAAAAAGTTTATGTTATGAGTAGCCTCATAACTGCTTGTCTCTACTTGCTAAGAAGTAAAGGAAATGAACTGAAGTAATTCCTGGCTCTTAAGAAAAAATTTACTTAGGCATCTTGGCCCATTCTCCATACAAACTTTCTTGAAGTAGGCAAAAAAAGGCCATTCAAAAATGTCCACACCCTAATCCCCAGTACTGGGGAACCTATTACTTAACATGGCAACAGGAACACTGAAGATGTGATTAAGGTTACAGACCTTGTGATGAGAAGATATGAACCAACCAAGTGGGTCCAATTTAGTCACAAGAGCTCTTTAAAAGTACAGAACATTTCCTTCAGAGAGAGATGGGAGCACAGTAGATTCATCCAAAGAATGTGACAGAGGATTCAACCAGATGTTTCTGACTTTGAAGGTGGAGGAATTGGCACAAGCCCAATAATACGGAGTCCTCTAGTACATGGAAAATGCAAGAAAGCTGATTTTCCCCTTAAACCTCTAGAAAGGAGTGGAGTCCTGCCAATGCTATGATTTAGTCCAGTGAGACCAGATTTCTGAATTTTAAAACTATAAAATCAGAAATAAATTTGTATTTTTTAAATTATTAAGTTTGCTGTAATTCATTAGGGAAAACTAAACAGCCTGAAAGAGCTGAATCATATTGAATGTATATTGGCTCCCACAAGTCACTGCTTCCTTTTCTAGTTGTTCATAATTAATTCCATAGACCTTTAGGATTTTGGAACAAAACTACACCATCTTCTGCAGGTGAGCTTTTGAGAAATAGCTTTTAGCTAGTAATAGAGGGTCAGTAGATTGAATATGTGGCCATTTAACCACCAAGTTACTATACAACTTTAGCTGAACATCATAAACTGTCTGTAGTTGGACCTACTAAGCCATGAAAATGGACACACAAAATAACAGCATCATGAAACGGAAGTATTATTTGTGAAGTCAAACTTAAGCAGGCCCTGGTATCATGAATAAGTTACTTAAACAAGTGGTGCTAATGCACATGGCATATATTCCTGATATCTTACCTTTACTTTCCCAATCTGAAACTATAGAATCAATTTGTTTTATCATTATAAACAAATTATGGAAGAATATATAGCTTAAGGCTAGTTTGTCAATGGTTCTGCGTGATTTGGTGACACCACCAAAAAGATCAGCTGCAGGACTGCAGTCTTCCTCCTGTGGGAAAATCCATTTCATGGCCAGGTGTTTTTCCATTTAACCTGAAGATTCAGACCTATAATTATTCATGGACAATGACTAATTGTATGGCTAGATGATGAGGAACTTTAAAGGAAATCTATTGGAAGTTTGGTGGGAAGATATATATATATATGGTTAGACAGCAAAGGGAAAAAAATGTTAATATATAGGGGGTCCCAAAGTATTTGTTGAATATTAAAATGATAATGAAAGGCCCTTTTCAGGTCCTTCAAGTGGACCATATTATCTACTCTGTGGAAGTCAATCCACTTTTCCCCCTCCCGTCCCCAACCTTTGCAATAGAATAATTAAAAATAATATAAATGGCTGTGCGTGGGCTCAGAAACATGCATGTCCTTTCAATAATGATGACTTTCTGGGTACAGGCACTGCTGAATGCCCATTACTGATCATCTGATTTGCACTGTTCTCCAGTGAGGTCAATCAAGCACCTGGAAACTGTGCTTGGATTTTACTGTGTAGAGATTACACTGAAGTAACAGTATCAGTTTTGCTTTACATAAGAATTGCTTTAGTATCAATGAGAAGATGAATCAAGGTTAAATAGGATTTTCAGAGATGAAAACTGCAATAAATGTTACACATTTACTATCATTTGGTGATAACCATGTTCTATAACCACTACTTTCAGCCCTCTTTCATTCACAAAATTAACTTTTAAAATCAAAACAAAAATGTGTAGTTTCATTATAACTGATACAGTGGCTTGCACTTGTTTGGCTCAATTAATTATTTATTACCAGCAGTTAAAAGGAATTAATATGTCAATCATTAGCCATCAATATTTCTAAAGAATCCTTAATTTTATTTCCCATTGAATTTACTTTCCTTAATCCTCTTCTATTCTGCTTTTTTTGAATATTTTAACTATGTAAAAAATGGTCAGCAGTTAAAGATGAAGGACCAAATGACATCCATCATCTGGAAGACACATAAAGTACATTAAGTCAAAATGAGGGAATCAATATGTGGGAATGGGGAAGCAAATTAATAAAGTATAAATAGGAGAATAAAAAAATCAAGGATATTCAATTTGAATAGAAAACAAAGACACAATCTAGCAGTCGGTAGTCATACGAAAGACTTGCTTAAGTTTGACTTAAAGGCAGAGAACAGAAAACACTGACTAAAAATAGAAAGGGACTCACAGGCAGATCAAAACTATGGAAAGACTCGGATAATATATTCTCATTTAAAGACTCCATTATGTAAGGGAAGGGGGTGGCACTAATGAAATGTTTTTTTTAGAAAAGAGAACAGCAATAAATCAATTCATCCCAGAATTTCCTGGGTTCAGTAATTTATATGTGAATTTGTGTTTCCTTTTTCATTATTTTCTTCTGTAATTTTTTCATTATTTGAAATAGATGATTTTTCTTTATTAGGTATGCACTTTAGTAGCTGTTTTTGAATAATTTCTCATCATAATTAAAAAATCTGAGGCATCATTGCTTTGTGCTTCTGTTAATATTACTGTAAATGGTTATTTTTTGTAAGACTATGTTCTCTGCCAAGGGAGGCTAGATATTTTTCTTAGACAAAGCCAGAAAAAAGTTTTAATTCTTTAAGTCAAGTTTCCAGGCTTCCTACAGGGGAAACAAGGACTTGTGAAGGCATGTTGTTTGACGTTTATGTACTTTTTCATGTGAATGTGTTAGCTACAATATTTCGAAGATTGCTTGGAAGAGAAATTAAACTCAGCTATCATAAAGGCTGTGTTGTGAAATGCATATATTTTTATAGAAAAATTTGGTTAGTCTCAAAAGCAAGATTATAATACAATGTTCTATTTCTTGACCTGTGTGATGGTTAAATGGGGGTTAAATTCAGAATAATTCATTAAGCTATTCATCTATTGTTAGGAATAATTCTGCTTGTTACATTATGTGTTAATCTTAAATATGTGATAGCATTACTTGCTTATAACATGGTATCATTTAAATATAGAAATTAAACTTCTTCACTGTTAACCTAATATATAAATAAATGCATTTTGAAGTCACGTTATGATCATGAGTAAATGAAGGCAAAATAAATTTGAAAGAACATAAAGATGTGTAGGAATATAATAAAATTTGTCTTAATAGTAAAATATTTTAGCAACATTCTTTTTCAGTATTATATTTTGTTTAGTAAGCATTCAATTCATGATGGTATTTTAAAATATATGAGAACCTGAATTTTTATACATTAAGTAAACAAATACATAAATAAGTAAAATATATGAAATAACTTACCACCTGATTTTATAGAAATTGAGAAAACATCTACCATATTTCTCGATTTCCTTTTTCAACTTTGTGAAAACACAAAACCCCCACCCCCCAACTTTTCTTGAACACAAAAATTCACAGACCTTCTAAGTTCTTTATCATAAAGTTTTTTTTAGAGAAGTTTGGATTGTATTGGAGAAAAAGTCTCTATGGACTTGTCATCACAATATATTTTCTTATTGCATTTTGGCAGCCTGTGGTTAACCAGTTCTTACAAAAACTCTTCACTGTTACTTGGGTCATTACTCTCATGCTGAATGTTAGACCCACGGAGAACAATTTAGGTTCATGGAATTTATGTCGCTCCTTTATAATCATTTCACCTCATGGCATATGCCTTTTTGTCTGTCTTGAGGAAGACCTAGATTTAAATTATGGCTTTGATATTTACTCTTTCTGTGATTCTGAGTAATTTTATTATTCCTTCAAAGATTCTTACCATCTATTCACTAGCAGCACTGATACTTCAAAAGATTATAGTTATGCAACATTATTGTTATACTTGAGCAAAAGAGACACAATATTCTGCGGTAAGGAATCTGTAGGCCTACAGTGAAGTTCACCAGAGCCGCTCACCTATGCTTTTAGACTATGTTTGCGTAGATATGAACCCATATATCCACTACAGAGATTCTGTAAGCCTTGTCCCCAGTCTGTCTTTGGTAAAGGTCAACCATGCCTTCAGTGTGAATAAGCTGGACTTCAGGGCAGTCAAGAGGATAATTTCAGGGGATATGGATGCACATTGCTTGTGCAGTGTGAGTTGTCAAGACATGCATGCAAAATACTCTGAGATACTCCATGAGAAGAAAAGTGGAGAAGGACCATGGGTCCGGTTTCTCTTTATGCCACCACATTCTGGTACAGAATGCCGTGGAGTCTCAGAACTCTCAGCCTTCCAGATTGTTACAGGTTTTGTTTTCTTTTCTTGGCTACAATATTTCAAACATTGAAACATTTATTTGTTTGTTTTTATCAGGTAATGGGATAGAATGTATCTTATTTAAGAGTAAATGAGCTTGATATATTATTTTAAATATCTGGATATATTCTATGTGAGTGTCGATTTGTGCTCTTACTCTGGGCCTAACATTTATTAGAAATAGGTCTGTAGTGTTTATTAAGCTATAAATTACTTGCCAAAGTCTAAGCGTTACTTGTCTGCCTTCTTCTGTGTTCTCTTACCTTTACCATGTTGGTAGTGAGAATTGCAAAAACCCACTCACACCAACTTATCCCAAGACTTCTCTCCCCTAACTCCACATACTAAAATATGATGAAATGTTACTCTTCTGTTAGGCTACATTACATGTCAAGATGGGTTTTTGAGAAAGAAATTAGTCAACCTTAATATGGGAATATTATCAGGGTGGGCCTAAGCTAATAACCTAAACATTTTAAAATGAGTTTCCCCTGGCTAATAGTGGAAAATTCAGAGAGGTTTGAAACCTGAGAGTAATGCACCACTGGCTTGAAGGTATAGGGGGCCATTTGCTAGGACAAAACAACAGCCTCTAGGGGCTAAAAGATCTGCAGGCAATATCCAGCAAGGAAATAGGGACCTTTGTCTTACAACAGAACTGAATTCTGCCAACACCCTGAATGATCCTGGAAATGAATTCTAGCCCCAAATCTCTAAATCTCTAGATAAGAACACGGGCCATCTGGCACCTTGACTTTAGCTTTGTGAGACTGTGAAAAGTGAACTCAGTCAAATCCCTTGACTTTGGATCTGCAGAACCATGTGATAATAAATGGGTGTCTTCTAGGTTGCTAAATTTGTGATAATTTGTTACACACCAATAGAAAACTAATACAATATTGCCAGATATCCTCAGCCACCATCTGTTTTTTCCATTCTGATGAAATTAGTTTCTGAGTGTGATTCCAGTATGATTAAATCCAATAACAATGAATTATCCTACCTAGCTTGCATTTTTAATGGTGTAAAACAGTCACAGTGTTTATTTTACACTGACTTCCTGTTCCATTTATTATGGCTACTTTTTTTTAATTGTGGTGAAAAAAATACATAAAATTTTCCATCTTAACCAATTTTAAGTGTACGGTTCAATAGTGTTAAGTATATTCACATTGTTGCCCAATCTCCAGAATTTTTCATCTTGTAAAACTGGAACTTCATTCCAATAAACAACTCCACATTTTCCTCTTCCTCCATCCTCTGGCAATTACCACTGTACTTTCTGTTTCTTTGAATTTGACTACTCTAGATATGAAATCATATAGTATTTGTCATTTTGTGACTAGCTTATTTTACATAGCATAATGTCCTCAAGGTTATCCTTGTTGTTGTGTATGTTAGAACCTCCTTCCTTTTTTATGGCAGAATAATATTCTGTTCTATGGATACACCACATTTTATTTTTCCATTCATCCGTCAATGGACACTCATGATGCTTCCATCTCAACTATTGTGAATACTGCTGCTATGAAATTGTATATGCAAATATTTCTTCAAGATCCTGCTTTCAGTTCTTTTGGATATATACTAAGAAGTGGAACTGCTGAATCATATAGTAATTCTAATTTTAATTTTGAGGAACCAACATCCTCTTTTCTATGCCAGTTTCACTATTTTATATTTGCACCAGCAATAACAAGAGTTCCAGACATTTTCTCCATACCCTTTCCAACATTTGTTTTTTTTTCTTTTTTATAATAACCATCCTAATGAGTGTGAGGTGATAGCTCATTGTGGTTTTGATTTGTGTTTCCCTATGATTAGTGAGGCTGAAACAGTCTGATTAAACTCCACTCCTAGTGCAGTGACTCACAAGTGGGAGGGAATTCAAATCCAGAGCTTCTTCCTGAGGAGCAAAGGGGTTGAAGCCCACATTGGGCACCCCAACTTTTAAGCTCTGTAACCTGAGAGATGAGCCACCAAAACATCTAGCTTTGAGAGCCAAAGGGGCTCACATCCATAAGACTCACAAAGCTATACCAAACTGAAAAACAGTCCTTAAAGGGCTCGCATGCAGACTCACCTGTCCCAGGGTGCAACACAGAATCAGACATTTGAAAAGTACCTACACTTTCTAAAAAAGGCCTCCTTGCTTATTTTAAAATGTCTGTCAGAGGGATGGGCATCTAATTTGACACACATCTATGGGCCTCTTGAAGTACTCTGTGGGCACAGAAAAGGGCAAGCAGCATTTCTGTGCTGTCTGTCCTGCTCCAGCAGTGGGTGTTATCTTTTTTTTTTTTTTGCCATCTTTGTATTTTTCCTCTGCCATGCTACAAAGAGAAAGTATCTCTCAGAGGGGAATTTTTTCTCATATCTGGTGTCCCCATTTTTGCATCTGGAGCCCCAGTTTTTTTGTGACTGCCACCCAGGGAACACCTCTTGATCACCAGGATCTGGTGGCAAGCAGGGCTTGTGTTCTTGGGTCCCAAAGGACTGCAACCATCAGAGACAGTTCTTGGCTAGTTCTACTACTATCAGGATACCATGCAGACAGCATAATCAAACATACCTCCAGTCATTCTGTGAAAAAGACCTATTGAGTTGTCCTGGAGCTTTAGCCTGAGTGGCAGGCCTCTGGTTTGGTAGATATCTAGAGCCCTACTGAGGGCTTTCAGGAAACGGAGGCTGGTGGAGGTCATCTTTGTGTTTTCCTTGTGCCTCACTCCAGTTCACTGTTATCTTCCAAAAAGGAGCTTGTAAATATTGTCTGGCACTCTGATTTTTGCACCTGCCACCAGGTGACACCACTAGATCACCTAGCCTTGATACCTAGTAGGGCATACGCTCACAGTTCTCACAGGACTGTAACCAATGGAGAAAGTTTTCTTTTACTTGCTACCACCCCAGGGTACAAAAGTGGCAAGATTCTTAGAATCCCAATCTTTCTGTAAAAGAGTTCTATTAGTTTGTCTACATAGCTGTATCCTTAGAAGTAAGCTTCTAATCAAACACACATCTAAGAGCTGACTGTAATCCTTTTGCATCTGGAGTAACTCAAAGGGTGAGCCCTATCTTTGTGTTTTCCCTCTGTCATGCTCTAGAGTGCCAGTATCTCCCAGAGGTAGCATTTACATGTCTCTGGTGCTCTGGTTTTTTTTTGAAGCTGCCGTCCAGGGGATGCCCCTTGATGGCCTCATGCTAGTAGCCAGTAGGGTTTGTGTTCCTGGGTACTATGGGACTATAAGAAGTAGAGAGAAGGTTCTTGGCTGGCCTTAGATCTTCAGCGCTCTCTCTACACAGAGGGCATACTGAAATCTAACCCCACTCTTTGTGTGAAAAAGTCTTATTTGCTTGTCGTGGAACTTCAGGCTGAGGGATGGGCTTCCTGTCTTGCACATATGTAGGATTCTACTAAGCTATATTCTGGGATGGATGTTGGTAGGCACCATCTTTGCATTCTCCATCTGCCTCAATCCAGTTGGCCAGTATCTTCAGAAAAGGACCTTCTACACATATCTAGCACTCTGATAATTGTGACTCTAGCCCAGGGGAAACTTCTAGGTTATCTGGCTCTAGTGGCCCATAGGACTTAGGTTTGTGTTACCACTGAACTGCATATATTCACATATATTAAAAGCAGCTGGCTGAGTCTAGATTTCAATCATCCTGAATGTAGGAGCTGACTGAGATTCTCATCTTTGTATACTGACAGGTCATGGCACACCCTCAAGTACTGTAAGCCATTAAAAATAAAGTAGGTTATTCGGAAAATCACAAAGGTTTGAGAGATAACCAAGACCAAGGGCTGGGATGAATGGTGAGGTATACATCTCCTATACAAGGCCACTTTCTCAAAACTGGGAAGGTGGTTCTTTTATGTTATTCAAAGGAACAAAGCAGAGAGACAAGGGAAATGAAGAAACAGAGGAGTATGTGCTAAGTAATGAAGCAAAATAAAACCTCAGAGAAGTACTTAATGAAATGGAGAAGAGTGATTTACCTAATAAATAGTTCAAGATTACAGTCATAAAAATGCTCAATGAGCTTTGGAGAAGAATGAAAAATACAGAGAGACAGAAAATAGGGTACCAGATAGAAGTCAAAGACCAGAAGAATACAATAACTGAACTGAAATATACACTATGAGTTGCAACAAAAGACTATATGAAGCAAAGGAAAGGATCAGTGAACTCAAAGGCAGGACAGTGGGACTTAACCAATCAAATAGCAAAAAGAAAACCAAATGAAAAAAGTAAAGATAACTTAGGGGACTCATAGGACAGCATAAAGCAAATCATCATTTGCATTATAGGGGTCCTAGAAGAAGAGAGAGAGAAAGAGGCAAAGCATTTATTTGAAGAATTAATGGCTAAAAACTTTCCTAACCTGGAGAAGAAAACAGATATGCAGATATAGGAGGCTTATAGAGTTCTGCATAAGAGAAATCGAAAGAGACCTACACCAAAACACATAAAATTAAAATGTCAAAATTGAAAGGCAAGGAGAAAACTTTAAAAGCAGCAGGATAAAAACACATGTTGTGTACTAGGTAACCCCTATAAAACTACCTGGAGATTTTTCAGCAGAAACTTTATAGGCCAGAAAGGACTGGTATGATATATTCAAAATGAAAAAAAAAAAGCCAACCAAGAATTCTGTACTTATGAGGTTGTCATTTAGAATTGAAGGAGAAATAAAGAGTTTTCCACATACCCAAAAGCTAAAAGAGTCCATCACTACTAGGTCAGTCTTACGAGAAATGTTAAAGGGACTTGGTTATGCTGAAATGAAAGGGCACTAATTAGTAATAGAAAATATATGAGAACATAAATCTCCCTGGTAAAGATAAATATGTAGTAAAATTCAGAAAAATCTAATGTCAAGATGATGTATAAAACACAAAGTAGTACGAAGGGTTAAAGACAAAAGTGGTAAAAATAACTCTAACTGCAATACTTTATTATGGGACACATAAAATAAAAAGATGTAATATACATCAAAAACAAAATGGCACTGGAATAAAAACGTACAGCTTTACAGTATGTTCAGACTCAAGATTTATTAACTTCAAACGAAGAGAGGTTATAATTTTTTTATGTCAGCTTCCTGTTAACCACAAAACAAAAATCTACAGTAGAAACATGAAACATAAAGAGGAAGAATCTAATCTTATAGCCACAAAAAAATCATCAAATCAGAAGTGAGCAAGAGGAGATAAGAACACAAGATTTATAAAAGAGACAGAAAAGAATTAACAAAATAGAAATAAATAGATTCTTATGAATAATAGTTTCAATATAAATGGACTAAATTCCCCAATCAAAAGACATAGAGTAGCTAAATAGATTAAAAAAGCAAGTTCCGTCTATGTGCTAACTATGAGACGCACTTCAGGAATAAGGACACACACAAATGGAAAGTGGAAGGATGGAAACTGATAGTCCATGCAAATAGAAAACAAAATTAAGTTAGAGTAGCTATAGTTGTATCAGACAAAATAGACTCTAAGACAGAGACTGTAATAAGGGATAAAGATGATCATTATATAATGATACAGGAGAAAACCCAATAAGAGGATATAACATCTGTAAATATTTATGCACCCCTCTTAGGAGAACCTAAATATATGAAGTAAATATTAACAGACTTAGAAAAATAGACATAAACACAATAATAATAGGGTTTAATACCCCAATTTCATCAACATATAGACCATCCAGAAAAAAATATCAAAAAGAAAACCTCAGGCTTAAATGACACATTAGATAAGATGGACTTAACAGATATATTCAGACATTACTTACAAAAACAACTGAATACACATTTTACTCAAGTGCACATGGAAAATTCTCTAGGATAGATCATATCTTAGGCTACCAAATGCTTAATAAATGTAATAAGACTAAAATCATATCCAGCATCTTTTCCAACAATAACTATGAAACTAGAAATTAATTACAAGAAAAAAATGGAAAATTCAGAAGTGTAGATTAAACAACATACTAATGAATAACCAATGGGTCAAAGAAGAAATCAAAAGAGAAATTTAAAAAATACCTTTAGACTAATGAAAATGGAAATACAACATTTTGAAATTTATGGGATGCAGCAAAAGCAGTTTAAGAAAGAAGTTTGTAGTGGTAAATGCCTATTTCAAGAACATTTCAAATAAACAATGAAACTTCATACCTTAAGGAACTAGAAAAAAAGAACAAACAAATCCCATAGTTATTAAAAGGAAGAAGATAACAAAGCTCAGAGCAGAAATAAAAGAAACATAGAACAAAAATAACAATAAAAATGATCAAAGAAATTAAAAGCTGATTCTTTGAAAAGATAAAAAGAATGGACAAACTGTCATCTAGACTGACCTAGAAAAAAGAGAGCAGTCAAACAAATAAAATCAGAAATGAAAGAGGAAATGTTACAAATGAGGCTATAGAAACACAAAGGATTATAAAAGATGATAATATAAGCAATTGTATATTATTGTATAAGCAAATATACACCAACAAATTGGACACCCTAGAAGAAATGGATTAATTCTTAGAAAAAACCTACTAAGAATCATGAAGAATCATACAACCTACAGAATCATGAAGAAACAGAAAATCAGAACAGACTCATTACTAGAGAGGCAGTTAAATCAGTAGTCAAAAAATATCCCAAGTACAAAACTGACAGATCAGAGAATTTCAGTAGTGAAATCTCCCAAACATTTAAAGCAGAAACCAATCCTTCTCAAACTGTTCCAAAATACAGAACAGGAAGGAATACCTCCAAACTCATTTTAGGAGGTCAGCATTACCCTGATAAACAAAATCAGACAATGATACCATAAGAAAAAAAATTACAGGCCAATATTTCTGATCAAAAAGATGCAAAATCCTCAACAAAATATTAGTTTATCAAGTTCAATAATACACTAAAAGGATGGTATACCATGATCAAGTAAGATTTATTCCAGGGATGTAAAGATGATTCAACATTTTCTGATCAAGTAATGTGATACACATTAATAAAATGATGTTTAAAAAAATCATATGATAATCTCAATAGGTGAAGAAGGTGCATTTGACAGAATTCAACATCCATTTATGATAAAAACACTCAACAATGTGGTTATAGTGGAAATATACCTCAACATAATAAGAGCCATATATAACAAGCCCACAGCTAACATCACACTCAATGGTGAATAGTTGAAAGCATTTCTCTAAGATCAGGAACAAAACAAGAATAGCTATTCTTGGCACTTTTATACAACATAGTACTGGAGTCCTAGCCAGAGCAATTAAGCATGAAAAAATGAAAAGCATTCAAATCGGAAAAGAAGTAGTAAAATTGTCTCTATTTGCAGATAGCATGATATTATAGAGAAAATTCTAAAATCTCAACCAAAAATCTTTTAGAATAATCAACTAGTTCAGTAAGGTTGCAGCATATAGAATCAATATACAAAATCTCTTCATTTCTATATACTCACAGTGAACTAGAAGAAAGAGAATTTAAGAAGACAATTTCATTTACAATTGCATCATAAAGAATGATATACTTAAGAATAAATTTAAGCAAGTATATGAAAGATCTGTACACTGAAACCTTCAAGACATTGATAAAATAATTTGAAGAATATACAAATAAATGAAAAGATATTCCATGGATTTAAGAATTAATATTGTTAAAATGTCTACACTTCTCAAAGCAATCTATGGAGCCAATGCAATCCTTAACAAAATTCCAATGGCATTTTTCACAGAAAAATTCAAACAATCCTACAATTTATATGGAACCACAAGAGACCACAAATAACCAAGGCATCTTGAGAAAGAAGAATAAAGCTGGAGGCATTTATGTACTACCTAATTTCAAACTATATTACAGGAATAAACCCATACATATGTGGTCAATTAATTTATGACGAGGGAGCCAAGAATACACAATGGGGAAATTATAGTCTCTTCAATAAGTGATGGAAAAACCAGGCAGACATACCAAAAAACTGAAATTAGACCACTCTTTTATACCACACATAAAAATTAATTAAATATTTGAATGTTTAAATGTAACACCTGAAATCATAAAAATCCTAGAAGAAAACACAGGTGATATGTTACTTTACATTATTCTTGGCAGTGATGTTTTGAAAGTGACACCAACAACAAAGGTAACCAAAGCAAGTGGGACCACATCAAGCGGGACTACATCAAACTAAAAAGTTGGCAGGACAAAGGAGACCATCAACAAAATGAAAAAGCAACTTAGCAAATGGGAGAAAATATTTGAAAGTCATCTATCTGATAAGTAATTAATATCCAAAATATTTAAAGGCCTTAGACAACTCAGTAGCAAAAATGCCAACAATCCAGTTAAAAAAACAGGTGCAGGACCTAAATAAATATTTTTCCAAAGGAGATATAAAAACAGCCAAAAGGTACATGAAAAGATGCCTATCACCAATCATCAGGGAAATGCAAATCAAAACCACAAGGAGATACCAGCTCATACCTGTCAGAATGGCTATTCTCCAAAAGACTAGAAATAGCAAGTGCTGGTGAGGATGTGTACTGTTGATGGGCTTGTAACAATTTACAAGTGCAGCCACTTTGGAAAACAGTAAGGTGGTACTTCAAAAAATTTTAAATAGAAATATCATATGACCTAGCAATTCCACAATTGGATATCAATCCAAAGAATATGAAAATACTAACTAGAAAAGATATATGCAACCCTAAATTCACTGCAGAATTATTTACATCGAAGATTTGGAAACAGCCTATATCCATCAATGGATGAATGGATAAAGAATGTTATACACACACAGGCACACACACAACATACACACAGGATTATTCAGCCATTAAAAAAAAAGAAAATATTGTCATTTGAGACAATATTGATGGACTTGAAGGCCTTATGATAAATGTTGTAAGTCAGAGAAAAACAAATACCACAGGACCTTACTTACATGAAATCTAAACACACATACACACACACACACACACACACACACACACACAAGAAAATGAACACCGAGGTCATGTATACAGAGAAAAGACTGGTCATTGCCTGTAGGAGTGGGGTGGATGAGAGGCAAAAATGGGTGAAAGTAGTTAAAAAATACAAATATTCATCTATAATAGGTTGTGAGGATTTAATATACAAAATGGTGACATAGTTAATAATACTGTTGTATATTTGAAAGTTGCTAAAGGAGTAAATCTTAAAAGTTAGCATTACAAGAAAAAAATTATGTTTATTGATGGATGTTAACTAGACCTATTGTGGTGATGCTTTTGCAATAAAATGCACATGTCAGATCATTATGCTGTATACCTAAAATTAATATACTATTAGATGTCAATTTGCCTGCATAAAAAAGAAAAATATGAATTACAGCTTGAGCTAATAAATATTATTGTACTATATAAAAGAAATAGGGAGTTAAACATTTTATATTAATTCACTTATAATCATATCTGTCTAAAGTTTGTCCTTTCACAAGTAACTTAAATTCATGGATTACAACTTTTTCTTATAAGTCAAAATTACCATTTTTCATAACATTATAAACTTCCTGTACCAACAAATAAACATTGCTCTATGTCTGTCCAGAATGAGTAAACAATTGTTTTCATTATCAAAGGATAGTTTGTGTAAGTTATCTGTGTATTAATCCCAAAACTATAAAAAAATCTGAAAGCAGATTATATCATATGCAAACAACTACTCTGGGTACTGAAATCCATTTCCCTTATGAAGGTATATTTAATAGCTATTAAATCAAAATTCAAATAATAAGAATCTTGGCTTGCATTTGGAAATTCTTCAAGGCTGTGAGTCAGAATATATTATGTGTCTTTTTTACTATTACATTAAGCCACTGTAACTGCACATGCACAGTAGTTATGACAGGCTGTACCATATAGGTAGAACAGCTGGTTGCCTGGGGCAGCAAAATATTAGAGGAGTCAAGTGTTTTGTGCCTGTTTATTATGTAAGTGATTACTTGCTAGAAGGAGGAGACATTTTTTTATTGCTTAGGGCAATAAAAATCCTCAATTTGACATTAGTCTTCTTCCTTTAGTAAGAGACACAAGCATAACAACACATAAATGAACATCTCAATTTAACATTAGCTGTTAATTTGTATGTAAACCTTGGGTCTTCCTGGGTGTGATACAGGGCTCGCACGTGGTTTAACCAGGTCTTACATGATTAATGTTACTGTAAAAAGTATTACTCTAAAATATGGAACTTCTATAATGTCTCTAGAGAGTCACATTCCTTAATAAGTTGACTTACAGTGATATCACCTTTGAAACTTTGCTCTCACATACTATAAAGCTTGTAGTAACATGAATTTAAAATTTGTTCATAAAGGCACTACAAATGGAATATGCTTGAGACAGATTTCTATGCATCTTCTATGGGAGAATTAATTCATATTTGTAAGTCTCAAGAAGAGTGCCCAGACTTGCTTCTTACATCAAAATATGCTGACTCATGAGTGAAAAAATCATCAGCATTGAGGCCTGTTTCAAAAGGTAGAAAATAACTGTAAGTGAATGTGTTTTGATTACTACCTTGAAGCTGAAAGACCACTTTCCTTCAAAAACAAAATGATTGGACAAGAAATGTTCCCTGAGAATAGCTTACAGTAAGAAAGAGACACCATTTTCCACAAGAGGAAATGCAGAAAGAATGCCAAATTCAGGCTAATATAGGATGAATTTAAAACTTCATTGGAAGGGTTATCATTTAAGTGTACAGTGCTCACATCAATTAGATAACCATGGAAAGTGCTGAGAAATTATATTTGAAAACAGGAATTTGCTACCTTAAAACATTTAGCTTCACTCTTCTTTATATATAAATGTAATCCCATTAAATGCCAGAATTTTTGACTAAACAATGAAAACATAAATTTTAAAAGATAAGTTTTTGATACCCATCAAGAGGCAAAGTGCTATATATAGATGTGATAGTCATATAAAGAAGACATTAAAATATATAGAAAAATGGTCCAAATTATCTTTGCAGCATACTTTAAATACTTTTACCTATCCAGCATGAGGCATCATTAGTAAGAACAAAATGCAAGTTATTTCTCAAATATATACATTTGGAAGATACAGAAGAGGCAAACAGGGAAACAAAACTGAAGAAAACTGCAGTTGAAATTCCTACCATGACAGATGCTGGCCTGAGTGTATATTCTATTTCTGAGTACCATGATGTTGACAGACAATCAATTCTGTCAGTCATCATGGTAGTGATTGCTAATGGATTTTATTGTCATGGACTCAGAGACATCATCTTGAAAAAAAATGTCTCTAGACTGAGATTCTTGACATGCAGTCAAAGTGCAGGAACACAGAAGACTACTGAAAGAACTGTCACTAAAGAACAATTGCTACAGAGCAATCCATAGGATCAGGTCAAGGATTTGTGAAATGTTTACAGGGGATGAAATGTCAGAGTTCTAAAAGTAGTTATGTTTGGCTGAGAAACTTTATTCCCAAAGTAGCATTTATGTTTGGATTGAGATAAAAACAAAGATTCTGAATTTCATTTGTCAATATCTATCATCTAGATGTAACAGTACCATTATAAATAAATGTAAGGTTGTGCAATGGAATGATATATTAATCATTATTTATTTAATAAAAAAGTATTTGAAAGAAAAATGTTTGGAATAGTTAACACATTCAAGTTGACCAATGATCTAATCACAGAGAAATGACATTATGAAACACAAACACATATTCCTGAATCCCTAATGTGATATGCTGGACATGCTACTAGATAACTGGGACACAGACATGTGGAATGCATATTCCCTGCTATTCAAAAACTGATGTTATAGATTATAGATATTTAATAAAATGCTTTCAATCTATTATTATAGGTAGTTGATAATTAACTGGAGATATACAATGGATCTCAAACCTTAGAGGCAGGAGAGGTCATGGTTCACCCAGATTTCTGGATTATATCCAAGAAATCCAGATTTAGCACATCTGTTTGGGGGACAGGAATCATCATTTTTTCAACTATCCCAGGTTTTGTTTGTCCCAGTTGTTTCCTGTAATGAATTTGCCAGACTTGAGGGTAAGGGCGCAGTCTTCCACAGACCACCATCACCTCCACACAACAGCTACAAGTTCAGGCATCCCTAGGGCCACCCTTACTTCTGACTAGCTGGCTAAAAATTTGAGTCCTCATATTTTCCCTCAAGTTCAGTAATTCACTAGAACAACTCAAGAACTCAGGAGAGTGCCTTAATTATGAATGCAATTATATTATAGCAAAGGAGACAAATCAGAACAAAAGTGAGAGACCTATGGGGTGATGTCTGGGGGGGTTTCAAATGCAACATTTTCATTCTTCTAAGAGATGCATTATCCTCGCAGCATATTGATACATCACAATATACAAGGCCTGCAACCAGGAAAACTCACCTAAGCTTCAGGATTCAGAATTTTTATTGGAATTTTATTACTAGGCATGATTGATTGAATCATCACTATGTGTTTGAACTCAGTTCCCAGTGACCTCACATTGCTAAAAGCTCCAGCCCTCTAAGAATAGGGATGGTCTTTCTGGTGTGGCTTGCTCCCATCCCACACCATCTCTTTAGCATAAACTAACTAGGTGCCTACTGTGAGTCATCTCTTGGAGGTAAAGCATCTCATATGGTCCACTGTGAATAATAAAGACACCTCCCTGCTCTGTAAATTTGAAGGGTTTGGAGGTTACCTTCAGGGATCAGAGACAAAAGCTAGCTAAGTTCCTTGTTATATCATCCACAAACGAAATTTTGAGAAGCAGAGTTCCTGTTATATGGATGGCATAAATAAAGGGATTGATGACCTTTCTTATAGATGGCTCAATATTTGACATGACTCTTGATTTAACGTAGGAATTCAGTATAGTAATTAAAGAACTTTCCATGAATTGAATATAATATGGATGGAGGTAAAGTGGTTCTGTGTGTGAGAGGAGAATAAGAGACAATAGAGGAAGAATGGTGAAAAATAATAAAATGTTCTGTAGATTCTAATTCATGCACACACAAGAAAACATAATAAGGATGTAGGGTTGTAGAAATATGCTTACATAAAGAATCTGCTTTAGCCATTTTCATTTCATTGCCTTGAAAACCATCCTAGGTCATAAGCTTTGATTCTTAGAAAAGAAGGCTAATTAATAGGGTTTTTATTTCTATATTTTTGTTCCTTATGATTAATGTTTTGTGGGGTTTTTTTCTTTTGTTTTATTTTGTACTCTTCACAGGTAGGCCCACAAAGGCTTAGATTTTCCAAAAACATCCTATCATTTAACAGTACTGATTTCAGTCTCCAAATTCTGAAACAATTGTTAATTTCCTAAGCTTCCCCCAAAACAGAGATTCTCAATTAAGGCAGTACAGCAACATTACCAAACCTGAGGAAGATGAGAAAGGTGACAAATTATTTTGAAACATCAATATAATTGTGGAGTCAAATGTGGAGAAAATAATGCATAATATGGAAGTGGAGATATAATATGCACACATGAGCATAACTGGTATAGAAGAAAAAACAGCAAAAAAATGACAGTAGTACAGTAGGGCAAGGGACAACTAGATAGGAAAATATTTGGCATTGATATGACTTTTTGCTTGTGGAAGGAAAGGGAGAAGATTCCCTACAACCCTGAGGTTTTCAGTTTGTTTTAACAGAAATATAGGGGAAACATATTTTTGGAAGGTACTGGTTCAATTTTGACTGTAATTTTATGATGGTATTTGTAGGATACCAAAGTAGAGAGAACACGTTAAGCAGTAAAGCACAATGTCCAAGCATTGAAGCACTAGAGTGAGAATGACTTGGTACTGAATTCTAGTTGTATTTACTTTATGGCTATGTGACCTAAGATAAGTTATGACTTTCCTAGAGCTTCCATTTCCTTGTGTATAAAATGGGAATTTTAATATCTATTGGACTATTGAAAGGAAAAAAGTTGCCATCATATATAGCAAATAGCACAATAAGAATATCAAAATGCTATCTGCTATAATATAGTTAAATAAAATCTTTAAGAATAGGATATATGTACCATAAATTCAAGGTTTTTGAATTTGTCTTGGTGTTCAAGTCCAACCTATTGTATATTGAGGTATAAGTAGATCATTTTAGAAAATGATTAATAATAGGTGCTGAAGAAATAATATAGTGGTTGCATTTACATGAAGGTAAAGAGGACCATAGTATTTGGTACTATCTGCCGTGTACTCCTGACTCCTGATATAATTAGAAAGTCATTATTTTTGAAATCTCCAATGTAAAGATTGATTCAAGCAGGGAATATCAATACATACTAAAATAAAATGGGTGAAAGACTATTGAAGAACAAGATATTGATAGGCTATCAATGTATTACTATATAGATTATTAGCTATTTAAAAAGTGAAAAAATATGTACTTTTATATTAGAGACTTGGCGGTTACCTTTTAACTGAATGATCAAATTTAATCATTTAATCAAAGTGGAACATCCTGGTATTATGTGCTCACTGATTAATATGCAGCTTACAGCATCATCCAAAAGTTCCCTTGTCAAAACTAAGTTAATGGATAAAATGCAGATAAAATCCAGGAAGTGGAATATTCCACAAGACAATTGGCCTAGGTTCTTAAAAATGTCAGTGTAATAAAGATTTAAAGAATGGGAGTGTAATGGGGTTGGTGGGGGGGACCTGATGAAGGGGTAGGTCAATAACCATAATATTGCACATGTAATTGCAGATTAATGATAATAAGATAAATTATATTAAAAAAATAATAATAGCTTAATAAAAAATTAAAATAAAAAAATGGGAATGTTCTAGAAGTGACTATGGAGACACTACAAAAAATGTAACTCATGAAACTTGAATAAATTCTGAATTTGGAGAAATCAACACCATAAGGATCTTTGTTGGGGGAAACAGTTCCTGAATATCAATATGAAATAGATTTTACACCATACTTATAATTATTTAAAATTATCTTAGGTGTGAAATGGCATGGCCAGTATGTATTCTTGGTCTTAGGGAGTACATGCTAAAATAGCTAGTGGTGTATTATCATGATTTCTATAAGTCACATTCAAATAATTCAGAAAGACAAAAAGAGTAAAAACAAAATGGCAAAATATTTACAACTGGTGAGTCTTGTACTGTTCATTTTACTGTTTTTAAATTTTGATTATCTGTATTTTCAAAATGTTTTGGAAAAAATATCCAGAATCCCTAAAATTAATACAAATATAATAAATTATTTATTGTTAAGCCACGGGTCAATTTATCAAAGACCAACTCATATAGAAGTATGGACTTGTGAAGAGAAATCAAGACTGTCATCATCAGCAAAACACGGCACTGAAATCCAAGGGATGGATTAGGTCACTTAAGGAAGAATGATCAGGGCCAAACCCTGGGCCATTGCTACATTTCTGACATTTAAAATGAAAGCAGACGATAAGGAGTCACAAAAAAAAAAAAACAATGCTGAACGAGAAACAGACAATGAGGGATGTGTTGGCACTGGGACCAAGAGAAGAAAATGTGGAAAGCTACTGAGAAGCAAAGGAAGGCAAGGAAACAGTAAAAGGAAAAGAATTTTAGGATTTTTAAAGCGTGTCCTATTAGGATACCTGTTAATACCAGATTATAATTCTTAGCCAAATTATGAGGACATTTTGAATTCCTAGGTTTAGTCTGAAATGTCTGAAAGCTGTGTATTTCACAAAACTACAAGCAATTCTTACCTTCAGGGAAATTTGGGATACTTTTATCTAAGATGGTGATTTTCAGAATATGTTATCCGGACCAACAACAGCAGAATCAAATGGAATCTGTTAGAAATAAACATTCTTGATCCCACTTTACATGGAATGATATGTGCTCTGAGAAGGCTGACTCACAGGTGTTGAACTTTGAGAACCATTAGCCTAAGAGGTTGTAAGGAAAAATTTTAAAAGAAGTAGAATTTGTATTAAAACTTATAGAAAGGTAGAAATTCTTTAAGTATTAAGCACAGGAAAAGCACACATCTGCAAGAATGGTCCAGAATCCAGATGCTAAATCAAAAGCACACTGATCAGATCAATCCCATTCAGACCAGTCTAATTTAATCTTTTCTTTCTCTGAACCTCTAAAGAATTATAGCCTGTATTACATCCCTTTCATGTAGTCTGTTACATCCGTCTGCATTATCCTTTTCCTCATTGACAACCACTTTACCCCTGTAATACACAGACACACACACACACTCTTCATGAAGCCCTGTGGTAGGTAGGTTGCTTCCCTTTCCCCAAATCAGCACCTAGGATCTATTAAGATCCACAGTATTCGCATAAAACTATGAGTTTTTTCAGGGTTTCAATGTGTCTTGTTTACCAATGCCATCTTCTCAACACATAGCAGAGAACCTAATGCATAATGGTGTTCAATAAATACTTGAAAGAAAGACTACCATATAGCTTATTGATTAAGTGTATGCTGACTTGTATGAAAAATTTTTATATCTGTTCCTTCCCACTCTCCAATCATTTTTGAATAACTTGAGAACTTTTGATTACATGGATGCTAAGTAAAAAAATTAGTTCATTTATCTTTATTAAATTCCTCAGCCTACTATCTACCAGGGAAGTATAGACAGGTATACTGGAAGCTTTCAGCTCTTGATTCCTTGATCAAGTTCTTGAAATTGAATCAAACATGGCATGGCCTGTGGAGACTAAGGAAATTATTTAAGGAAAAATCAAGCAGTAGTATATCAAAATTTAAGTCTTTCCTGTATAGCCAAGTTCCAAAGTCATATACTTGCTTTTGATTGGGGTCATATGGTGTAGAGGTAGGAGAGAAACTCCTGCTAGAGGCTATTACAAGCTAGAGTTCAAGGACAGAGATTATTAAATATTTACTTTGTGAATTACCCCTTCTTACTTTGCTGGGACCATAATTAAAATTCAGTAACAGTTGTGGTGATAGAAGGGAGAGAGTGTAGAATGGAGTTTTAGGGCTAACATTCTTGTCTTCCATGCCCCGAAGGAACCAATTAGTGACTCACTGATTCCAAAGAGAGAACTAAAACCCTTGGAATAGTAGGACATTTCTGAATATCAAACTTAAAATTCAGGTAGTTGAATTAATCTACTGAAGCAATTTGTTTAATTTGGAGAAACTGCATGGAGCATTCAAATTAAACACTTGAATGACTTACATAGGCTGTGCCCGATTTAAAATTTTATGCATCGTAAGGGTTTCTGAAACTTTTCTGTTCTCTTTGATGACCTTGATTGACTTAAGCTAAAAATTAGATCATTAGAATGCCTTTTCTTGTCTGGGATAACAGAAATTATTATTCAATTTTAAAACAAAGATACTTTTATTTTAAAATCTTATTTTTATTGTCCATGTACCTGTTTCTTAAATAAGAAATAATGAAAACTTTATATAAAATTCAAGCGAGCAAAATCCTTTTCAAATTTTACAATGTCCTCTATTTCTTCGAGCATTATCTATAAAAATATTTTTAATGTTATTAGACCTAGAGTGGGGAATGAGGGAATACTCAGTATTTCTTCAATATCATCATGAACCAAGGGAAATCTCCATGCATTTAAGATATACTGAATTTCAAATATTTAAAATCTGGTTTACATTTTTATAAGGGCCTATTTGAATCATCAGAATAAAGATTAAAATATTGAATACCAGCAAATTAAACTCTGTAAACATAAATTTCATAAATTTATTTAAACTTGACTATATAATACTGACTTATTATAAATTATGGTATAATACTAATCAAAGCAATAATCAGGTATATAGCTGGAATCATAAAATTGAATGCTAAACAACTTAAAAATTAATTTCGAATATGTGTTGATGTATGTGAATATATTGTAGGCTTTCAAATAAAGAAATTATACATGATAATAATGATTTTTCCCCACTTTACCTTGGCCTTTTTATCATGAACATTAAATGGAAGAGATATGAACCACAGATTATATTTTGTATAATATACATATCTTAATTGGTAAATCTCATTTTTGCTATATTGTCTTCATTTTAAAATGGGCAAAATAAAACTCATTTAAAGACTAGGAACAAAAAATAAAGTCCAAATTATGTTGACCTGTTTCTTTCTTTCTTTTTTTTTTTAATACGTTATTTTGCTATCATTAATCTACAATTACATGTACAATGTATGGTGATTAAACTACTCCCTTCATCAGGTCCCCCCCACCAACCCCATGACAGTCACTGTCCATCAGCATAGTGAGATGCTATAGAGTCACTACTTGTCTTCTCTGAGTTGTACAGCCCTCCCCATGCTCCCCTAACATTACATCTGCTAATCATAATGCCTCTTTTTCCCTCTTGTCCCTACCTTCCCACCCATCCTCCCCAATCCATTTCCTTTTGGTAACTATTAGTCCGTTCTTGGGTTCTGTGAGTCTGCTGCTTTGTTCCTTCCGTTTTTTTCTTTGTTTTTATATTCCACATATGAGTGAAATCATTTGGTACTTGTCTTTTTCGGCTTGGCTTATTTCACTGAGCATAATACCCTCTAGCTCCTACCATGTTGTTGCAAATGGTAGGATTTGTTTTCTTCTTATGGATGAATAATATTCCATTGTGTATATGTACCACTTCTTCTTAATCCATTCAGCTACTGATGGACACTTAGGTTGCTTCCATTTCTTCGCTATTGTAAATAGTGCTGCGATAAACATAGGGGTACATCTGTCTTTTTCAAACTGGGCTGCTGCAGTCTTAGGGTAAATTCCTAGGAGTGGAATTCCTGGGTCAAATGGTATTTCTATTTTGAGTTTTTTGAGGAACCTCCATACTGCTTTCCACAATGGTTGAACTAATTTGCATTCCCACCAGCAGTGTAGGAGGGTTCCCTTTTCTCCACATCCTCGCCAATGTTTGTTGTTGTTTGTGTTTTGGATGTTGGCTATCCTCACTGGTGTGAGGTGATATCTCATTGTGGTTTTAATCTGCATTTCTCTGATGATTAGCGATGTGGAGCATCTTTTCATGTGCCTGTTGGCCATCTGAATTTCTTCTTTGGAGAAGTGTCTATTCATGTCCTCTGCCCATTTCTTAATTGGATTATTTGCTTTTTGTTTGTTAAGGTGCGTGAGTGCTTTATATATTTTGGATCTCAACCCCGTATCGGATCCATCATTTATGAATATATTCTCCCATACTGTAGGATGTCTTTTTGTTCTACTGATGGTGTCCTTTGCTGTACAGAAGCTTTTCAGCTTGATATAGCCACACTTGTTCATTTTTGCTTTTGTTTCCCTTGCCCGGGGAGATATGTTCATGAAGAAGTCGGTCATGTTTATGTACCAGAGATTTTTGCCTATAATTTTTTCTAAGAGTTTTATGGTTTCATGACTTACATTCAGGTCTTTGATCCACCTTGAGTTTGCCTTTGTGTATGGAGTTAGATAGTAGTCCAGTTTCATTCTCTTACATGTAGCTGTCCAGATTTTCCAACACCAGCTGCTGAAGAGGCCATAATCTCCCCAATGTTTATCCAAGGCTTCCTTACCAAATATTAACTGACTGTATATGTTTGGGTTAATGTTTGGATTTTCTATTCTATTCCACACATCTGTTGGTCTGTTTTTGTGCCAATACCAAATTGTCTTGATTACTGTGGCTTTGTAGTAGAGCTTGAAGTTAGGGAGCATAATTCCTCCTGTTTTATTCCTTTTTCTCAGGATTGCTTTGGCTATTCGGGGTCTTCTGTGGTTCCATATGAATTTTAGAATTATTTGTTCCAGTTCATTGAAGAAAGCTGTTGGTATTTTGATTGGTATTGCATTGAATCTGTAGAATGCTTTAGGTAGTAGTATAGCCATTTTGACAATATTTATTCTTCCTAGCCAAGAACATGGGATGCATTTCCATTTGCTTCTGTCCTCTTTAATTTCTCTTAGGAGTGTCTTCTCGTTTTCAGAGTACAGGTCTTTCACTTCCTTCGTTAGGTTTATTCCTAGGTATTTTATTCTTTTTGATGCAATTGTGAATGGAATTGTTTTTCTGATTTCTCTTTCTGGTAGTTCATCATTAGTGTATAGGAAAGCAACAGATTTCTGTGTGTTAATTTTGTATCCTGCAACTTTGCTGAATTCAGATATTAGTTCTAGTAGTTTTGGAGTGTAGTCTTTAGGTTTTTTTATGTACAATATCATGTCATCTGCAGATAGGGACAATTTGACTTCTTCTTTACGAATCTGGATGCCTTGAATGTCTTGGTTTTGTCTGATTGCTGTGGCTAGGACCTCCAGTACTATGTTGAATAAAAATGGAGAGAGTGGGCATCCCTATCTTGTTCCCGATCTTAGAGGAAAAGCTTTTAGCTTCTCGCTGTTAAGTATGATGTTAGCTGTGGGTTTGTCATATATAGCCTTTATGATGTTGAGGTACTTGCCATCTATACCCATTTTCTTGACAGTTTTAATCATGAATGGATGCTGAATTGTTTCAAATGCTTTTTCATTATCTATGGAGATGATCATGTGGTTTTTGTTCTTCTTTTTGTTGATGTGGTGGATGATGTTGATGGATTTTCAAATGTTGTACCATCCTTGCATCCCTGGGATGATTCCCACTTGATCATGGTGTATGATCCTCCTGATGTATGTTTGAATTCGGTTTGCTAATATTTTGTTGAGTATTTTTGCATCCACGTTCATCAGGGATATTGGTCTGTAGTTTTCTTTTTTGGTGAGGTCTTTGCCCGGTTTTGGTATTAGAGTGATGCTGGCTTCATAGAATGAGTTTGGAAGTATTCCCTCCTCTTCTATTTTTTGCTAAACTTTAAGGAGAATGGGTGTTATTTCTTCTCTATATGTCTGGTAGAATTCAGAGGTGAATCCATCTGGTCCAGGGGTTTTGTTCTTCGGTAGTTTTTTGATTACTGCTTCAATTTTGTTGCTGGTGATTGGTCTGTTTAGTTTTTCTGTTTCTTACTTTGTATGTTTTGGAAGGTTGTATTTTTCTAAGAAGTTGTCCATTTCTTCTAGGTTTTTCAGCTTGCTAGCTTATAGATTCTCATAGTATTCTCTTATAATTCTTTGTATTTCTGTGGGATCTGTTGTGATTTTTCCTTTCTCATTTCTGATTCTGTTTATGTGTGTAGATTCTCTTTTTCTCTTAATGAGTCTCTCTAGGGGTTTATCTATTTTATTTATTTTTTCAAAGATAATTGGTTTCATTAATTTTTTTCAATTGTTTTGTTCTTCTCAATTTTATTTATTTTTTCTCTGATCTTTATTATGTCCCTCCTTCTGGTGACTTTGGGCCTCATTTGTTCTTCTTTTTCCAATTTCAGTAATTGTGTCTTTAGACTATTTATTTGGGAATGTTCTTCCTTCTTTAAATAGGCCTGGATTGCAATATACTTTCCTCTTAGAACTGCCTTTGCTGCGTCCCACAGAAGTTGTGGCTTTGTGTTGTTGTTGTCATTAGTGTCCATATACTTTTTGATTTTTGTTTTGATTTGGTCATTAACCCATTGATTAATTAGGAGAGTGTTGTTAAGTCTCCATGTATTTGTGAGCCTTTTTGTTTTCTTTCTAAAATTTAATTGTAGTTTTATACCTTTATGATCTGAGAAGTTGGTTGGTAGAATTTCAATATTTTCGACATTTCTGAGGTTCTTTTTGTGTCCTAGTATGTGGTATTCTGGAAAATGTTCCATGTTCACTTGAGAAGAATTTGTATCCTGTTGCTTTTGGGTGTAGAGTTCTGTAGATGTCTGTTAGGTCCATCTGTTCTAGTGTGTTGTTCAGTACCTCTGTGTCTTTACTTATTTTCTGTCTGGTTGATCTGTCCTTTGGAGTGAGTGGCGTGTTGAAGTCACCTAAAATGAAGGCATTGCTGTCTATTTCCTCCTTTAATTCTGTTAGTATTTGTTTCACATATGTCGATGCTCCTGTGTTGGGTGCATATATATTTATAATGGTTATATCTTTTTGTTGGATTGACCCCTTTATCATTATGTAATGTCCTTCTTTATCTCTTGCTACTTTCTTCATTTTGAAGTCTATTTTGTCTGATACAAGTACTTCAACACCTGCTTTTTTCTCCTGGTTCTTTGCAAGAAATATCTTTTTCCATTCCTTCACTTTTAGTCTGGGGATATCTTTGCATTTGAGGTGAGTTTCTTGTAGGCAGCATATAGATGGCTCTTGCTTTTTTATCAATTCTGTTACTCTGTGTCTTTTGGTTGGTACATTCAGTCCATTTACATTTAGTGTCATTATCAATAGATATTTATTTATTGCCATTGCTGGCTTTAGATTCGTGGTTACCAAATTTTCAGGGGTTGCTTCTTAACTATCTAACAATCTAACGTAACTTTCTTGTTAAGTTATTGTAAACATAGTCTGATGTTTCTTTATTTCTCTCCCATTTTATTCTTCCTCCTCCATTCTTTATATACTTTGTGTTTTATTCCTTGCCTTTAGTTAATATTTGGATGGTCTGCTTTCCTTGATATGATTTTATTTTCTCTGGTGACTTCTTTTTAGCCTTAGGAGTGCTTCCCTCTAGAGCAGTTCCTTTAAGATGTCCTGTAGAGGTGGTTTATGGGAGGCAAATTCTCTCAGGATTCGCTTGTCTGGAAATTGTTTAATCCCTCTGTCATATTTAAATGATAATCATGCTGGATACAATATTCTTGGTTTGAGGCCCTTCTGTTTCATTACATTAAATATATCATGCCATTCTCTTCTAGCCTGTAAGGTTTCTGTTGAGAAGTCTTATGTTGGTCTGATGGTTTTTCCTTTGAAGGTGATCTTTTTTCTTTCTCTAGCTACCTTTAATACTCTGCCCTTATCTTTGATCTTTGCCATTTTAATTATTATGTGTGTTGGTGTTGTCTTCCTTGGGTCCCTTGTGTTAGGAGATCTGTGGGCTTCCATGAACTGTGAGACTATTTCCTTCCCCAGTATGTGGAAGTTTTCAGCAATTATTTCTTCAAAGACACTTTCTATCCCTTTTTCTCTCTCTTCCTCTGGTACTCCTATAATGCGAATATTGTTCTGTTTGGATTGGTCACACAGTTCTCTTAATATTCTTTCTGTCCTAGACATCTTTTTATCTCTCTCTGCCTCAGCTGCTCTGTGTTCCTGTTCTCTGATTTCTATTCCATTAACAGTCTCATGCATCTCATCCAGTCTGCTGCTAAGCCCGTCGATGGCTTGTCTCATTTCTGCAATATCTTTCCTGACTTCCCTAACTTCCTCCCTCAGCTCTTGCATATTTCTCTG
This sequence comes from Smutsia gigantea, assembly GCA_032199065.1. NCBI lineage: Eukaryota > Metazoa > Chordata > Mammalia > Pholidota > Manidae > Smutsia > Smutsia gigantea. Next base: position 443,895 of record JAVSCE010010811.1, read on the forward strand.
TAGATCCATCAGGATGGTTATGACTTTTATTCTGAATTCTTTTTCAGGAAGGTTCTGCATTTCTATCCCTTCAGGTTCCCTCTCAGGCATTGTCTGGGTGTGGGTGATTTTTGTCTGCACCATATTCCTCTGTCTTTTCATGTCCATAGAAGTGGTCGCTGGTAGGTGGCAGGTATGTCAGCTGGGCTTTTGAAGACTTAGAAAAAAAAAAACAAGAAAAAACACACAAAAACAAAAACAAACAAGAAAGAAAAGAGAAAAAGAAGAAAGAAAGAAAAAAGAAAGGGGAAAAATAACAAAAAAAATGCCCACCCAGAGGGGATTCTGAAAGGATGCTGTAGGTGTCGCTGTTGCTCCACTATTCCACAGCTGCGGCCACGCTGCTCTTTGTAGCTCTGGCTGGGGCAGGAACGAATGGGAGGCTGTTTTTCTCTGTATAATGTTTTAGTGTGGTTGCTACCTCTTTTCAGTCACCAGCCAAAGGGTCCAAAATTGCTCAGGATTCCCAGCTCGCTGGGCTGAGCATGCCGTGGTGATCGTGTTCCCTCGCTGGGCCCCCCTCCTCTCCAAGACCTCTATAAACAGCGCGCGCTTTTCTCTTGTCCCGGGACGCTGGCTGCACGGTCCTGAGAGCGTTCCCAGCTCAAAACCTGCACCTTCTACCTCTCCAATGTCTGATGCACCGTGCGATGTGTGTCAGTGCTCCTGGTGCAGACCACCAGGGCTGGTTATTTCATGGGCCTGTTCTTCCACTACCTCCCGGCTCTGAATCCTCTCCTCCTGCCGGCCCACTGGGGTGGCTGAGTGCCCGGGTCCCGCCGATCGCGGCTCTGTATCTTACGCCCATCATGGGGTGCCAAGTCCTCTCAGGTGTAGCAGCACACTATGCGTTTTCCTGTGTATTCTGGTCTCTCTTTTAGGAATAGTTGTATTTGCTATATTTTTGTAGATTTATAGTTTTGGGAGGAAGTTTCCGCCACCCTGCTCATGCCGCCATCTTCCCGGAACTCCTCTTGTTGACCTGTTTCTATTATACTGTTCCTGGTATACATGAAGGATACTTACCATTGACAAGGATTCCCTTCTCAATCAAACTTTAGTCAGTCCTCTCTGAACCCTCTTCTGGACTAGACCTTGTTCTCAGCTACTGAGTCCTGTTTTTTCAAGAATCCTGGTAAGTCAGTTTAGGGATAATTACCCCCACACTTGATATCTAATCAATGTCCTCAGCCTCCACCTTTACCCCCCATATCTAATCAAGTTACTCTTAGTAATTTTCAGTTCACTAACCCTCTCATTCGTCCCACTGGCTGTAAATCCTCACTGCCCTCTCTGTATTCAACATTGAGTTCCATTCTATTCTGACGTCTCTCTACCCTACAGCAGTAGTTCAAATATGTCTTGCTGTTTTTAACAAGTGTCTGGTGCAATTTCTCTTTGACTTGACCAATTTAGCTTTGCACAATTTGTTATTTTTTCTCTTTTTAATGCACACAGATTAAATACCATAGAAATGTTTTATTTTAAATCTTCACTGGTATTCAGCTGTATAAAGAGACAGTAAAATTATTTAAAAATCAAGTTGAAATAAAAAAACATAATGCTGTGACCCAGATGGAAATGAAGGAGTTCTGTCAGTTACTCTCTCTCATTAACCTTTAGTGACATGGTATAAAAAGTGGCATAACAGGAATAATTTAAGAGGAAGAAAAAGAGTTCATGAAATACAACAGATTAATACAGTAATCTAACATGGTAAGGCATTTACATTGTTCTCTGAAATGACCCCTTCAAGCAGTTTTATGGTGCTTTTATTCTGACTCAAGTTAATATTACATAATTATCACAGCAATTAGTTTTAGGCTTGAAAGACAATACCATTGAATTCACCCCAATAAAATAAATAAATGCAAAATTTTGTATAAACGTGAATTTTAAACTTCTATGGCACAATTTTAAAATAGACTTTCTGAGATACCATTTTAAGATAAAATATCTTAAAAGCTATTTTAAAATAAATTCCTTAGCTCTTTTTTTCTTTCTTTCTTGTTTTGGCTGTTCATTAAGATTGTTTACTTTTCCTTTCTGTTCAGCTGCTCTTACTTTCTAATTTTTGCTTACCGTTCTTCTTCCTTTTGTTAAACAAAATTTCAAGTTACAAAAGAAGCTGCTGAAATGCAAATGGCTAAAATGTTCCAGGCAGGTGTTTCTATTTTTCCACTAACTGCATTGAATGTCTGAAGAAAAAAAAAATGTCATCTTGTATCCTAGATACAATGATGTTATGTAATGTGTAATGATACTTGTAATTTGGAAGAAATTTCCCCACTATTATGTAGTGAGTCCTTTGAAATTGTAGTAATTATGAAGTACAGGAGTTTCCACTCACCACCACTTCATTGTATAAGGCAGATTTACCACATCATATTTAAATAACAGTTATCAAATATTTACCTGTACTTTCATATTTACCTTCACGAGGTAATAGTGATTATTAAAAATGTTTACATCAGAGTTATTGTCTAATTTCTTTATAATTTTGTCTTTTTTTCAGAATACTGTGAAGATCTCTAGATAATGAACATATGAAGATATGCCTAAAATACTGGAAATTATTTTGAAATCATGAATTAACATAACTGTCAAAATTAATCATAAATATCATCAAGATCAACCTCTATATTTAGACTTATTAAGAATATGGACAAAGATGCCATCTAGTATATTTCTTTATATATTATTATCTCCTCCTGTCACCTCATGCTGACCTTTGTTGACTTTTCACCTAGTCTCATTATAGAGATAGGAGGTCTTTAGGACTCTGTCTTGAACCTCCATTCTTCTTTCCTTTTTATCTCATCTGTGATGACTTACCATTCATTCCACTGACCTACTTCAATCACCATTCACATGATTACCACTTCCAAATTCTAATCTCTGGCACAGGCTTCTTTCAGCTTCATTATTGTATATCCTACTGTCTTCTTGACATTTCTACTCAGAAATTTATAGGCATCTGGTGTTATCATATTCAAAAATAAATACTTTCATAAATTGTTTCACCTGAATACTCTTTTCCATGCTTCCCATCCCTGTAAAGAAGGTGTTAGCTGACACCTGCATATGTAGTAGATACTAATAAATATCTGCTGATTGGATGAATTACTACATGGGACCTGATTCCTATTATCCAAAGATTGACTCAAAATCATTCCTATAAAAACAATGGTCTGTTGTTAGATAAAGGAAAGAAATAGCTTTTCAAGGAATCAGGCAGTATATCTGCTATGTGAGGGGCAAGAGTGTTGGATTTTTTTTTTCTACAAGAAGCAAACTCCTGTGACATGTACCATTTGAAATGATACCATTTCTACTCTTTCTAGATGTTTCATTCCTCATGTATTGGTGTCTGCTGTCTCAGCATAAACATTTTAGGCATGGAATATGTTAGAAAACATAGATGAAGGATGGGTTCCTATTCCAGCATAGTAAAAACTTGATAGACTTTCAAATCAGATACGTCTTTAATTGGATTTATCTTCACATTAATAGCTGTTATCTTGAAAAAGTAACTATGCTTTTGAGAATCGCTTTTCCTACTTCAAAAACTGAAATAGTAACTCCTACCTCATAGCTTAGTTGGGACATATTATAAGATTTTGATAAATAATTTTATAGTCAAAAATATTGCACAAAAATGCGGTCAGTAAGAACACTTTTGGCAGTCCAAAATACCAACAAGTAAATTTAGGATAGAAAATCTAAGAATAGCTGTCCTTTGCCATAAAAATTGGTTGCAGACTTTCTATTCACTTTATACTTTGCAGAGTTGTTTATGGAAATTATGAAAGTAAGATACTATACTCAGCAGAACACTATTTATAAGAAGCACAAAATAAAGTGAACCAAAGGAATTATAAAACATTAAAAAAATCAAAATTGTATAGTCAAAGTGAAAAAGCTGAGTTTTGGATTTTCAGTGATTGAGTGACCAGCAGGGTCTCAGACTTAGTAAGACTGACTCAAAGTGCATTCAGAGTCTGCTCCTGGTCTAGAAAATTTCATACAGAGTAATTGGAAAATATATAAAGCATTTATGCAAACTGCTCAGGTATTCTGAATACATCATAGCAATGTCACTGTATCCCTGCTATTATGTTTCACAAAATAAAAAGAGACTGGAACTGAGTAAGTTACACAAAGGTTATATATTTTTTTTAAAAAAAGGATGTTTTCACATTTTGTTTTGAGATTTTAGTTGTTCTTTGGTTTTATTTTTTCTTCCTTCCTTCTCTCCCTTCTCCCTCTCCTCCCCTTCTTTCTGTCCCCTTTCTTTCTTTCTCTATAACTTGGTATCTTTATGACCTTTTTCCATTCAAGGTATTAAAAAAAAACTACATTTTAAAACTCACTACTAGAAACATTATTCAAGAGAACAGAAAGAGAGAGATTTTGCTTTTTAAACAAAACAAAACCCTGCAGGCAGTCCCAGGCATGTAACCAATTACTTATCCATTTGTCCATATACCTTTTTCTTTATGAATATTTTCACAGTATGAATGTCTTTAAGACTCACAAAGATGCTTTTGACAGATAACCAAATATCCGCTCCACTTTAAAAATAGTGAGAGCTACTTATAATAGGGGCACTGCAGTGTCGATCACTGTACAGGGACCACTGTGCAGTACAAAAGGGGATAGGTGGATATCTGTAGCAATTATTTCTGCTTGATATATTTTAGAACAATTTTTAGAGGGCATGTGCTGAGTGCATTTGAGGTTTCTCATTTTAGCCATGAGCTCTGTAAAGTGAGCAGGAAGGAGAGGGACAAGGCACAAAAAGTATTTACTTAGATTGCTAGAAAGAAAATCTTGAAATAAAAGAAAGAGTAAAAAAGCATCATAATATCTATTTCTTCAGTTAATGTGTGACATATTTTTCATCCTCTTTGAACCCAAGTCTAGTTGTCTACAATCTATATTTCTCCATACAGGATCTTTCATGGATATATTTTAGGTGAACAAGTCACGTACTTTTTCCTTTTCTCACCTCATAGATTTCCTCTTTCTCTCTCAACACACACACACACACACACACACACATATTGCACACCAGGTTGCACAAAGCCATTGGACAGGCTGATACAATCCTATCTATTTATAGTGACTACAAAAAAGGTAAGGCTTTAAAAATAGTACTATTCATGAAGTCCTCAGATTGTCCTGCATAGATTGGGTCTTCCTATATTCCCCTCCAATCATTTGTTATAGTAGACTTGGCACTTTTAAAAATAATAATGGGGTAACAGGAACATTTCCCAATAGCTTAATAGAATCACACTCTGTCTCTCCCTTTTAGCAAATAAAGTACACATTTCTTGGGTTTTACTTATTAATGATACTTTCTAAAATATGAAAATAACTCTCCAAAAGCAGGTCGTCTTATTATGCTGTATTGCCAAGGGCAAAATAAAAAGAAAGGCTAAAGTAGTTTAAGGGATTTTTAACTAGTTCTGTAACTTTTGCTCAGGTTGAAATTATTCAGTTTTCTCAAATTACTGAGACACGTTAATTTTCTCATGGGGGAACTAATTCAGGGGAGACTTTTCCCGGACAGCTTAGCTTGTGATCAAAGAGGCAGGTAGGAAGTGCCTTTCCAAAGCTCTCATGCCAGGTCCTGGTCTGTTGTGAAGTGTCAAAGATGGAAGGCATGGAATGCCAATCTCAAGATGCTTTTTAAAATATTATTCTGGTTTTCTTCATCCTCTTATATTTGGGTGAACTATCCATACATATAACTTACTATTTAACCAGTTTGTAAGTGTATAGTTTAGTGGCATTAAGTTGTGCTACTGCAACCACACCACCATCCAACTCCAGAAATTTTTCTTTTTTCCCAAACTGAAACTCTACCCATTAAAAAGTAAACACCCCATAACCTCTACCTTCAGTCCCTGCTTTAAAAATATTTAAAAGTACATTGTTTTATAATAATTAGAGATATCAGTATTTAGAAATTACTAGTCAGTCACATAACTGTGTAATAAGGACAATCAGAAATGGTATATATGAATCAGCAAGATTCATGAGGCAGTCAGTAATATTTATTAAATGAACACCTGGTTCTTATTTTTATTATGCCAATTAAATTGACATTTCTTTTCTGTAGGAAATTTTATATTATAGCAGGATTTGCACACTCTATACAGATGTATAAAAATTTCTAGAAGGTGATATGATGTGTCTTGGGAAGTGTCAGTCAAGTAAAGGGACAGAGCTGAGGATCAGATTCAAGCCAGTCTTGGAAAATTCAGACCCATCCAATAATATGCTTAAATAGTCACTTTAAAAGATACTTTATCTTTTGATTTCAAATATTCTCTATTGTGTTTGTCTATTGTTCCCTCCCCTTCCCAGATAAGGCAGCTGAACCAATTCTAATGGCAGCAGAGAGGAATTGTCTGCCTCTAATAAATCTTCTGGTGTCTGCAGTTGGGCTCTCCATGTCTGTCTGGTTTGCAGGAGATATGTTGCTATCTAAAGTCTGTCAATGACCAAATTTTTATCTATTCTCCTTGTGTCAGGCAAAGATGGGAAGTCCACCATACACATTTCCCATTCAAGACCTCTGCTATACTGACCCGCTTACCAAGGGTTCCTGCCAACATTCAGCTAGCTTCTCAGCCTTCTCTGGTAATGTTGAGGAACTTTTCAAACCCTTCCTATCCCATTGCTTTGGTGTAACAATACCGTATTGCTGACTTCCCCTTACAGGCCCAAAGAGAAAGTTAAGCAAAGATGATGTGTCCTTCTTAGCCTTTCAACCTATATCAATCAGCGTGCCCCATTTTATTTTGCTTTACTTTATTGATTTTTGCAGATGTGTGTTTTTACAAATTGAAGGTTTCTGGATACCCTACATTGAGCAAATCTATTGGTGCCATGTTTCCAACAGCATCTTCTCATTTCATGTCTCCCTCAGATTTTGGTAATTCTTGCAATATTTCAAACTATTTTATCATTACATTTATTACAGGGACATGTGACCAGTGATTCTGACTGCTGAAAGCTCAGATGATGTTAGAATTTTCTGGCAATGAAGTATTCTTTATATTTTTATTATTATTTTTTTATTTTGGTATTATTAATGTACAATTATATGAGCAACATTATGGTTACTAGACTCCCCCTCTTATCAAGACCCCACCACATGCTCCATTGCAGTCACTGTCCATCAGCATAGTAAGATGCTATAGAATCACTACTTGTCTTCTCTGTGTTATACTGCCTTCCCCATATCCACCCCCTGCCGCTACATTATGTGTGCTAATTGTAATAGTCCTTTTTCTCCCTTATCCCTCCCTTCCCACCCATCTTCACCAGTTCCTTTCCCTTAGGTAACTGTTAGTCCATTCTTGGGTTCTGTGAATCTGCTGCTGTTTTGTTCCTTCAGTTTTTTCTTTGTTCTTATACTCCACAGATGAATGAAATCATTTGATACTTGCCTTTCTCTGCCTGGCTTATTTCACTGAGCATAATACCATCTAGCTCCATCCATATTGTTGCAAATGGTAGGATTTGTTTTTTTCTTATGGCTGAATAATATTCCATTGTATATATATACCACATCTTCTTTATCCATTCATCTACTGATGGACACTTAGGTTGCTTCCATTTCTTGGCTGTTGTAAATAGTGCTACGATAAACATAGGGGTGCATATGTCTTCTTCAAACTGGGCTGCTGCATTCTTAGGGTAAATACTAGGAGTGAAATTCTTGCGTCAAATGGTATTTCTGTTTTTAGGTTGAGAAAGCTCCATACTGCTTTCCACAATGGTTGAACTAATTTACATTCCCACCAGAAGTGTTGGAGGGTTACACTTTCTCCACATCCTCGCCAACATTTGTTATTGTTTGTCTTTTGGATGTTGGCCATCCTAACGGGTGTAAGGTGATCTCATTGTGGTTTTAATTTGCATTTCTCTGATTGGCGGTGTGGAGCATCTTTCATCTGCCTTTTGGCCATCTGAATTTCTTCTTTGGAGAAGTGTCTGTTCAGCTCCTCTGCACATTTTTTAATTGGCTCATTAGCTTTTTGGTTTGTTGAGGTGTGTCAGCTCTTTATATAATTTGAATGGCAACCCCTTATAGGCTATATCATTTATGAATATGTTCTCCCATACTTTAGGATGTTTTTTATTCTATTGATGTGTCCTTTGATGTACAGAAGCTTTTTAGTTTGATATAGTCCCACTTGTTCATTTTTGCTTTTGTTTCCCTTGCCTGGGGAGATATGTTCATGAAGTTTCTCATATTTATGTCCAAGAGATTTTTGCCTATGTTTTTTTCTAAGAGTTTTAGGGTTTCAGGTCTTTGATCCATTTTGAGTTTACTTTGGTGTGTGGGTTTAGACAATAATCCAGTTTAATTCTCTTACATGTAGCTGTCCAGTTTGCCAACACCAGCTGTTGAAGAGGCTGTCATTTCCCCACTGTATATCCATGGCTCCTTTATCGTATATTAATTGACCACATATGGTTGGATTTATATCTGGGCTCTCTTGTATGTTCCATTGGTCTATGGTTCTGTTCTTGTGCCAGTACTAAATTGTCTTGATTACTGTGGATCTGTAGTAGAGCCTGAAGTCAGGGAGCTTAATTCCTCCTGCTTTATTCTTCTTTCTCAGGATTGCTTTGGCTATTCAGGGTCTTTGTGGTTCCATATGAATTTTAGAACTATTTGCTCTAGTTCATTAAAGAATGCTGTAGGTATTTTGATAGGAATTGTATTGAATCTGTAGATTGCTTTAGGCAGGATGGCCATTTTGACAATATTAATTCTTCCTATCCATGAGCACAGGATGTGTTTCCATTTATTGGTATCTTCTTTAATTTCTCTCACAAGTGTCTTGTAGTTTTTCAGAGTATAGGTCTTTCACTTCCTTGGTTAGGTTTATTCTTATGTATTTTATTCTTTTGGATGCAATTGTGAATGGAATTGTTTTCCTTATTTCTCTTTCTGCTAGTTTACCCTTAGTGTATAGAAATGCAACAGATTTCTGTGTATTAATTTTGTATCCTGGAACTTTACCAAATTCAGATATTAGATCTAGTAGTTTTGGAGTGGATTCTTTAGGGTTTTTTATGTACAATATCATGACATCTTCAAACGGACAATTTGACTTCTTCCTGATCTGGATGTGTTTTATTTCTTTGTGTTGTCTGATTGCCATGGCTAGGAACTCTAGAACTATGTTGAATAAAAGTGGGGAGAGTGGGCACCCCTGTCTTGTTCCCGATCTTAAAGGAAAAGCTTTTAGCTTCTCGCTGTTAAGTACAATGTTGGCTGTGGGTTTGTCATATATGGCCTTCATTATGTTGAGGTACTTGCCCTATTTACCATTTTGTTGAGAGCTTTATAATGAATGGATGTTGAATTTTGTCCAATGCTTTTTCAGCATCTATGGAGATGATCGTGTGGTTTTTGTCCTTCTTTTTGTTGATGTAGTGGATGGCATTGATGGATTTTCAAATGTTGTACAATCCTTGCATATGTGGGATGAATCTCACTTGATCATGATGGATGATCTTTTGATATAGTTTTGAATTCGGTTAGCTAATATTTGTGGAGTATTTTTGCATGTATGTTCATCGGGGATATTGGTCTGTAATTTTCTTTTTTTGTGTTGTCTGCCTGGTTTTGGTATTAGAGTGATGTTGGCCTCGTAGAATGAATTTGGGAGTGTTCCCTCCTCTTCTACTTTTTGGAAAACTTAAAGGAGGATGGGTATTAGGTCTTTACTAAATGTTTGATAAAATTCAGCAGTGGAACCATGTGGTTCATGTGTTTTGTTCTTAGGTAGTTTTTTGATTACCAATTCAACTTTGTTGCTGGTAATTGGTCTATTCAGATTTTCTATTTCTTCCTGGGTCAGCCTTGGAAAGTTGTATTTTTCTACGAAGTTGTCCATTTCTTCTACATTATCCAGTTTGTTAGCATTTAATTTTTCATGGTATTCTTTCATAATTCTTTGTATTTCTGTGGTGCCCATAGGGATTTTTCCTTTCTCATTTCTGATTCTGTTTATGTGTGTAGACTCTCTTTTTTTCTTGATAATTCTGGCTAAGGGTTTATCTATTTTCTTGATGAACCAGCTTCTGCTTTCTTTGATTCTTTCTATTGTGGGATGCCTTTGCTGCATCCCACAGATTTTGTGGGATTGAATTATTGTTGTCATTTGTGTCCATATACTGCTTGATCTCTGTTTTTATTTGGTCATTGATCCATTGATTGTTTAGAAGCATATTATTAAGCCTCCATGTATTTGTGGGCTTTTTCGTTTTCTTTGAGTAATTTATTTCTACTTTCATATCTTTGTGATCTGAGAAACTGGGTGGTACAATTTCAATCATTTTGAATTTACTGAGGCTCTTTTTGTGGCCAAGTATATGATCTATTCTTGATAATGTTCCACGTGCACTTGAAAAGAATGTGTATCATGTTGCTTTTGGATGGAGTATACTATAGATGTCCATTAGGTCCATCTGTTTTAATACATTGTTCAGGGCCTCTGTCTCATTTTCTGTCTGGTTGATCTGTCCTTTGGAGTGATTGGTGTGTTGAGTCTCCCAAAATGAATGAACTGCATTCTATTTCCCCCTTTAATTATTTTAGTATTTGTTTCACATATGTAGGTGATCCTGTGTTGGGTGCCTCAATGTTTATAATAGTTATATCCTCTTGTTGGACCCTTTTATCATTATGTATTGTCCTTCTTTGTCTCTTGTGACTTTCTTTATTTTGAAGTCTATTTTGTCTGATGCAAGTACTGCAACTGCTGCGTTATTCTCACTATTAGTCTCATGAAATATCTTTTTCCATCCCTTTACTTTCAGTCTATGTATGTCTTTGGGTTTGAAGCAGTCTCTTGTAGGCAGCATATGGATGTTTTTTTATCCATTCTGTGACTCTACATCTTTTGATCAGTGCATTCAGACCATTTATACTTAGGGTGATTATTGATAGGTATGCACTTATTGCCATTCTAGGCTTTAGATTTGTGGTTACAAAAGGGTCAAGTAATTCCCTTACTATCTAAGTCTAATTTAACTCATTTCATATGCTATTACAAACACAACCAAGATACTTTTTTTCTCCTCCTTTTTCTTCCTCCTCCATTCTTTGTATATTATGAATCATAATCTGTACTCTTTGTCTATCCCTTGGGTGACATCTGTTTAGTCTTAGGAATACTTCCATCTATAGGTGTCCCTCCAAAATGCACTGTAGAGGTGGTTTGTGGGAGGTAATTTCTCTTAGCTTTTGCTTATCTGAAAATTGTTTAATCCCTCCTTCAAATTTAAATGATAACCTCACAGGGTAGAGTATTCTTGGTTCAAGGCCCTTCTGCTTCATTGCATTAAATATATCATGCCACTCCCTTCTGGCCTGTAAGGTTTCTGTTGAGAAATCTGATGATAGACTGATGGGTTTTCCTTTGCATGTGATCTTTTTTCTCTCTCTAGCTGCTTTTAAAAGTCTGTCTTTATCCTTGATCTTTGCCATTTTAATTATTGTATGTTTTGGTGTTGTCTTCCTAGGGTTCCTTGTTTTTGGAGATCTGTGCACCTCCATGTCTTGAGAGACACTCTCCTTCACCAGACTGGGGAAGTTTTCAGCAATTACCTCCTCAGTGACACTTTCTATCCCTTTTTCTCTCTCTTCTTCTTCTGGTACCCCTATTATGTGAATATTGTTCCATTTAGATTGGTCACACAGTTCTTTCAATATTCTTTCATTCTTAGAGATTCTATTTTCTCTCTGTGCCTCAGCTTCTTTGTATTCCTCTTCTCTAATTTCTATTCCATTTACTGTCTCTTCTTCTAAATCTAATCTGCTTTTAAGTCCCTCCATTGTATGTTTCATTTCAGATATGGAATTTCTTAATGACTGAATTTCCATCTTAAATTTGTTACTGAGTTCTTGAATATTTTTCTGTACCTCCATAAGCATGTTTATGATTTTTATTTTGAACTCTCTTTCAGGGAGATTGGTGAGTTTGGTTTCATTTGGCCCTTTTTCTGGGGTTTGTGAGATTTTGGTCTGTACCATGTTCTTTTGGCATTTCATATTTCTGTGTGGTGCCCTCTATTGCCCAGAAGCTCCAGTCTCTGGAGTTGCTCAGCCCCTAGAGTGAGGTTGAGGGTTGTAGGGGGTGGTGCTGGTGCCTAGGGGAAGGAAAGATCTGTTTCCTGACTCCTGTCTGCCCTGCCTTTCTCCAGTATTACAGCCAGTTGGCCAAGCACACAGGTGTAATCCTCTGTACTTGGCGTCTCCAGCTTCTTTAGGTGAAGCCTCTCTCTGGCTGGCCTGACTGCCAGAGCAGTGACTGCCAGTTTGCGAGCCGGTGCTGTCACTCCAGGAGGAAGGCTGGAGAGGCTATGTATCACAGTGGGGGGTCACAGAGCTGAGTAGCCAGCCAGGGGGATGGTGTGCCTGAAGCTCCCCAAAGTTCCCAATCTGCTGGGCAGAGCGCATCCAAACAACCCTGTTCCCCTATCCCTTCTCCCACGCAACAAGCTCCTTGCAAACCCTGCACCTTCAGTAGCGCTCTCACTGCTAGGAAGCATCTCAGACTGCCTGCCTTTCACTTGTCTCAGAGTGCCCAGGTGTGGACCCCACTCTCCACAAATGGCCAGAATCTGTCTCTCAAGCACTCTGCCTGTCCCAACTCCCCATCCTCCAGAGCACCACACAATGTAGATTTCTGCTTGCAAAGCAGATCTCCAGGGCTAGGTGTTCAGCAGTCCTAGGCTTCCACCCCCTCCCCCACTCCATTTCTTTTCCTCCCACCGGTTAGCTGGGGTGGAGGAGGGCTAGGGTCCCACCAGATCAAAGCTTTCATATGTTACCCTGTTTTGTGAAGTCTGCTCTGTTCCTGACATCTGTATGCAGTCTGGTGCAGCCTTCTTTCCTGTTGCTGTTTTAGGGTTAGTTGTATTAACTACATTTTCACACTAACTGTGGTTTTGGGAGGAGTTCTCTGTCTCATCTCTCACGCCGCCATCTTGAATCGAGCAATGAAGTATTCTTAAAGGTAGTATATTTTTTTAGACATAATGCTATTGCACACTTAATAGACTACAGTGTAGTGGAAACATAGATTTTATATGCACTGGGGAAACCAATAAATTCATTTGACTTGCCTTATTGTGAAATTTGCCTTATTGTGGTGGATTGGACCCTGCGGTATCTCTAAGGTATGCCTGTGTATTAGTCTTTGGCCTGTAGAAGGGCAGCAGGATACATATTTTTCTTTACTGTTTATCCAAGCTTTTTGACCCCTCCATTCTTCTTTTGGAAAAAAAGATAAAGTTTTCATTTCTGAAACTTACAAACTATTATAAAAATTTATCCCCAGTACAATTTTAGTTAATCCCCATCAGCTTTAATTAACTATTCAAATAAACACAAGGATAAGCAAACACCAATCCAAGAAGTAACATGGAAATAAATATGCATAGGTAATTTTTAAGACTGACACTTATTAACCCTATCAAAAAAAATGTAACAAGAACCTTTGAAATGCAAATAACTACAGTTTGTGTTCAAAGTCATTTTCTAGTGTTGAACTAGTTAATTACAGGAATAAAATAAGTCATAAAGTTTTAATATCCATATTTTTATGAATAAAAATAAAGTTTAGGATCACTTTTACAGATTTCTTTTGATTACTAGAAAGTAAACATGACCTCTTTAAAAATAAATAATGTAACATAAAGAAAATTTTGATACATTTATGATGGTGGAAATGCCACCTACAGGTCTGTATTCACTTAGCCTCAGGATTGATATTTGGATGGATCCAACACTCCTCTGAGGAAAAAGGCATTATTGGCCAATTAGTCTTCATTAAGACTCAGCTTTCAGTTCTTAAATGTAAGGAAGTGCATTACAGCAATGGGAAGAGATAAAACTATTATTATATTTTTAAAGCGTTGGTTGATTTAAGCATATATATAATAATTAAAAATAGTAATATTTGTTAAAATAATTTTGATCAAAATCTCTTTTATACTTTAAACAAAGGTTACTTGTTTTGCTTCATTTTTCAAAAGCAAGTACAACGTGTGAAATACAAAAAGTGTTTAAGATGATATCTGGTGCCTATCTGCATTTTTCAAGTTAAATAAATATCATTTTCTTCCATTGGCAGTTTTGCTTAATAGTTTTAAGATGTATGCCTTTGAACCAGGATAGCTTCACTAAATGGACTTTGATTTTATCATATTATTTTTGCTTTTGTTCAATACTTCATACTTAGGGACTATTCCAAGCATTTTGTGTATTCCAAGTCTACTGATTCTTTTATTAAAATTAATCATACATATATGCTACACAACATACCCAGACACAGCTGCAATGGGCTTTTGCCATCTATCTCCTCAAAAGAAAAAGTGTAAAGCATATTGCTATGACAACAAAGTATTCCTATTATACTAGCTAATCAATACCAATGGAAAGAAGTATTTTCTCAGACACTTACACACACACACACACACACACACACACACACACACACATTTTCTTAAAGATTTTTTCTCAGCAAAGACTATGCCAGTATTCAAATAAGTATGACAGTCTGCACTTTTGCACTTTTCAGAAGAAAATAAAAGGAAGTCTAAAAGGCTGTGAAATTTGTCTAGAATTGACAGATGTTGGTAGGTAGTATTTTATTTCAGCCGAGTTGAAATAAAGGCAGATTGAATGAGATATGCAGCAATTGAAATATAAAATTTTATGTATTACCTGTCTTATTGAAAAATATTTCTACAAATTACAAACCATCTCTATGTTCCAAATTCATTACATAAATACTGGAAGCTGCAAGTTCCTCTCCTCCCTGGTATTTTTAATCATTAGGCAATACCTTTCTATTGACTGGCGTGGATGCTGATGATACTATCAGGCAATAGCAGGACATGTAGGTAACTGTTAGACCTCACAACTATTGCCTTACGGGCATGTCCATCCTCACAAGCCCTGGTTGGAATCTTGAACCCAGGGTAATTAAATCTTAGAGAAGAATTTAAATTGGAAAAGACAAAGAAAAAATCTTTTGTTCTAGATGACATGTCATTGGTCAATCCTAAACAGGATATAAAGTATGAGTGTAAAATGCAAATAGATGTTGATTCTTTTACTTTCTTTCATTCCCAATTCCTTCGCTCTCATGTAAAGTAGTAAGTTATTCATTATATTTTGTTACTATAAATCAGTGGAATAGTGGAGATTTGTAATTTTTAAGTCAATTCGTATATTTTTTTAAGAAACAAATTCTCTTCAGAAGTGGCTGAGCCCACAGGCCCAGCTTCCCCAGCAGCCTTCTCAAGTGGAGGCTATATTTTTTTTTTTGAATAATCGTTTTATACATTAGGCTTAGGCTGTTAGTTCAGTGACCTCACTGTTCCCCAGTGCTATTTACAGATCATGTCTTTTCCTCCCTTTTTCAGTAACTTGTTCAGCAAAGATTCTTCTATCCATTTCTATCATCCTCTTCTCCCTCTTATATGCTGCCTGTTCCTGGCATTCCTTATTCATTGAGGATATTAGAATATGGCTCCATTTCTCTTTCTCCATTCTTATTCTTAATCCTGTCATCCTTGTCTAGGTTTGCTCTAGCTTCTGGTCTTCTTGTTTGTAGTCAGGACTTCATGATGTAATCCTCAGACTTTCAACTTATGTTGAAGATTGAGACATGGCCAGGAGCTTTTAACTAGTGTACTTTGTGGTGGACCAGTCAGCAATGATCTTTCCTTTCTATAAGGAGATACTGCTATGTCAGAACTTTTCATTGGGACCTTTCAGTGTTTAGGTTAATGATCCCCCATTTGTTGGAGCACTCAAGTAGAGAGGAAAGTGGTTGGAAGTCTAGTTTTGCAGTATGCAGTTTTTCAGTTTATTATTCCAGCTGCCGCACCTGATCTCTGCTCTGTCTGGCTTTCCTATGGAAGTCTATATTAATAGAGAACTGCTTCAAGTTTTCCTGAGGAGGATTGGGAGCTTCAATCTTGCGGTTTCACAGATTGAAGGAAGAGACCCAATTTTATAATTATTTTTACATTTAGATTTTTACCCAAACTCTTTGTTTTAGACCCCTGAGTCATCCATGTTTCTCATGATGACTGGTGGCTGCAGCCTCTCAGTGTACATGCTTTTTTCAGTTTTTCAGCCAGTGCTTAATGTTTTGCCCTACCAGCCTTCCCAAGCAGTTATAGCTTTCTGGCTTTCCTTCCTTGGACTATTTTTTGTTGTCATTTACCCATAGCAATTTTTGTTCATGTGTATTTGCAGAAATTTTATACATACATGATTTATGTAGTGTGGGTCAGGAGATGAGAATAATATTAGTGCTTAATCTGTCATATTTACTAAGAATCTGGCCAATGGTTAGCCAGTGACTTAGTACATCTTTAATTTGAGGAAATAAAATAGCTTTATACTTTCTCATACATTATGTATATATGTGACTGGAAAAGTTAAATATATGAATCATTAAGATCTACTTATAAAAATATCGATATATTTATGGTGCCATTTTTAATGAAAATTTCTCCACATTATTAATTCTTGAGACATTTAATACACAAGTTTATTTTATATAATTGTGAAAAGTTTTCCTAAAAATCAAGATGCAGGTATTTAAATATCATACTCTCGCTTTAAAAATAAAATGTTTTTCTATGAAAATAGAAGCATTTCATTCCTGTAAAGTTTAATAAAATTTATCCCTCCACCTTTTATACCGACACCATGTTAACAGTAGCTATTGTAGCTTTCAATTATTTTAAAGCAAATTAAAACAAAAAGTACCATAGGAAATTTTACCCTGAATATGGGGAAAATAAAGTACCTTTACTTGGGATTATATTAACAGATAAATATTATTTATCATTACATACTTCATACAAGTGATTTAAATAACTCTCATTATGGTTTCATTTCTTGCTAAAAGCATAACTCAGCTTTTATACTCTAAGACACCCTCTATCAAATGAAGAACTATGTCACTTAACTCATCAATTCCAGATGCTAAAGATGCCGTTTTTAATGAAAAGAAAAATAAAACTTTATTATCCCAATCATTATCCTTTCATTTCATAAAGTAGACATCATCTGAAACCCATAATGATTTATATATTTTACAGAGGTAAATTTTATGTATTCAAACAACCTCTATATTACTGTATTAGGACATCATTAAGATAACTTAAATGTAAAGTGTGTTCTTTAAAGATACTGCGATTATCTCACTTTAAATATTGGTAAAATAAGAAAATAAAAATTTCCAAATCTGGAATGTTGGTTGTTAAGGACTGTATCTCTGTGTTTGTTCTCAGGTCCTCCTCAACATTAAGCTCTAAGATCTATAATTTTATAGCCAGAAGCCAACCTCAGCAGTGAATCACCTTTAAAATCCAGCAGCCCTGAGAGCAATTCCAAATGACAGCTTCATCACAAAGAAGAGATCAAGATATAGTTTTGTTACAGCCACTGGCAAAAAGAGAAAAGCAAGTTCTCCAGCCCTGAAGAGCGATAAAGCAACCTATTTGCTATGGATTCCTTCAGTTTCCCTTAGGAAAGAATAACTACTCAAGGATACCCCTTTCTGGTAAGTTTTTATGGGAAGAAGTACAAATAGAGGAAACCCAGGAAAGGTCTGTGTAAAGTGACAGAAATTGAACTTATATTACACTTAGGGCACTCTCATTCCTCACTTAGGCCCCCTCAAGTGAAAACTGACAGGTGAGAGCATGCCTTTGTTAGGATATAATAATCCAGTGTAATGACAAAAAAGAAACTTGCAGCATTTACCTTACTTGAAGCAGAAATTCTTGAACACAACATATGAAAATTCTAGCTAATACCTAGATTCTTAACTATTTTTAGAGACTTGAATGTGAGATAATGTTATTCCATTCAATGCCTAGCTTGATGAAACAAAGAGCTTCTAAGAAAGATTTAGGGAGAGTAAAGTATATGCATAATTAATGATTTCTCAGATGTCAGTAAAGATAGTGGTCTAAGTTTATAATGATTTTAGGGAATACAACACAAAAATTGTCAAACAAAATTATTAAAAATTTAACTACAGTAACTCTCCCCTTAGGTTAGGATTTCAAAAGGCAACCAGAGAAAACATATTTTCTAGTGACTATATTCCATATATTTTTATATATGAGCAGTGTATGACTGCAGGGATGGCAGGTACATTGTTGCATGTACAGGGAGGGAGAAGAGGAATGATATGCACATTTGAGTCAAAATCTTGTGACTTCAATGAAAAATATTCCAAGCCAATGTAATGAATCCTTTGAATAGATTAGTTTTCTTTTAGTAGGAGTTCATGTAGTGGAAAAGACGTCATTTCTGTTAACATTTATATGACTCAAGATGTCTGAATCTTCACAGTTGGTTAAAAATAAAAAGCCAAATTCTTACCATACACCCCATTTATAACATCTTTATTTCTAAGGCAAAATAACTCCCTTCAATGGAAATGATTTTGTAAGCAAGGATAGACTAGACAATTAAAATTTTTACTGAAGTATGTTAGTGAAGGTATCTTAAGTATAGGTATACAGTATTTTTCATAATTTGCAAAAGGAAATATTCAAGAAATAGATATTCAACATTTGCCCTTTCAATAACCTGATAAAAGCAATTTTATTATGATTAAATGAATATTTAACCATTGCAATAAGCCTGAAAATAATATAAAGCTGTCCCAAAGTATAACCAAGTATTTTTTCAGGAGATAATCAGGCAATAATTTAAAATAGATATGATAAAAAGCAACTTCAAGCATATTATTTAATTCCATATACTTACAATTAAAACAAAAAAAACAATTTTTTTTATGCTCTCATCTTAGGCAAATGTGTTTAACTGCATTTGCAGAGTAGTTTCAATTTAGTTTACATATTTTAAAAGTGCAGCATGACCATGGAGAAATTTCCACTAGTCCTTACAGAATTACCAAAATAATGTTTCCTTCGACACATACTTAGAATCCTTCCTTGCATTAGGCAGTATGTTGAAAAAAGTAAATTATTTACTTGGATATTATTTAGCACTCCCCAGAGTAGTATTCAGTATTTACATAATAAAACTAAGTCTATGTATGTATACACATATACTTATCAAATTTTACATATTGTATTTAAAGTCAGATAACATCTAAATGAGTGCTCTTACTGATTTACTTGGGAAGATAAAGCTGTATGACTCAGAAAGGTGATGGTTTCATATCCAGGAGAATTTGTTCATAAGTGTGTTATCTTTACTCAATTCCTATTGGTTCCTACTTGTTTTATTTATTTATTATTTTTTCTGTATCTTCTTATATATTAATTAGTGCCTCTGGAGCCCCGGCCCCAGGCAAGAGGTAGCCAGCTTCTTCTATCCTTCACTAAGCTTCTTATTTCTCATTATTGTTTTTCATATATGGTTCTGTCTCTTCCTCTTACTGAAGAATTTTGCCTTTTTCCTCCATTTCTGAGGGGAAATGAGACTTCCTCTGTCAGAGCTGGGGAAACAGTTCATAAGACAGGGGACAAAATAACTGGGAAAAGGCCAGAATGACTTGCAAGAAGCCGTTGGAAGTTTGCTCGTATTTCAGAATGTAGAGAAAATAAGTCTACAATTCAAATTTGGAAAAATAAATGTAGACCTTATGATAGCACTCAGAATTCCACAGAAAGCTTAGACACTTGTGATGATCCTAAGCGCTTTACCTTCAAGCTCTTGGAAGACATGAGTATATTCTTATTTCTTTCCATTGTATTGGTTTTCTCTATGGTACAGGATATATGGGTTAATAAAAGAAATAGCCTTATTTACCCGAGTGCATCACTTTCTGTGGTCAGACTTTCCATCAATGACTAATTTCTAAAAGACTTTCTGCAGTAGTACCTTTGTACACTAGTACTTCCTACATTAGTAATTTTTCTAACACTTGTACTTAGTATGTTTAGGGGAAATGCACTATAGAATTTTCAGAAGACTCTAATTATGCATTGCAAAATGTGACTCATTGGATACTCCTATAGTTATCATTCTGATTATTTATGGTCTGAGAAAAGGTTTGGAAATAATTTTATACATTTCGGGATGAGGATGGGTTTAATGACATGGATGCCACATGTCTTTAGTTGCTGCCACGAGTTTGGTGTGATTTCTATTCTGATCTGTGCTCCTGTAAACACTGGTCACAAAGTGAGGAAAAGTTAATCCATTTAAGTCATTCCTAAAGTCTGAAATGTCAATGGATAAAGTAAACTTTTTGCATTCAAATTCATATCGACTATTTTTTATTTTAAATATCATTGAGCTGAACTAAGTCAAATGCCTCTAATATCCCTTTTGAATAAAACAACATGTTTGCACAGAAGATTTTGCGTATAGTTATAAGTACTTTATGTTTCTTAGAATTTATTGCCTGTGGCAATTGTCTACAATATCTAATATTTTTATATCATAGGTTGAGTTATTTTCATTATGACTTTAAGTCAAAAAATGGAAAGAGAGGAGATTTATTGTATGTCCACAATGTGCCTGATACTTAATATATCTTATATAACCTTCACAACACAGTATTGAGGTGAATTATATAATTTCTTATTTTATATATCAGAAAATAGAGGCTCACAGATATTAAGTACTGTGTTTTATTCACACAAAAATACACAGGAGCCTTGGAATTCAAATCAATGCCTGTCTGTTATAATCACCAAGTCAAACTGTGCCAGCTACATATAATGTTGCTGTTCATTCCATGTCATTAAACCTTTATTCCCTCTCAAAGGGCGGGAGTTGTTTTTATAGCAGCTAGGGGATATTTGTCTTGGTTGAAGTAAAAATTCAATTTATTAATCATGCCCTATCATGTTGACCTAGATGTTGTCATGTTGATACTTAAGACAGCAACTTGAAGGGATTGAATTCAAGTGACTTAGGTATTGTTGAGGACAGCCTTTAAATGCAAATCCATTTTTATGTGATTACCAGTCTCAGGATTGGTCAGGAAGCCATACACAGTTGACCCTTGAACAACAAGGGTTTGAAATGCACAGACCCAATTATACATGGATTTTTTTCAATAAATATATTGGAAAATTTCCTGGGAACCTGCGACAGTTTGAAAAAACATTTTCTTTTCTCTAGCTTACTTTACTGTAAAACACTATAGACAATGCATGTAACATACAATAAGTTAATTGACTTTATATTATCAGTAAGGCTTCTGGTCAAAAATAGGCTCTTAGTAGTTAAGTTTGTGGGAACTCAGATGTTCTATATTGATTTTTGACAACATCATGGTTGGCATCCTTAACCCCTGCATTGTTCAAGGTTAGCTGTACTTTGCATATGCTACTGTCACTTCCACATTTGTCATTCCTCCTTGGCTGAGTCTCTCTGTGGCCTTTAAGGAACATCTCTCTGTGTTTTCCCCATCTGATGCCTTTTAACTCAATTATCTATGCTAAAGATTTAGGTGATTTACTAATCTGGAGCATGTTTCTTTTTTAAGTCTTTTCATGGCTTCTCTGTCCTTCAATTGCTTTTTGAATGTATTTATTCCACATCACAAATATAATACAACCTGTTAACTGAACCAAAAGGTTTTTTAAGTAATCACTCTACCTGATAATAAACTCTTATTTCAGTTTGACCACATCAGCCTTCAATATCTGAAAACATGCTCACCTAGGACTATGTTATTTCTTCCACTGGTGAATTAAATTATTTCAAACAGTTATTTTCTTTCCATTTGTTTTGCAATACCTCTGCTATTAAGGAAATCAGTAGGGAAGAAGGCAGTCTCAAAATGATAGCAAAAGACAGCTTAGCAAAAGGACTATTTACTAAAGGATTATGCAAATGACAAGGGAATGGGGAAGCATGCAATGGACTAGCAACAGTAGAGGGCTGTTACTAACTGTTTTTTCACGCACAACAATAGTACACACAGCAGTATACTCCTTTTGGGTTCCTGGACCTGATTTCAATGCACGTGTGTGGGAGGAGAGTCTTCTCATGCACACACGAAGTAATTCTCTAACACCAACAGGGTGTTGGACAATTCAACACAATTCTGACACTGCCTGTAGACAGCACCATATTCCCCAGGTAAAGGGCTCTATCCTGTAAGACTGCCCTCCACTCCCCACCTCAAGACACAAGTCAGAAGCCCCAGGCTTTTGACCGACTGGCTACAGATTGGAGGTTCCAACTTCCTTCTTAGGTTTGATTAATTCGCTACAGCGGCTCACAGAACTCAGGAAAACGCTCAGTGTTTACCAGTTTAATAAAAAGTGCCATAAAGGATACAAGTCACCAGCCACATGAAGGGATACATAGGGCAAGGTCCCAAATAAAGGAGCTTCTATTCTTGTGGAGCTTAGGGCCCAACTCAGTGGCATGTGGCTGTGTTCTGGTTCCCCAAGCCTGGAAGCTCTTTTGATAAAGAAGCAGGAACGAGAGAAAGATATATCCTCTTATCATGGGTATTTGTGAGGGCTTTATTGCATAGTCATGATTGACTAAATCATTGGCCATTGGCTCCAGTTCCTGCACTTGGGTGGAGTCCAGAAATCTCTCATTAACATGGCAAGACACCCATTTCACCTTTAAGGTTCTGAAGTATTTTCAAGAACAGTGGATAAAGACCAAATATACCTGGGAAATATATATTTGGTCATCTGAATGACCAAATATGCATTCCTTATAACTTATTATATCTCACTAACCTTAGGCTGAAGGGACAATGAAAAATAATGTTCTTGTCATCAGATGCTTGGATAACTGGAACCACAGCAGAAGAGGAGCAGAACAAAAAGGAGCTTTGGCAGAGAGGCTGGGCACCAATATCAGAGACATGTCTAGGCTCTCTGGCATTCTGAAAGCTACTGTTTTCTGTTGGCTGATGGAAGCTTGGAGTCTGAAGGTAAAGGAGCCCAGGAGCTGTTGTGTCAGTTTCCTGTGGCACAAATCAGGACAGCATAGATAAGAATGTGGATGGGAAGACTGGGATGTAAATATAAAATGGCCAACATAATGTTCAAATATGTATTTTCAACTCAGATCTCTCCTTTCAATTCCAGACTTCTATATTTAATGGGTTACTTGATGTTTCTACCAGATACCAAAGAGGCATCTGTGGTATGCAGAATTCTAACATGGTTCCAAGATTCCCACTCCATTGTATGCACACCCTGAATAATTTCCCCTTGGCTATGTAGGGACCTGTGAGTGTTATGGGATACTTTTTCCTTTGATCATGTTATAGCAGATTAGCAAGATGATGGGGAGTTACTCTAT
This sequence comes from Smutsia gigantea, assembly GCA_032199065.1. Classification (NCBI taxonomy): domain Eukaryota; kingdom Metazoa; phylum Chordata; class Mammalia; order Pholidota; family Manidae; genus Smutsia; species Smutsia gigantea. The sequence continues at coordinate 467,278 of JAVSCE010010811.1, forward strand.
GATACTGTTAATTCATATAGGATTCCTTGGTAGCTGACTAGGGGGATTCTCCTTCTGGCTTTGAACAAGCAACTGCTTTGTTATGGAGAGGACTGCTTGGCATGGAAGAGCATGTGGATTCTAGGAGCTGAGAACAACCTTGGGTTAATAGCCAAAAAGAAAGAAAACCTGAGTCCTATAGCTTCAAGGAGCAGAATCCTGCCAACAACCTGAATAAACTTTTAAGAGAACACTGCTCCAGAATGGCAGACACCTTGACTTTAGCCTTTTGAGATCCTGAGCAGTGAATCCTTTTAAGTCAAGCCCAGACTCCTGGGCCTATAGAAACTGTGGGATGAAGAATGGTTGGTGTTCTGACATACTGAATTTGTAGTAATTTGTTACATAGCACTAAAAATCCAATAATATTTTACAGTTTGATAATAAACTCCTGACTCTCCACCCTTAAAGACCAAATCTACTCCTCCCCCAGTTTTCCTTGTAAAACAGTTAAGTCCATATTTCAGCATACTAAGGTTCCAAATTTTTGTCTTTGAATAGTTCATATCTTACAAGTTCATCAGTAAGTTCTATTAGCTCTACCTTCAAAATATGTCCATAATTCCAACATTTCTTTGACCACTACTAAGGCCAATGTGCCTTCATTCCTTCTTTGGATTATTAAAAACTTCCATATTGGTTTACCTGCTTTCATATCTAAACACCAAAATCTATTCTCCACACTAACCACACAAAATCTATTCTCTCATATCTAACCACACAAAATCTATTTTGACTATTCTTCAGTAGTCAGAATAGTATTTATAATATGTAAATTGAAAAACATCTCTGTTTCAAACCTTACATTTATTGGCTTCTACTTTCACTCAGAGAAAAACACAAGGTCCTATAAATCATCCATGAATAATTCAGAGTGGGGTCTGTGGTCCATAAACTATTATTCCCTATACATGACATTTGCATGAACAAAATATGGTTTTGTCATTTTTTTCTTTTTTCCTATGTTATGTTTCTTATGCTCATATTTATTCAAATTTATTTTCTGTTGACTCATTAAAAATTTGGGTTACATTTTATAGATCTTCTACATTTACTTTAAATTTGTGTTCCTAGAAATTCATTTAACTATATTTTACAAAGGGTATTGGCTTGTAATAAATGTACATTTAAAAAGCCTAATAAATGTTTTTTTTTTTTAACCACAGATCATTTGAGAATCTCAGATTTCCTACCACCCTTTACCTTGTTCACTGATCCAGGCTCTACGGCTACTGGTTATAGCTCAGACTACTCAGGGTCACTACTAGCTTTAGTCACTCTGCACAAACTACTCTTATCCCAGATCACCTTAAGGCTTAATCTTCTGTTTCACTCAGGCCTCTACTGAACTATCACCTCATCAAAGAGATTTTAAAAATCACCTTTTCTGTCATTAATCTTATAAAAAGTGTCCTTCCCCTTGGCAATATTTCTCCTAACTCTTTCCGTAATTTCAATATATATTTATTAACATCGTGTGTGTGTAAAACAAAAATGAACTTATAGAAATATATGCATAATATATGTATACATTTATATTAGTTTCCTATTGATGCTGTAAAAAATTACCACCAACATAGTGGCTTAAAAGAACAGTTATTCTGATATATTAATATGTTAGGCTAGGACTTAGGACATGTACATCTTTGGGTGGCTATTATCCTACTATAATATGTAAATATATAAATAAGATTTTTTTTTCAACTAGAAGATTATAATTATGAGATTATTGGAACTGGAATTTTGTGTCATCACTGTTTATGACTAGGACATTTCCTAGCATGCTTTTCTAGTATATAAAATTAGTTCAGTCCATATTGACAGAGATTTGATGAGAGTATCACATATTACACAGTCAACAGTGTGTATGTATATATATGTATAACACATATATATCCAACTCAACCCTTACATATGCAAGCACACACATATATATATTCAAACACACACCCATACACATTTCTCTTGAACTATCACATTATCAATTCTAAACATTTATTTATTAATCGATTCCCCATTCCTATTTCATAAACAATAAAGAGGTCATCTGATAATTTAATGTCTTTTCATATAGATTTCAGCCCATTTAAAAAGTAAATTAATTTACTTTTAATTTTAAACCATTTATGCAAAAATTTTTTTTTACTGAGGCTAATAAACCTTAACTTTATAATGTTAAAAATTAAAACCACAGAGTAATTTAAAAGGCATTGTAGAAAGTATTAATATAGGTGTTGTAGAGATCTTACTTATTTCCTTGTACTACTAGTTATTTAATCTTGAGAGATGAGTATGAAGTTATATCTTTTCCAGTAAATATAATTTTGCCATTCTTCTAGGAAGATTGTTATATGTGTACAAAAAATTCAAGAGATCTGTGTGTTAAAGGAGCACTTATTATGACAGAGTATTTTTGTTAGTGATATAAGCCACTTAGAAGCAGAGTTAGAATGATATTATTGCTTACTTTCTTACATTAATCGGATGAATTCTCAAATTTTCTCATCTACATATGACATGAAAAGAAAGCAAATTCTTTTAACAGCAAAGTAGTTGTTAAACAGGTTCTTCATTGAGATCCTATGTGATTCCTAAGGATGATATTTCTAAAATCTATTTGCTTGCTCACTTTTTGAATTTAAGCCAATATTAAAGTAATACCAATGTCCTTTTGTGGCCAACTTAAAGTTCTACAATTTCTGCATTTTTTTCAAAACTGTATATGCAGTAAGAGTGACAAAGTATGGTATATCCATTATATCTGCAAGAAAAGCTCAATAAAAAGTATAAATACTTTATATTATAAAAAAAAATGTTTCTACCTTTTCCTCTGCTGACAAATGCAATAATAATTCATGTATTTGTAAATATTTTACTTTTTTTCATATGTACCTTTAATTTTTATTTCTGTATTTTTGCTTTTGTGTTAAGGAGAATAAGTTGATATGCTAATAAAAGATCACATTTTCCAATTTTTAATAGTGAATAGTCAGACTATCACTTTGTAGTTGGGCAAAAAAAGGTTGAATTTTGGTTAGTACTAAAATATTCAAAATATATTTTTCTCTACCTCTTGAAATTCTATCAGCTAAAACTCTTCCTTAAATATTAAAACATTTATTGGCATTGATATTCATTTAAGAATTCTGATAAAATATACATGGTAATGGACCAATTTCCTGGAATAAGTAATACTTCAAGCTTAACACAGGGAACCCTTTATCAAATGTTTTCTCTGGACACAGGGAAGGAGGAAGTCCATTCATTTGTTCAACAAAGACTAGTACTGCAGAGCAGGCATGAATCAAAACAGGCAAACACTTTGTTTTTTTGTGGAGCTTATGTCTAACTGGGGCAGGTACCATAAACAGGAAATATGCCTTACATCAAATGGGGATAAGTGCTGTGAGGAAGAACTAGTGAGAGTAAAGGAACAAAAAGTGATGGTGATGGGAGACTGCCCTTCCATATAAAAAGAAAAAAGTCTATCTTAAAAAGTGAGTTGTAAGCAGAGGTCAGAAAGGAGTAAGATTCACAGGTGTGGGCAAACAACTTTCCAGGCAGAAGAAAATAAAAAGTTTGCAGAAGAATAATGAAGAGAATTTTCCACCTTTATCTTTTACTTCATGGAAAAGTATTTCCCTGGTGTAAGTGAAATCAGAAAGATTTGTGGTAATATATAATGAGGATGCCAACATGATTTTTATAGAGGTATGTGCCTGCTGGTAGCTGCAGTAGAAATGATTCATTTGGGCAAAGATCAGCCTCCACTGTATATCCAAAAAGACTCATCTGAGGAAAGTCAGGGAACTTGGGTTCTCAGAGAATTTTCCAAAGAGGATTGATATGAACACTAAACCTGCATTATTCTCTAACTAGTTCTCAGGCCTTTCATGACAACTCATATCCACACTGTCAATAATGCACTTCCAATTTTTATTAAGGACAAAGTTTGCGCTGATACATTTTCTCTTAAAACTGATGTTCTTTTTTTTTTCTGACTTATTTTATCCTAAGGCCCAGTCACAGAGTCTAATTAATAGTGGCTCAATTTCTGTATTTTACTTAGCAAGGCAAGTTTGTTATATCAGGTTCATCTCCTGAATCAGGTCATGCTAGTGAGGACATTATTTTTTAATGTAATATGTATTTTAAATTTAAATACATTCAATTCCTATAGCATTCCTTTTGCTCTTTCCTCTTCTAAACAAAAAATATGAAATATGAGAAATGCTCAGTTTACTGACGTGTCATCTCTTTTTTTCCCATTGCTTTACCTTTCATATATAAAGCATTTACAGCTATAGTAAGTCTGACAGAATTAATTTTCTTTATCCTCAGATTATGTTCCAATGCATTCAGTAAATTGTCTGGAACTCAACACATATGTATTAACATGTAATTAACACATAATTCAAGATATTTTCTTAGGTTCATACTCTAAAGCATGCATCATACGGCAATGCTTCTTGAGCACTATTGTTACTTCTCTCTGAATGTTGAAGGACAACTCCCTGCCTGTCCCCTTCTAAAGTTAGAAGAAAAATCGTGGGATCTTGGACTTAAAGACTAATATTATGAGAAAGTCATAGTTCGGGCAGGTTCAAGATGGCCACATACATTCTGAATTTACCTCCTTCCACAGACACACACCAAATATATTGCTACACAGAGAACAATTACCTCTAAAAAAATCCCAAAGACTGGTGGAGTGACCCCTTCATATCAGCCAAGTGAGAGGGAAGCCAGATCAAAGTTGGTAGGAAAGACTGAGACACAAACTTGCCGTAGACCCCAGCCAAGGCATAGCAACCCACGGTGGGGTTGTAGCTACTGGGAGGTGGCTCAAAACCCAGAGCTTTTCTCTGTGGTGTGAAGGGTTTGAATCTCACAGTGGGTACTCTAGCTTTTAAAACCTCAACTTGAGAGATGAGCCCCTAAAACATCTGCCTTAAAAAGCCAACAGAGCTTACATACATGAGATCCACAAGGTTATAGCAAACTGAGAAACAGTTCTTAGAGGGGTTGTGCATGGACAAAGTGCTCATATTTTCTGTGAAAGAGGTTTATTTGCTTATTTTAATATGTCAGCCTAGGAGGCAGGCATCTAATTTAAATATGAGGACGGCTGGGGTACTTTCCAGGAATAGAGGCCAACAGGTATCATCTTTGGACTCTCCACCAACCATCAACCTCACTCCAATGGTGGGCACCAACTTTTTTTCCTTAAACTCTAGGCTTTTTCCCCCAAGTGTGTGTTATCTTTGTAGTTTCCCTCTGTAGCACTCCAGACACAATCTCCTGGATGGAAGATACATGTGTCTGGTACCCCTATTCTTATGTCTGGTGCCCTGCTTTTTATGGCTGCCACTTAGTGGACACCCCTTAATTGCCTGGCTCTGGTGGCCAGCAGGGCTTGAGTTCTGGGGTCCCATGGAACTATAACAGAGACAGTTCTTGGCCAGATACCACCACTAGGGCACTGATAAAAGAGAAAATGCAAACACACACCCAGTGTTTGTTTGTTTGTTTTTCCCCTGGAGGATTATTATCTTATCCTGTAGCTTTACCCCGAGGGGCAGGTTTCTGTTTTAGCATACTACCAGGGGCCAACTGAGGGGTTCTCAGGGAATAGAAGACAGTGTATACCATATTTATGCTCTCCTCTACCTTACTCCAGCTCTTTAATATCTTCCAGAAAGGAGCTTATGTTCTTATCTGATATCCCAATTTTTATGGCTGGCTGATGCCTGGGGACACCTCTGGATCACTTAGAAGCTTCTGGCCAGCAAGGCATATGTTCAAGGGTTCCACAAGAATGTAATCAATTGAAAGGGGTTCTTAACTGGCTGTATTCACAGGGCACATCAAAAGGAAACAGCCTGAGGGGCCCAGTGTTTCCGTGAAAGAGGCCTATTAGCTGATCTACATAGCTGTGGCCTTGGGTATATGTTTCTAATCAAACATAAATCTAAGGATTGAATGTAATTTCTTCCATAAACCTTAAAGGATGGATGCTACCTTCATGCTTTACCTCTGCTGAGCTCCACAGTATCTGTATCTCCTGGAGGGGGCCTTTTATAGGGGTCTGGTGAGTTTTGAGACTGTTGCCAAGGAGGCATACTTGATTGCCTGGCTCTGGTGGCCAATGGGGCCTGTGTTCCCAGGATGATAAGACAGTGAAAAACAGACAGTTCTTGGCCAGCTACCACCCACAGGGCACAGTGCAGACAAAAGACTAAAACACACTCCAGTCTTTCTGTAGAAGAGGCCTATTTATTTGTTCTGGAACTTTGGCTTTAGGGGCAAGCTTCTTGTTTGCATACATCTATATACCTACTGAGATGCTTTGTAGGGATGGAGGACAGGAGATGCTATCTTTGCACTCTCTATCTGCCTCACCCTAGGTCACAAATATCTTCCTCAAAGGAGCTTGTACACTCAACTATAGCCCTGATTATTGTGACTGCCAACCAGGGGGATACTTCTAGGTCCCCTGTTCTGATGGCCAATGGGATGTATTCTTGCAGTCACACAGGACTATATATATATTTATACTCTAAAATCTGCTACGTGAGGTTCTGGTTTTCAGTCAGCCTGAATCTAGAAGCTGAGATTCTCCTGTAACACTGAAGGTCTTGGCACACCCTTAATGAATGGGAGGCACTAAAAATAAAATAGACTCCTTGGAAAATCACAAATACTTGAAAGGCAACCAAGGGCCAGTACAGGGATGAATGATTAGATCCATCTCCTACACAAGTCCAACCTTCAAGACTGGGAGGAGAGGTTCTTTTATCTTAAGCATAGAAACCAAAACCAAGAGAGTCAAGGAAAATGAAGTAATAGAGGAATAAACTGCAAAAGAAAGAACAAGATAAAATCTCAGAAGAAGTGTTCAATGAAACAGAGATAAGTGATTTACCTGATGGAGTTAGAAAAGAACAATTTCAAGAGCTTACTGAGCTGCTGAGAAGAATGTATGAACACAGTGAGAACTTCAACAAGAGGTAAAAAATACAAAAAGGTACTGGATAGAACTCACATAGCTGAAGGATACAGTAAGTGAAGTAAAAAGTACACTAGAGGGGTTCAACTATACGAAGCAGAAGAAAGGAACAGTTATCTCAAAGATAGGGCACAGGAATTTACTCAGAGTAGCAAAAAAGAAAATGAAAAAAGTGAAAATAGCTTAATGGACTTATGTTACAACATCAAGCATTTCAGCATTCACATCACAGGGTCCCAGAAGAAGAGGGGAGAAAGAGAGGTAGAAAATTATTTGAAGAAATAATGGCTGTGAAAACTTCCCAAACTTGAGGAAGGAAATGGACATCCAGATCCAGGAAGCACAATGAGTTTCAAATAAGAGGAACCCAAAGAAACATATACCAAGACCCATTATAATTAGAATGTCAAAAGTGAAAGACAAGGAGAGAACCTTAAAAGCAGCAAGAGAAAACTGACTTGTTATGTACAAAGGAACCCTTATAAGGCAGTTAGCAGATTTTTTTTCAGCAAAAATTTTGTGGTCCAGAAGGGAGTGGCATAATATATTTAAACTGCTGAAGGAAAAAAATATTTCAACCAAGAATACTCTACTCAACTGTCACTCAGAATTATTGGAGAGATAAAGACTTCCAGACAAGCAAAAGCCAAAGGAGTCCATCATCACTAGATCAGTCTTACAGGAAATGTTGCAATTATGTAAGCTGAAACAAAAGGAAATATTTAGTAACAGAAAAACAGATGAAAGTATATGTATGATAAATCTGAATGGTAGAGGTAAATATATAGTAAAATTCAGAATAATTTAATGTAGTAAAGATGGTTTTAGTACTTATAAAACTAGTATGAAGTTTAAAAGAAAAAAGTAGCCAAACTAACTAACTAAAATAATTTGTTAAGGGGTAGCAAATAAAATCCCAAAGAAAGAAAGCAAGAAAAGAAAAGAGGAACTACAAAACAGCAAGAAAACAATTAATGAAAGGCAATAACTACTAAATTCCTATCCATAATCACTTTCAAGTAAATGAACTAAATTTTCCAATCAAAAGACATATAGTGGCTGAATGGATAAAAATTACAGGGTTCATCTATATGCTGCCTATGAGATACTCAGTTAAGATGTAAGGACACACAGGGACTGAAAGCTCACAGATGGAAAAATATATTCCAGGATATTTGAAATTAAAAGAATTTCGGCTATATAATTATATAAGACAAATAAATTTTAAAACAAAGACTGTAATAAACAAAGAGGGCATTACACAATGATAAAGGAGTCAATCCAACGAGAGGGTATAAAATTTACAAATATTTATATACCAACATAGGAGCACCTAAATATATGAAGCAAATGTTAACACACCAAAGGGAAAAATAGACAGCAATACAATTGTAGTAGGGAATTTAATGCCCTACTTTCATCAATGTATAGATTATCCAGACAGGAAATCAATCACACTGAAAAGCTGAAAGCTTTTCTTTGAAGATCAGGAATATGACAGCATTGCCTATTCCCACCACTTTTATTCAACACAGTATTAGAAGTTCTATACAGACATATTAGGAAAGAAAGACAAATAAAAGGCTCCCAAATCTGAAAGGAAGAAGTAAAACTGTCACTCTTTGCAGATCATATGATATTATAGAAAAAAAACCCTAAAGACTCCACCAAAATCTGTTAGAACTAATCAGCTCAGTAAAATTGCAGGATACAAATATCAATATACAAAAATCTATTGAGTTACTATACATAGTAGTAGAGAGAAGTTAAGAAACAATTCCATTTATAATTGTACCAAAAAGAATAAAACATCTGCAAATAAATTTCACCAAGGACATGAAAAACATGTGTACTGAAAATGAAAATATATTGATGAAAGAAATTAAAGAAGATATCACAAAGAAACGGAAAGTTATTCCATGTCAATGTGTTGGAAAAAATCATATTGTTAAAATGTCTATACTACCCAATACAATCGACAGATTCAATGCATCCCTATCAAATTTCAAGGGCATTCCTCACAGAATTAGAACAATCCTAAAATTTGTATAGAACCATAAAAAATCTAAATAGCCACAGCAATCTTAAGGGAGGTGGATAAACCTGGAGGTATCATGCTCCCTGATTTCATACTGAATTACAAGCTCTATTAATCAAAATAATAATATATAGTCATAAAAATTGACACATAGATCAATGGAACTGAATAGGCCCAGAAATAAACCCACACATATACAATCAATTAATGTATACAAAGGAGCTAAGAATAAGCAAGGGGGAAAAGATAGTCTCTCAATAAATGATGTTGGGAAAACTGAATAGCCACATGCAAAGGCATGAAACTTGACCTCAATGCCATACACAAAAAATTAACTCAAACTGTATCAAAAACTTGAATGTGAGACCTGAATCCTAGAAGAAAACATACATGGTAAACCCCTTGACAGTCTTGATAATGATTTTTTGGATTTGACACCAAGAGTGAAGGTAACAAAAGAAAAAAATAAACAACTGGGAGTATATCAAACTAAAAAGCTTCTGAATAATGGTGAAACCATCAACAGAATGAAAAAGCAACCTACCACAAATACGAGAAAAATATTTGCAAATCATATATTTGATAAAGGATTAATATCCGAAATAGAACTCTCATAACTCAATAGCAAAAACACATAAAAAATATGATTTATGAAAAAAGGCAATGACCTGAATAAACATTTTCCAAAGAAGACATACAGGTAGCCAACAGGTACATGAAAATATGCTCAACATCACTAATCATCAAGTAAATACAAATCAAAACCACAGTGAAGCATCATCTCACACCTGCTAGAACGGCTGTTATCAAAAAGACAAGAAATTACAAGGGTTGGTAGGTAAGGATATGGAAAAAAGGAAACCCTTGTGCATTGTTGCTCAGAATGTAAATTGGTGTAGCTACTATGAAAAATAGCATGGAGATTCCTCAAAAAGTTAAAAATAGAACTACCAATTTTACTTCTGGGTATTTATCAGAAGAAAACATAAATACTAACTTGAATATATATGCATCCCCATGTTCATTGCAGCATTATTTACAATAGCCAAGATATGGAAACCATGTATGTGCCCAATGACGGATGAATGAATAAAGGAATCATAGCATATATTCACAATGAAATATTATTCAGCCATAAAAAAGAAGAAACTATTGCCATTTGTGACAGCATAGATGGACCTTGAGGTTGTTATGCTAAGTGAAGTAAGTCAGAAAGAAAATACAAATACCAAATGACACCACTTATATATTGAATCTGAATAAACAACAAATTACACCAAGTTCATGGATACAGAGAACTGACTTATTGGGGTGATCATTTCACAATATATTCAAATACTAAATCATTTTGTACACCAGAACTAGTATTATATGTCTATAGATCTTGTTAAAAAATGACTAATATGAAAGGATGGCAACTTTAAGGGATCTCAAGATAGAGGGTAAATGTATTCTGTATACATGGAAGATATAAAGTGTAAAGTGTAACTAAGAGGTCAGACTATGGAAAATGAAATTATTGACCTCAAATCTTCATTTCTGATTAACCTACACCCTTTTCCATAAAAGTTTACAATTTCTCTCAGTAGAAGTAGAATATACTTCCCCATCTTGATGTTTGGCTGGCCAAATGACTTTTTCTGGCAGATGGATGATCAGTGGATTTTCCCAATGTTCAAGGACTTTGGAATAGGATGAACTGGAGAGCACTGATTACAAAATGAGGCAAAATGTACTCAAATATTTTTTCACCCAGACACACAATGTTATATATGTAGTCTATTGTATATTATAGATATAAAATATATATTTCTACATATATACTTACATATATAAAAATGTCAATATATATTTAAGCAGAGGCTTGAAATGTGCATGTATGATGGGGTTCACCATCTTACATTTTTGCTATCATAATGTTACAAAGGACTTGACCCAATGACGGATGAATGAATAAAGGAATCATAGCATATATTCACAATGAAATATTATTCAGCCATAAAAATGGCCTGCTGGTCCAAAGAGAATGAGAGACATATGAAGACATGTATCTAACTTGCAACTTGGAGCTACCTTACCCAACCAACCCAAAATTTGTCAGAACTTACAGAGTGCACATATATAAATGAAAACAATTTTTGCTTCCTTTTTTTTTGCAACTGAATTTTGAGAAGATTAGTTCAGCAGCATTATTGGTATACTAATTAACTGATGAAAAATATATAGAATAATTTGAAAAATAGCAGGAGCCTAGTAAATGCTTCAGTTTTCACTTTATTATATTTATTGCTTCAGCAAGGTCATCTAATTGTAACAATATGATATGAATGAGAAAATGAAATATTCTCTAAAAACTATAACACTGAATGAGCAAAATTTGGATTGCTAGTTGTGGTATAAACTATATTTATTTTCCCCCAAAATGTGTAGCTTATATATTTCACCTGCAGTGATACACTTGAATTACTGGGAATATTTTTGTATAACAGAAAAACACAATCTGCTCAGATGAATATAAAATATTGTGAGGCTGGGTGAGAAAAATATCTCTTGAGTCAACTTTGCTTCAGTGTGTGTCTTATTCCAGAGTCTCTATTCATTGCCAAAGTCTCCAATGAGTAAAGTTTAACCTGTAAGATTTCTTAGATAGTTTTAGATAGCTGCTCATTTATTCAATTCAGCATTTATTGAGATCTGATCATGTTTAATATATTATGTATGATTTATGTTTATGTATTTATTTATTATTGATAAAATAAATCATTCTAGTAAAGGATTTGAGGCAACTTCCAGTGATGCACATATAAAAATACATTAAAAAATAAACATGAGAAAAGTGAAATGGAGGTCTACTAAAAATAGAACAAATTAAAGCTATATGGTAAGGTTGCTATTGGTATGTACTATATCATTGAGATAAGCGATGAATTTGTTTTGAGCTTCTTAGCAGTCAGAATGAAGGTAAACTATAGAATGTATGAATGACAGAAGGATTCATAATATCTATCAATTGTATTTGGAAAAGCACAGTTTTCCTGTACTGAAAAGTGAGAAGGGTCTCCTGTGAGCCTTTGTAAGTAGGTCATTCTGCACTGAAGTAACCAATGGTTTCAAAATTATCCTTACTACAAATGCAATACTGGTTTCTTATGGTTGAATGCTAGAACAAGACAATGCAAATTAGACATATGAAACAAAAGAAATAGTCAATATACTTGATTCTGTAAAAAATTAATTTGACTTAAATATGGAAATATCTTATTTTCTGGATATATATCAAATTACAAAACTCAGAATTAATGGACTGCCCAGATTTCAGGCCACTATTAGGGATATTATTTTAGTGATTTCAATTTTAGTGAAAATTGATAAACAACAAAAATAAATGTTAAGTTCTTTTTACAAAGTGGTAATTTCATATTATAAAAATTGAGGTGAGTGAAATATAGATTGCTGATGCACTCATTCAACAAATATTTATTAAATATTTATTAAAGTCTTTGAAAACAAAAACATGTCTTTGAATGTATTGTCCCTATGACATTAATGAGCATGTGTAATTACTAATGTATTAAAATGTTAAATAATATTTTAATATACAACTTAAGTACACTGACCAATTATCAAAAGCATTCATAATCATAATGTATGCCTTTCCATATACTTTTCTTACAAACACACAGTGTATCTTTCACTTTCAGAAGTATTTATTCTTGTATATAACAAACAGCAACTGCAGGAAAAATTACATCTTATTTCTAGCTCTGTGGGCAAGTGAATATATTTAATTGTATTTTTTAGCTCAACCACTAGAAACAGAGCCAGGTTGTTAGACACGGAAGATTGCTTAATACCAGTTTTGTCCCAAATAGGGGTCTCAAAAGGCCTTGTTGCCAGGAAACACAGAGCCAAGGGTACCACAACAGGTACAGAAAGGGTAGGGTTGCTTACAGTGGAACTCTCCACATTTTTAATTGTTCCAAGAAGTCTATGTTACATGTTTATCTGTTCCCATCTAGGCAGCCTTTGCTTGTTTTCTCTTTATCTTCATAGTTACACGATGCATTTTACTGCTCTGATGGGTATTTTATAATACATTCTATCATTTCTATTGTCCTCTATTAATCCACACATTGTAGTCAATCAGCACCACACTAAAATATCTTAAAATAAAACTTTCATTCAGACTGAATTTTGTTTTCTCTATTATTTAGAGAGGTTATATTCATTCTAAGTTAATTTAAAATGCCTGGGTCTAAATATATGGTTCACCTTGAACAAATCTTTCCAACAGTAATTGAAATACTGTAGAGTAGAGTCACCTACAGATTTTTTTGACAGCTTGAGTATATTTGCAGATGGTGGTTCATCACTATTCCTTTTGAAATCTGGTTTTATACTGATGATAATTAAGAATTATTTTCCTAGTTTTAAAATAGAGTGTATATAGTAACTACAAATTACTTAAGAAAATGAAGGCAGAAAAGGTGAGAAGAACCAATTTGTATCAGTAAGACAGTGACAAGAAAAAATTACTCTAGCAATAATAGTATCATGCCAGTTGGTTGTTTTAGGGAAACAATTTTTGATTTAGATGTGTCCTTGAGATGGAAGGACTATGTCCTTTTGTGTTTGAGTAAATAATCTTAGAGTGTTAGACCTGCTTAAATGCTATTTCAACAACTAAGTGACCCATAATGTATATAAGAAACTATATAATAAATACAAAATCTCTCAAAATAAATATTACTTTTTTATGCTTTTGAGGGTTATTATACTCAAGGAAATTGGCATTATAAAGAAAAAATATTATATTCAATTTTACAATATGCATCTTGCTCTACAGCTATCATTTTTATATTAAATAATGAAATATAATAATCCAAAATATTTTACTATGAAAAACCAATTAAAATTCAAATTTCATTAACAAATGAATGCTTATGACCTAAATATTAAATTATTTTAACACGATCCATTTATCCATTACATTTCTCTAAAGGTACCATCATACCAAAAGTAAAGCATAATATTTTTTAAGAAACTGGCAATTATTAAATACAATATGGCATTCATCGTATAAAATCTAAGGGTTAACTTAGAATGATGCATAAAGAGGTTTTAGAAAATCTTTGTACTTTTTCATTTACTTTTGTCAAGAATGATGTCTTAAAATAAAAGCCTTCAGTTACTACATAGTTACACAATGCATCTTTATAAAACTATGTGAGCTGAAGAAAGGTTTTATTTTTACTGTATTATTTTTATAAAGTTAAATAGTTTGATAAGTCTACCAGGAAATGGCACATGCACTAACTTGATGCAGAAATCATGGCAATCTTTAAAAACATTTAATGACTTTTGACAGATAATGAGAGTTAAAACTTTGAAACCAAAATGAAATTTTCTTGTGTTCCAGGAAGTAAGTGTGTTCGTTACTAAGGAAACATAAATTTATCCAATATATATTAGGTTAGGTACATGAAAACACAATAAAGTACAAGCTTTGGATGAAAAGTTTAAGTCATATAACATGATTTACCTGACATTAGAAAAATAGATAAATTTGGGATGGCCAGGGCTGGTTCTAAGGGTTTGCTGTCATTGGTATATAAGTAGGCCACACAGATGGTTACATAACACCCTTGTCCACTGAATGAATGAATGAATAAATAAATAGACATATGCACACATACAGCTAGACTGAGTTAAAAAAAGAAAATCTGTGAAACAGAAGCACAGAAAGTTGAGTCGTGGCATGCCATCTGTTCTGAAGGAACATCTTTCCATGAGAGCTAGTGTGTGACAGACATTAATCTTAACTGTGAGCCAAGTGTGTGTTACCTTGTTGGCCCAAGTCTAGTCTTATGTCATATGGGTCTTGCTTGTCAGAAGTCAAAACTGTGGTTCTGAGCATGTTTCTGTGTAAAAATCATGAAGTCTTACATTCATGCCACCTATTTTCCATATGAGCAGATGGATCTCTGCTGCTTGAAACTCTGGTAAAGATACTTTATGTGCTTCCAATGTGTGGCTGATTATCACTTCCAGTTTGTATAGATTATTGACTAGGAAGCAAAGGTCACACTTTACTGCACAGAAAGCATCCCACTGCCATTGTTATTTTATGATAAGGTTATTTATTCTATGACTGATCTGTACCTTGTTTCTTAGTAATCTAAGATAAATTTTTTCAATTATTATTTCTCAAGCTTCTTTAGGTTTTTCATTGTTTTCTTAGACAACAACATTCTGACATATGCAATATTCATGCCTATAATTTTGCAGTGTCATGTCATTGGGGGGCTGTCGTTCAGCAAGAGAATCTTCCTTAGCCTCTTGGCTTCCAATAGAGGAATAGATGGCTTGGAATCAGGAAAAAAAAAAGCCACAGTGGAATAAAGGAGATGCAAAAGTAGACAAAAATGTTAACTACATTTTGAAATCCTGGCCCTTTAAGAAAGTTTGTTGTTAGATTCATGGCTGGCTAAATCTCCAGCTATACATTATTATTAGGGTAGACATCCCAATTTTAAACAATTGTAGCTGAACACAAAGATGTTGTTTTAGATAAGCAGTCACATAAATTCTGCATGTCTCTGCTGTTACTCATTCATGTTATTCTCTTTTGCTGCAGTCCTCAAGAATCATGAATATAGAAGTCTTAAAGGGCATTCCTTAACCAGCATAAGTGAACAAACTGAAGAGTCTGAGGAAACCTTCAATTACTTTTGTCTCTAGAGACAAAGAAATAGTTGATAAAAGAAGATTTAGAGAAATTTAGACTTCTGCATAGGTATTCCTTATATTAAATAAAAATGATTTATATATTTATCATTCTTAAGCACTGAAAACATAGCCATTAATTCTACTTGGTCCTCACATTTATGAGATGATTCTATTAT
Organism: Smutsia gigantea; assembly: GCA_032199065.1. Lineage (NCBI taxonomy): Eukaryota > Metazoa > Chordata > Mammalia > Pholidota > Manidae > Smutsia > Smutsia gigantea. The sequence goes on from JAVSCE010010811.1 coordinate 483,269, forward strand.
AGACAGATATGGATAAAATTTTATGATTTACTGTAACTACTAGAAAATATGGAGGCTGAGAGCATTCAAATAAGATGAGGAAAAAATTGCCATATTCTTTGACGATACCAAAATGCCAAAATGTTCCCAGGCATAATCTAGAAAATGAATCAAAGCTTAATGGTGTTTGGCAAAAGAAGAGATAAGAACAGAAGGAGATATCAAGTTTTGAAAGAGCTGCAAAGTTAGAGAAGATACTGATCTTGATTCCATTATATCCAACAGGAAGCTCCAACTCTGCCATGTCAAACCACAGGTTAATTAATTTGCATTTGCATTGCTTTCCAGATACCAGGATCTACAGACATTTCAAATAGGCTGCTTTCCTACTTAAAATATTGCAACAATATTTTTTATCTAGAAATTTAGATACTGTGAGGAGTTTTCTCTTGAATGGTTTTCTGAAACATCCAATTTCAATAATCCAAATCTTGGGAATTAGTTCAATTCTTCTTTATTATTATGAGGATAAAATTGTGAAATATTAATGTGTAGTTTCCCCAACTATCTGCTCACATGTTCTTTTAAACCGATGGCTCTCATCCGAACAGTAACATATAAGTCTACAGTTTCCCCTAAAATGAGTTTTCCATTAAAAAAAAACCTCAATGGTATTCTTGATTTTAAGATAAAACCCATAATCCAAGTACAAAACAAAGAGATTTCACTAGAATGTCTTATGTGAAACCTCCTCCCTCCACACTTCCATTTTAAGTAAACATTTATCTTTTCCTCCATCCTAGATATTTACCTTTCTTGTTGGAGGAGGAGAGACAAAACTAGATGTTGAGAAGGGACTTTAGAAGTATCTCTCTACCTCGTCCATATACCTATCTAAGTTACAACCCAACGTGTGGGGATGTTAAACATCTGGATACAATTAATACTTTCAGAGTAATATGACCTGTAATGAATTTTGCATCTGGTATTCTGAGGTGTGTTTGCCCCCAGAGTTTCCTACATTAGCATGGCATACATGCAGTAGAATAGTCAAAGTTGAGGGGTACTTCAGGGGCAGAGAAGCTATGCATCTAATGGCCCTTGAGAAGTCCTATGAGACATGACAAAAAAGACAGAAGACCCAAAGGGGTCTTGTTTTCAGACCTAGGGGAAAATTCTGAATTTTCAGCTTCCATGAAAAATGACTGAGGAAACAAGAGATTTGCTAATAATGATATTTTCTGGCAATGTGTAGAAGAGAGCTTAGATAAAAACCATGATAAATAATAGAAAAATTTATATTTCACATATGAATATGTGATTTGAAATTTTATATGGTAGTTTAATTCCATTGCATTACTGATGCCATTGCTTATGTTAAATGACTCTTCTCTCATTAATTTTGTAATCTCTTGTTAATGGTTTATTTCTACAGGAAATATAAAGAGGTAACACTGGAGGGACAGTTAAAAGAATGGCCTAGTCTTTGAAAGAGGCTGAAAAACTTTCTTTCCTTGGTTAGGAATGCACTGGTCTCTACACATTTCAAAATTTATTTCCTATCATACTTTAGATAAATCATATAATCAAAGCCTTCATAGGCAAGGAAAGAGTACAATAAGAAGAGTAAATATTACTGTTCTAGGTAAGTCTAGAAAACCAGAGGTCAAATTGCCTCCTCAGAGAAAAATAAGAGTGACCCTAAAGAGAGTTCAGGGAAATCAATGGAAAAATGTAATTGTGTTTATAGAATAGTGTATAGATTCTATGTGGGATAGTAAGGCAAATTTTTATTTCATATACATAATCATGTTATATTATCCAATTTTGATGAACTACAAATAGAGTTGGATATACATGGGGAAATTTTATCAATGCAAGTTCCTCTACTATAATGTAATATTGAAAATGATTGAAAAGTTTAAATAGCTTTTTAAGTGCTTCCTTTTTAAACTACAGGACGTTTTTCACTTGCCTCCATAATACTAATAGGTAAATTGCTCCATTTGTTTTTAAATACAGAAAAGAGAAGATATATTACAGATGTTTCATTGATAATTTCCTTAATCTTATTGAGGTTGGGAAGGTAAAATTATTTTGAGTTTATAGATATGTTTTTTCTTGATTTATCATATCTTCTTGATCCACAATGTTATCTTCTACATCAAGCAACATCAATGCTCATAAAAATTGTAAAATTATAAATTAGAAAAATATTGGATAGTATTAGATGAGAATGTGCTAATTAAAAGCCTTTAAAACTTCCCTAGAACCATGTAAATCATTTCAGGGATGAATTTCACTTTAAACAGTGCTCGCCAAGGTTTCGTGTAAATTCTAGCATTGTAATCCTTAGTGTGAGCCAGTATAATACAATGTGATAAGTTTTAGAAATAAAAAAATAAATAAGATGGGCAAATATTCCTCCCTCCCCCACTTACCCATGAGTGAAGTGACTATTTTTCTTGTTCACTGTTATATCTCCTGTCCTTAGCACATGTCCTGGTACTAGATATTCGATAAAACATTTTTGAGTTATGGAAGTAAGGCTTCATTTAATCAATTATAAGATGCACCTTTTTTTCATATTCTAAGATTTGAAAGCACTGACATGTTACAATAAATATATAGCTGTTTACACATGCTGAATAGGTATCAGCACCTTGGGAGTTCATAATGGAAGTAATAGTGGAGCTCTCTTAAAAAATGCCACATCATTAATATCCTTGAAGGTATGAAGCACAACTCCTGTTAATGAAAAGCATTGATAACTGAGTCGATAAGTGATTTGGTAGCTAAGGCTCTAACTTAAAAGTTTGAGGTTTGTTGAAACCTATTTATTTTGATATGCTATCATTCCTATTTAGACATTGACATAATTAAAACAATGCGTAAAAATATGTGTAAGAGTTATCCTTCAGTAAGAATAAAAATAAAAATTCTAGTGAAAAACAAGTAGAGAGGCCTTTGATCTTAAGAAAATGGAGTTTCTTACAGATTTATAAAGCAATGATAATAAGTAATTGTACTACCTTGTAAAATGTAACAGAATACCCAAGAGGGATGATAACTGTGGTAAAACTAAAACAAGAAAATAAAGCTGCATTAACAACAAGAGGTAAAACTGAAAAATTTTCCACCAATTGCACTAACATTGTAAATTAATTACATAAATTATGTATCTAAATTCATGTGGATTAAATTTATGTAGTAAATATGTAGATAAATTATGATGCTTTTTTCTTCTAAGCCCTAAAACAAGGAAGACCTAATAAGGGGAATATTGAATCAGTGCCCTTATCTATTTCTAGCTCTAGACAAAAATAATATACCAGAGACCAACATTCAACTCTGAATATCCCAGAGCCACTCAGAGCTAAGGTTGGGCATCATCTTCTTTTTCCTTCCATATGTACTCTGACACTGTGATTTTCATATTCCAAATTAACAGATGGAGAAGAAGGAAGGAGAGGAGGAGAAGGAAGAAGAGGAGAAGACAGTGAACAGGATAAGCATATAATAGCTTAGAATGTTTTTTCATCTAAATAAAGTATCTACAAAATAAGAAGTTTGGGGTTATAACTTACACACAAATAAAATATATGTCAACATAAGCATGGAAGCCTAGAGGAGATAATTAAAGAATACTTTAAGCTTCTTACCCAATGCTGGAAACAGACTATGATAAGTAAAAGATGTATATATTAGCCAAAAGCAACTATTAAAAGAATAAAACAACATATCTGTAGCTAATAAATCAACAAGGAAGTTAAACTGAATTATAGAATGTAATAAGTTAACCCAAAACAAGTCAGAAAAAGATGAAGAAAAGAACAGAGAATAAGCACATTAATAGAAACCAGATAGAAATATTTAAGGTTTAAACATAGTCATATCAATAATCACATTAAATGTAAATGATATAAACATTACAAATGCCAGAGCTTCTCAGATTGAATAAAGCTATATGCTGCCTCCAATATATCCATTTAAATATATAGAATCATGTAAGTTAAGTGTAACATAATGGAAAAATATATACCATGCTAACACTAAACAAAAGAAAAATAAAAAGCTACATTTATGTTAGGAAAATTATATTTCATAGCAAAGAATAATAAGAGTCATAAGAAAAGTCATTTTATAATGATAAAGGGGTAATTTCTCAAGACCATAACAATGCAAAATATATATGCATATATTAATAAAGCTTCAAAATACATAAGGCAAAACTAGTGATAGTCCAAGGACAAACAGAAAGATCTGCAAATGTAGTTGAAGATTTCAAAACTCCTCTCTGAATAATTGGTATGACAATTAAACAGAAAATCAGTAAGGGTGGAGATAGGGAGAGGAAGGAAGCGAAAGAGGGAAGAAGTGCGGGAGAAGCGAAAGGAGGAAAGAAGCAAACAAATAAACCAAGAAGACACATATTTCCAGGATCAGTAAGGAAAGAAGTAGCAGTACTGCATGTCCCACAGATATTAAAACAAAAATGAGGATATTATGAACAAATATTTGCCAATAATTTCAACAAGTTCAATGAAATGGTCAAATTTTTTGGTTGATACAAACTACCAAATCACGTGTAAAAAGTAATACATTTCTTGACTAGTTCCATATCTGAAAAAGAAATTTAATTTCTATTTAAAATACTTTCCATAAAGAAAATTTCATGGCTTCACTAGTGAATTCTACCAAATATTAAGGAAGAAATAATACCAATTCTACACAAACTCTCTTAGATAGGGACAAATCTTAACTCCTTCTATGAGGCTACCACATCCATTTATCAAAACTAGAAAAAGACATCAAAAGAAAACTACAGAACAATATTGCTTATGAACATAATTAGAAAAGCTCTTAACTAAAGTTGGCAAATACAATTTGCTAATTCTAGACTCTGTTGGAATTTATCAAATAGAACATGGCAGCATGGAAAATTTGGGTTTTAATGCAAGAATGTTAAATATGGTTTAAAATAAATCAATTAATGCAATATACCACATAGAAAACTCAAAAACCAAACATTAAGTTATGGAAAAGATAGAGAGGAACTGGAAATCTCATATACTGTTGGCAGGAATGTAATACATAGCCACTTTGGAAAACACATTTGACAGTTTCTTAGAAAATTAAATATAAATGTACCATATATCTACCCTTTCCAGTCCTAGATATTTATTTAAGATAAAATCAAGCACATGTCCCTAAAAAGTTTATATATGAATGTTTACAACACCTTCATATCTAATAGTCAAAACTACAAGGAAAGCATATGTCCATCAAGATGTGAAAGGATGAGGAAACTGCGACATTACACAACAAAATACCACTTGACAATAAAAAGGAATGTACTTTACTATCTGTACACAAAATAACATATTAAATCTCAAAATAATTAAGCTGAGTGTAGGAGGCTAGACCTCAAAATAAAAAAGTACGTACCATATAGTTCCATTTATATAAAATTCTAGAATATATAATCTAATATTGCATATTATTTGCTTAAGAAATAGATAAGTGGCTGCCAGGAGAGAGAGGTACCAAGAAGGTTGAGAGAGAAAGATTACAAAGTATCATGAGGAAACTTTTAGGGTGATGTATATGTTCTGTATTTTGTTTGTGGTGATATATTTATATCTATGATTAATAAAAGTATCACATATTATACAATAAGTATATATAATTTATTGTATGTTAATTATAGCTCAATAAAGCTGTTAAATTGATGTTTTAGTTACAAGAGGTTTCCCACAGATTCTAGTCAATATTCTTATCCATATTTCTGAAAATGATGACAAATTTCTTGATCTGGCTTTGGAAATGATGTATTAATTAGAGAACTGATGAGATCAAGAGACCTTGAAGCTAATATTTTGATTAGGCCACTGGCATGAGCATTAAAATAATGTAAAATTGTGATGGACTTCCAGTTACAAGGAGGAGTATGTTGCCAAAATTGGCAAAGAATATGTGGTTGAGAAATGAAGAGGGCATTATGATATGACTGCCACAAAGAGAGAGGAGAATGGTATAGTAAGATTTCATGAATTTTGACTTAAGAAAAATCTATGTGAAATTGGACAAGTAACTTTCTGGAAATGGTAATAGGGAATAAAGATATTTACAAAATGTTATGTCTTATCAAGGATGGGGAAGAATGAGAAGCTACACTTCAGGGAATCTCAGGTAAGTTGCTCAGGCACCAATGCTCAGAAATGTCTACCATACTTGTGTGTCGATGTAATCAATAAAACAACTTATGCTAATTTAACAATTCAAATTTCCTTTTTTTTTCTTTTCCCCATTCTGAGTCTGCTTTTATCCCATTATATGTTTGATTACTGGTAGTCTTCTGTAGGAAAAACAGATGTTGCATGGCTAGGATCCTCACCTGACCCTGAAATACTTGCCCACTGTGCACATGTAATGCTCACCTGTACGTGCACACTTGATGGCGGGGGAGCTGTTATTGACTCTATATAAAGAGCTCAGCCCAGTGCTTTAGGACTGCAAGGCAGTGGAGAGGTCATGAGGCAAAGACTGGCTTGCAGACTGTGCTGGAGGCACATGGGGTTCTAGCACTTGACCTGCCACCATGAGAATAAAGCTTGGTATAAACTCTTTTACTCCCAACGTTCTGTGGTTATGATTTGGTCTCACTAAACCCAGTTTAAACTTGTCCAGGACTGAAACTTCCTGCAAGGCATCTTCCCATCTCTCATTTATCTCTTCCTGAAGACTGCAAGACATCCCCTGAAAAATGCCTATTTGGTCAAATCACCAGAACTCTTTAAAATCTGTAGCATCCACCTGGCTGTAAGCATATAAAAGAAATCTGTTACTACTAGCTCAGACACTGCCTGGTGGCCCAGCTGTTCTGACTCATTCTAGCTTAGATTGCTTAGTCAATGTCCTTAGCATTTCTGTGTCCTTGACTTTAAGACTCTGGTGACCTCTTTTCTCACCCTGTCTCAGGATGAAGACATCTACTTCCTCTAAAAAAAGATTTCAAATGAGACTATTAAAAAGAACAATCCTGGAAATAGCTTTGAAAAAACAAGTTTTAACTATCAGTCAGATCATCTGTCTTCATTATTGGAGCAATGTAGCGGTTTGGGGAATTAATCTATCCTAAAGGTCATTGAGTAAAAGGAAATATAAACATTAAAAGTTACATATGAATTAGCAGGAGATTTTTTTTAAAGCTTTAAACGAAGGCTGATTTCATGTGTATGAAAATATAGTAATTCCTTTTATTTTGAAAAAGGAAAAATATCAACCCTACAGAGTTAAGGCACACACTAAAGTTTTGTTTGTTTTTTAATATGCAGTGTAAACAAAAATAGGGAAAGGATAATTTAGTAGCTAGCACCTATATAGTGATATAATGGTAAAGCCAGAAATAGACCATGGTTTTCTCATTCCTACTATATCTGTGAACACATTTATAAAGTTAATATTTAACAGTATAGGTGAGATTGAGTATCAATGCACAAATTTAAGCACATAATTTTTCTAATCTTGGCTTTTCTTTTCCAAGACCTTCTCACACAATTGATATAAAGCCCATAGCCAATTTAAAAAATGGCTTATATTTTCAGATAAAATTAGGACATTTTGAAGGCTCAGACTTCACACCAGGACTAGTATCTTTTAAATGAAGAATATTGAGGAGGGTCAGGAGTCAAGAATATTTTGAGGAAAAGTTAGCAAAGTAAAATCTTAGCCCATATTCTACTTATATTTCTGTTATTTTGCTAAATTTCATTTATGTGTAGACTGAGTGACATATGTTTATACATTTAATCTTTATTATAATCCTGTGTGGTAATTTTTATGTCCTCCAATTTTAATGATTAGAAAACTGAGATGTGAGAATCAGACTGAAAGTTAATTTTCAAGGATTCTAATAAGAATCTCTTTTATACCAGACTTCCTATTCTTCCCATTACATACTGCTGCACCTAAAGTATACCTTAAAAAACAAAAAGAAAAAAGCTCTTCATTGACATTAATCTGCTTAGTTATAGCATCATTGCTTACCTCAGTTATATTTAAGTTGTTTTTAAGCATATTCTGATTAATTATGTTGAATTTGAGGAAAGATTTCCTGGTCAGTCAGTAAAGATCTAGAATTTTATTTGGCTCTGAAGATTTATATATGGGGCTGTAGTCAAGTTCTTTAACATCTTACAACCTCAGTTCATGTATCTGAACACAGAGATTAAGACAAATGTTTTACACACACATGCACATATACATACCTCAGGTCATTGAGGTAAATAATAATACTTTCCTTGGCAGAATCTTACTCAATGTATTTCACTTAGTATATTAATGCCCATATCTGCATAGGTGTTTAGAAATGTTATTAATCATAGTGTTAGTTATACATACTCCTGAGCAATGTACTAAGTTAAAGGATTGTAATATGATAAGAAGACCTCTCCTCACCACATGGCTGTTCTCTCAGGGAGCAATGACCTGTTTTCATAATTTGCAAAGATAACAATTTCTCTTTACTTTGACCTCAGTTAATATACTCTCACTCCAACCTATTTGAAAAGATAAAAAGTCTGTCAAATATTTCTCTTCCATTATTCTTCAATCCATAGAGCCTATTCACACTAAATTAGATTCTTTCATCTAATGGTAAGAATAAGTTTATTCGCTCATCCTAGTTTTACTGCTACATTATTCAGAGCTTTAATCTCTTGAAATATACAAAATTCAATACTACTCCTGATTGTTATCTCCCATGGCAAGAAGCTTCTACTTGTGGCCAGAATTCCTAGAAATGGATTTGTCTGACATGTTAATACCTTTCACTTTAACAAAGGTCATTTATTTTAGGCCTGAAATTATATAGAGAATTTTAACCAGAGTTATTTTAGTACCAATATGTATTACATGAAAAATATTTCCAAAAATTCACAAGTAAACATTCTGGTGGGAATTTTTAAATAGTTTCTTCTTAAAATGATAAATTTTTAAAATTCAGAAAAAAATACATAAAATAATTAACCAAAGAAATATTTACCTACCACTGATAATTTATCCTTGTTAACTTGTCTACTATTTTCTTTATATCTATGAAATAAAATGTCTAGTGAAGCTCGAAGTCTGCTTTGGCACTCACTCCAGGAACATTCCTAAATTTATCTACAAGCTTCATGTAACCAGGATGATAAATACTGTAATTAAGTATTAAAAAACTCACATACTGTATGTTTTTCATGTAACACTCAGCAATTGCTTTTCAGCGAACTTTGTATTATTAAGATGTTTATTAACATATATACATTTAAGTAATAGGTTTAAGCTCTGATGTGGTATTGCATTATATGAACAAATATAAACATGAATGAAACAAATATGAAAATAACAATTCAGTTACCCATTAGAAATGGCAACTTGATGGCTTAGAGGTGGCCACTATTTTTCTAACAGGTATTTAAGGAAATGACTAATATAAATTACCAGTGAATTCTATTTAATCTTTAACTTGGTAAAATTTGGGTTTTCTGTGCTGAGTAAATACTATAAACATTGACAGCAAATATCTAGGTCTTCTTATGTACTTTAATCTGGAATATTTTGCTGATATATATTTATATATAAATAACCTGAAAGTATTTCTACATTCAGAAATTTTGCTAAATACTTCTTAAGACATATGTAAATTAAAGAAGAAAAAACACTTCATCATCTGGAAAATTCCATTAAAGTTCATACGTAATAAATTCAGTGACAATTTCATCCAAATACAATTATGGGCAAAAGCATCAACAAAACAAACAATGACCCATACTCTCTCTAGATGTTCTAGATCCAACAAGGATCAAGTTGGCAAGAGCAGCTGGCTCTTCTTTTAGAGTTGTGTTTTTCTGGCTCATCCTTCTCAAATAAGAACATAATACCTTGGAAAATTTCAGTATTGATATATGTTGTCAATTTAGTGCATTACCTAAGTGGACTTTCAGAAGTATCCTTATTTCTGTGCTATCTGTCACCAGTTTTCTCCTTATAGTTCAGCTATATTTGTTTTGCATAGTTGAATCACTAATACCAAATACCAAATAATTGGAGAAATAACATGTGAAATAATTATTCCTTTGTTATTGTCATAACAATAACAATGTGTATAAAAGAAAAAATTTTTTAATTGATGAAACTTCTTAATGTTACCAAAACATTAAGTTACAATGGAAATGCTTTGTCTCAAATCTCTTGTTGTATTTCTCTTTCTGGACCCACAAGAAGATATTTCCCACCCTGACTTACAGAAAGGTTAATGTCATATGACTGGGTCTGGGCAGTGTGATAGAAGGAAGCAGGACAGATTGCTCTCAGGTTTCACTATAAAACCCTATGCAAATTGTCCATACCATGTTGTTTTAATGTCAGTGTCACAAGGTAAAACCTGGATAAACAAGTAAACACATAGCATCTTGACCCACATCTGATTTCGATGTGATAGAGAAATAATATATGTTCATCTACTGAAATAATGGTATTATTTATTACAATAACAATATCTTAGCTTATTCTAATATAAATTTGAAGTTGATTTGTTTTAATGCATTAAATTGGCTTCAAAGTCCACTAATATAAGAAGATATGCATTTTTATTAAAAATAGTTTTATTGAACACATTTAGAGAACCCTGCTATTCAGTAATAAAGTCATGGAAGTAAGTGTGCATAAAGAATACACAGGATTAAGTCCTTAGACATTCTTAAAACTAGTCAGAAAAATGTTGAAGAAAAATTAAAGGAGAACTTGAAGTGTCCTAAGGACTCAAATTGGTGATTACCAAAAGAAAAATTATCCTGGGGGCCATTTTTGCCAATTAGATGAGAACTTATAAATACTAATCTTGCCTTTCCAGATATTCATAATCTCTAGAATTATCATTATTTCCTCAGTGGATTAAAGGCAGGAGGAAAACAAAATAATAGTGATGTAGTCAGATTTGTCATTTTATAGGTTCATATAATATATTGGTATTTTACCATGAATTTTCCTTGTCATCTATTTTTATATTTAGTTTTATTAAACAGTTTCTTTTCCCCTTTTTTCCTTTTGTGCTGTGTGACAGAGGGAATTATTTTCAACCTCAATGGGAAACATTTTATTGGACGATTTTCAGGTCAATAACTGATAATTTGCTCTGTGGCTTCTTTAGTGTGATTAGAAATGGTAATAAAAATATAAACCTAACAGCAACATTTGTCAAATTCTAGTTCTTAACTCTCTTACATAGGTTCCATTTTCCTCATGCATAAAATTCATGAATTACACTACATAATAAGTGTGTTTTTTATCTTGTAAATGAATCAAAGAAATAATATATAGGAAGAAGGGGGGCTTTAGCTAGGTAAAAATTATAAAAACAGAACAAAAACAGAATAAATCTGCTTGGTATTCTTGGGCCATATTCCTGTCTGTGACACTGATCTATGTTTCTCTGCAGTGCCTCTCACTATGGAAGTTAGGCACTGGACAGAAGTATTGAACTTTAAAAATAATAAATGGGTAGTGAGGCTCTTTCCCTATCTTTAGTATATAGAGTCTGTGTCAAGTTGAACACTAAAGGGATAGAGTTCCACAAAGCTTGTGAATAAAGTTGAAAGTTGGTTAACACTGGTGAAATTTAATTCATGTATGATTTAACTATTCCCATGCCTCCTCTTTAACTGAGAATAGAACTAATGAACCAGTCACATTAATTCCATTATATCTTATTTTAAAGACTATTTTATTTTAGGGAAGAATATATAACTTAGGTTGTTTATATCAATGGAATAAAATAGTTCTACTTACTTTGTGATAAATTTAGGCTTTTAGAACTTAAAGATTACTGGCATTGAGAGTTTTCTGTATTACTTGCCAAAAGTAAAAAGGCTGCCTTAAATACTCAAGAGAACTGTGAAATAGGGTAAAAATGGTAAAGTTTACAGGAAGAATGGGAGATGCACATTTTTTTTCAATGTGAACATGAGCTAATGTGCTATTGGAAGCAGTAGTTGGAGGCAAGATCAACATGACAGGAATATCATAGGCCAATTACTCCTACAGTCAAAAGCAGCACAGCTGTAACTTTCATATACAATTTTGCGTCAAGCACAAATGAAAGAGGTCAGCTAGATGTGAGAAATTCATTTATGTCTACTATAAGCTCTTCATTGGCAGTATTTTTACCAAAAGCATAGCATACTGAAAGAGGGTGTTAAAGACATAAGATCACTAACAAATCTAGGCAAAAATACTCATATTCTATCACCAGTCTTTTACAGTGATAATCTAGTCTTGCTCTCTCTAGGCAAAATATCTGAAAGCTATTCATGTGACCTCTGAGAGTTTAGTATTAGTGATAGGTATATTTGTGGTTGATTGAATCAACTCTCTGTTGCACTTTATAATTTTTTTTCCCCAGAGACACTCAAAAAATTTCAGTTTAGGTATTTAACAATAAGGGCTAAGAAAGCTTTAAAATTGACAAAAACAATAAGAAAAAAATAAGAAACAAAGGTAAATTTGGCTTTATCAAAATTAAAAGTTTGTATTTCAAAGAACAAAAGTAGCTCACAGTAAAGGAGAAAATATTTGGAAATTGTATATCTGATAAAGGAATAGTATCAGAATACATGATGAACCCTTACAACAAAATCAAGAAAAAATCAAATAATCTAATTAAATAGCCTAATTAAAAATGGGTAAAGAGATGTCAAATCATGACAGTGTAATTCCTTTTTCTCTCCCCTTTGATTTACAACTAACTGGACATCCATAACCAAAAAAAAGAAAAAGAAAAAAAGAGTACCTCTGTAAGTACAAGGACATTTGAGAGGTATACCTATCTTGCACCTGAAAGTGGATGGGTTAGACAGAAGAGGAGACTGTGAAGCAAGGGTAGTGGAGAGACAGAGGTGCTAGTGGCAGAGAAGATAGTGGCAATTCTGTAACCCAGCTAGCCCATCTTTTGGGCAGATGAAGATGGTGAGTGGAGGTTTGCCCAGCTACATGTGCTATAGCTGGAGGGACCTTTTGCTCTCTGAAGAGAGATCTCAGTGACTGGGATAGGGAAAGGAAAGGGAAGTAGGCAAACAAAGAAGCAAATGAAGCAACAAATGAAACAAGCAAAGGGAGCAAAAAAAGGAGACAAATGAAGCAAAGCTTTTCCTGCTGTCTGTGCTGGGGCATTCTGTCAAAAGAACTGCCCACAGTCCTCTGTGATCCCCCACTCAAGGATCCCCCTGCTGGGACTTGCACACACCCAAAGCCCTAAATGCTAAATATGCATTTCTCCCAACTGTCACCACCCCTTTTTTTCCACTAGATTTTTTGCTGTTTTTTGTTTTTGTTTTTTATGCAGTACTCCAACTTTAGCAGCCTTAAGCACTGGTAAGAAGAAACAAAAATGTGCTATATCACTATCTTCTGGAAAATGAATGGAAGGCTCCAAATTATCAACCTGATGAACTGTTAGACTCAAAGAGAACAACGCCTTGCCTAAATAAGAAAGGTGTCTGCTACTTTAAATGCTGTAGAAGAGGCACTTCTCATCAAACACCATGAAAAATCATAGTAATACAATATCACAAAAAGAAAATGACAAATTTCTAGCAACCAAACTGTATTGTAATATAACTGGCAAAGTATTCAAAACACTTATTATGAAGAAATTCAACAAGTTACAAGAAAACTCAGAAAGGGAACATAAATATCTCAGGAATAAAATTAACAGATGGAATATTTAACCAAAGAGATAAAAATTCTAAAAAAGAATGAAATAAATTCTGGAGCTGAGGAACTCAGTAATAAGATGAAGAAATCAATAAATGAGATTAAAATATGTTTTAAAAAACATTGGAAAAAAAGCATATCAGATGAAAGAGAGAATAAGCAAACTCAAGGGCAGAATTATAGAAATGATTTGGCAGACAAAGAGAGGTAACTAAGATTTTTAAAAGGTAAAGAAACCATGTAAGAACTATATGACGCCATTAGGAGAACCATAAGATTACAGTTTATACCTGAAGAAGATGAGAGAGAGAGAAGGGATCAGAGAGTACATTTAAAGAAATAATAGTTGATAACTTTCTAAACCAGGAGAAGGAACTGAATATACAAGTCCACAAAGCTAGTCAGTTTATTATCTCAATGGAAAAAGACATTCTCTAAGACACATATTAAAGCTGCCAAAGATCAATGATAAAGAAAGAATTTCAAAGGAAGCTAGGGGGGAATAAAATACAGTAACTTACAAAGGAACCCCCCAACTTAGGCTACCGGCAGCGTTCTCAGCAGAAATTCTATAGGCCGAGAGAATATAATGACATATTCAAAATATTGAAATATAAAAACTTCCAACCAAGAATTCTCTATCCAGGAAAGTTATCCTTCATATGAGAGGAAAGTTTATAGCATTAAATGCATATATTAAAAATTATAAGGATCTAAAGATAAACAACCTAACTTTACACATTAAGAAGCTAGACAGAGGACCAATTAAGCCCAAATTAGCATAAGGAAGAAATAATAAATATCAGAGTGGAAATAAATGAAATAGAGACCAGAAAACAATAGGAAGGATAAAAAAATAAGCTGGTTCTTCAAAAAAAAAATAAACAAAATTGACAAACCTTTAGCTAGACTAAGGAAAAAAAGAAGACACAATTAAAATTAGATATGGTAGGGGAGACATTATAACTGATACTATAGAAATAGATATAATTATAATCTACTGCTATAAGCAATTATATGCCAAAAAATTACATAACCTAGAAGAAATGGTTGCATTTCAAAAATCATGAAACCTACAAATACTGAATCAAGAAGAAATTTCAAAACTGAACAGAGTAATAATGAATAGAGACTGAATCAGTAATCAAAGATTCAAGACTGAAAACACTAGGACACTATAGCTTCACTGGAGAATTCCACCAAATATTTAAAGAAGTATTACTACCAATCCTCCTCAAAATCTTCCAAAATACTGAGAAGTGAACACTTACAAATTCCTTCTCTGAACTAACATTTCTTTGATAAGAAAACCAGACAAGGATACCATAAGAAAAACTAGGCACTAATATCCCTGTTGAGTATAGGGTGAAAAAATATTAGAAAACCAAATTCCAGGATACATTAAAAGGATTATGTTTCATGACCAAGTAGGATTTATCCCTGGGATGCAAGGATGGTTCAATAGATACAGATCAACAAATGTAATGTCACACAATAAAATGAAAGATACAGATTACATGATCATCTCCATAGACACAAAAATAGCACTTAAAAAATACAATATTCTTTCATTTTAAAAATCCTGAATGGATTGGGTATAAAAGGAATATATCTTAACATGATAAAGGCCATATATGACAAACCCACAGCTAATATCCTAAATGGAGAAAAATTGAAAGCATTTCCTCTAAGATAAGGAACAGACAAGGATGCCTGCTCTCACCACTCCTATTCAATATAGAACTGATGTCCTAACTAGAATAATCAGTCAAGACAAAGAAATAAAGGGCATCCAAATCAGAAAGGAAGAAGTAAAATTGTAGCAATTTGATAATTGTATGATCTTATATAGAGAAAATCCCAAAAGTCAGTCAAAAAAAGTTAGAATTTTAGTAAAGTGACAGGATAAAAAATCAACATGCAGAAATCAATTGCATTCATTTACATTAATGATGAAGCATCTGACAAAGAAACAAAGAAAACTCTCCCATTCCCAGTAGCATCGAAACAATAAAATACTTTGGAATAAACTTAAACAAGGAAGCGAAGAAATCTACATTGAAAGCTATAAGACTTTTCAGAAAGAAATCAAGGAAGACACAAAGGGAAAGATATACCACGTTATGGTTCAAAAACCATTAATATTATTAAAATGGCCATACTACCCAAAGCCAGATTCTATGCAACTGCCAACAAAATAACATTGGCATTCTTCACATAAATGGAGGAAACAATCCTCATAACACTTGTGTAGAACTACAAAATTATTGAGATTGCCAAAGCAATACTGAGAAAAACAAACAAACAAAGTTGGAGGTATGATGCTTCTGGGTCTCAAACTATATTACAAAGCCACAGTAATACTATATAGACACACACACACACTCACACACACAAACACACATATATACACACATATAGTACTGGCACAAAAACAGGCACATTGACCAAAACAAACTAGAAAGCTCAGAATTAAATCTGGCATATATATGGTCAACTAATATTTGACATGGGAGCCAAGTATACCCAATGGGGAGAGGATAGTCTCCAACAATTGGTGTTAGGAAAACTGGAGAAATACATGCAGAAAAATTAAATTGGACTTCTATCTCATAACACTTACAAAAATTAACTAAAAATTGATCAAAGACTTAAAAATAAGACTTGATACCATAAAATGCCTAGGAAAAATTGTAGGGAAGATCCTTTATATTAGTCTTGACAATGATTTTTTTGAACATGACTGTAAAAGCATAAACAAAGACAAAAATCAACAGGTGGGACTATATCAACCTCAAAAGTGAGCAAAAAAAGAAACAATTGAGAAAAAGGATTAAAGATGGTGATGTGAGAGGTACAAAAGAGAACTCCTCCCAAAATTGCATATGAAAATATAGTTAATACAACTAATCCTAAAAGAGCAACAGAAAAGAAGGCTACATCAGACTGAATACACCAGAAAAAAAGAGCAGACCTCAAAAACAGGGTAACATACCAAAGCCTTGATTGGGTGGGACCCAACCCCTTCCCGTACCCCAGCTCACTGGAGGGAAGAGAAACGGAGCGGGGATGGGGTGGAAGCCAAGAACTGCTGAACACCCCGCCCTGAAGATCTGCTTTGGAAGCACGAACCTACATTGCATGGTATTCTGGGGATTAGTGGGGTTGGAAAGCTAAGACAGGTAGAATACTTGGAGAGACTGAGACTCCAGCCATTTGTGGAAAACAGAGATCCACATCTGGCTTCTCAGGGACAAAAGAAAGGTGGACAGTCTGAGAGACTTCCTAACAGTGAGAGGGCTGGTAAAGGGGCAAGGACTGAACAGAACTTGCTATTCAGGATAAAGAACAGGTGGACAAAATTGTCTGGGTGCATTCTGCCAGCAGGTTGGGAACTTTCAGGAGTTTTAGGCTATCCATTCCCGTGGCTGGCTATGCAGCTCCAAGGCCCCTACCATGATATGCAGCCTGCTGTGCCTTCCTCCTGATGTACTGGCACCAGCTTACAAACCAGCAATTCCTGCCCTTGCGTCAGGCCAGCCAGAGGGAGGCCCTGCCTATAGCAGCTTCAAATGAAAATCACCGAGGCTTCACCTGTGTGCTCAGCCCACTGGTTCTGACAGTTGAGAAAGGCAGAGCAGCTGGGAAGCAGGGAACAGCTCTTTCCTCCCCCAGAGAACAGGGCCACTCCCCTGTGAACCATGACATTGCTCCAGGGGCTGAGCAGCTACAGAGTGTAGAGTTTCTGGGCACTATAGGGCACCACATACAAATATGAAATATCAAAAGAACGTGGTTGAAACAAAAATCCCACAACCACTAGAAAAAGGGCCAAGTGAAACTGAACTCATCAATCATCCTGAAAGAAAGTTCAAAATTAAAATCACAAACATGCTCATGGAGGTACAGAAAAATATACAGGAACTCAGGGACAAATTTAGGATGGAGATTCAATCATTAAAAAATTCCATATGTGAAATGAAGCATACAATGGAGGAATTTAAAAGAAGATTAGTTGTAATAGAAGAGACAGTAAATGGATTAGAAATTAGAGAAGAGGAATACAAAGAAGCTGAGGCACAGAGAGAATAAAGGATCTCTAAGAATGAGAGAATTGTGTGACTAATGCAAATGGAACAATATTTGCATTATAGGGGTACAAGAAGAAGAAGAGAGAGAGCGAAAAAGGGATAGAAAGTGTCTTTGAGGAAGTAATTACTGAAAACTTCCCCAATCTTGGGAAGGAGATAGTCGCTCAAGCCATGGAGGTGCACAGATCTCCCAACACAAAGGACCCAAGAAGCACAACACAAAGACATATAATCATTAAAATGGCAAGATCAAAGATAAGGACAGACTTTTAAAAGCAGGTAGATAGAAAAAAAAGAGCACATACAAAGGAAAATCCATTAGGCTATCAACAGACTTCTAAACAGAAACCTTACAAGCCAGAAGGGAGTGGCATGATATGTCTAATGCAATGAAACAGAAGGATCTAGAACTAAGAATACTCTACACGGGAAGATTATCATTTAAATTTGAATGATGGATTAACAACTTTCAGATAAACAAAAGCTGAGAGAATTTACCTCCTACTAATCAACTCTACAGAGTATTTTCAAGGGACTGCTATAGATGGAAATGTTCTAAGGCTAACAGCTATCACCAGAGGAAATAAAACCACAGTAAAGAAGGTAGAACAATTACTAATCAGATGTAAAATCAAACAAACTACCAACAAAGTCAGTCAAGGTATAGAAAGAATACAGAATATGACACCTAATATATAAAGAAGGTAGGAGGAAAAAAAAACCTTCAGATTATGTTTGTAATAGAATACAAGTGGTTATATTAGACTGTTAGACAGTAAGGAAATTACCCTTGAACCTTTGGTAGCCATGAATCTAAAGCCTGCAATGTCAATAAGTACAAATCTATCGATAATCACCCTAAATGTAAATGATCTGAATGCAAAATTCAAAAGACACAGAGTCACTGAATGCATAAAAAATAAGACCCATCTATATGCTGCCTACAAGAGACTCACTTCAAACCCAAAAACATACACAGACTAAAAGTGAAAGGATGGAAAAAGTTCTTTCATGCAACTAATAGGGAGAAAAAAGCAGGAGTTGCAGTACTTGTACCAGACAAAATAGACTTCAAAATAAAGAAAGTAAGAAGAGACAAATAAGGACATTACATAATGATAAAGGGGTACATCCAAAAAGAGGATATAACCATTATAAATATCTATGAACCCAACAAAGGAGTAGCAACATATGTGAAACAAATACTAACAGAATTAAAAAGGGAAATAGAATGCAATTCATTAATTTTAGGAGACTTTCACACACCACTCACTCCAAAGGACAGATCAACCAGACAGAAAACAAGTAAGGAGACAGAGGCACTGAACAACACATTAGAACAGATGGACCTAATGGACATCTACAGAACACTCCATCCAAAAGCAACAGGATACACATTCTTCTCAAGTACACATGGAACATTTTCAAGAATCGATCAAGAATACTAGGCCACAAAGAGAACCTCAGTAAATTCAAAAAGATTGAAATTGTACCAAGCAGCTTCTCAGACCAGAAAGGTATGAAAGTAGAAATAAATTATGCAAAGAAAATGAAAAATCCCACAAACACATGGAAGCTTAACAACATTCTCCTAAATAATCAGTGGATAAATGACCAAATAAAAACAGAGATCAAGCAATATATGGAGACAAATGACAACAATAATTCCACACCACAAAAATCTGTGGGATGCAGTGAAGCCCATGCTAAGAGGAAAGTATATTGCAATACAGGCCTACCTCAGGAAAGAAGAACAATCCAATATGAACAGTGTGAACTCACAATTAACGAAACCAGAAAAAGAAGAACAAATGTGGCCTAAAGTCAGTGGAAGTATGGACAAAATAAAGATTAGAGCAGAAAAAAGTAAAATTGAGAAGAATAAAACAATAGAAAGACTGAATGAGAGCAGGAGCTTGTTCTTAGAGAAAATAAACAAAATAGATAAACCCCTAGCCAGAATTATCAAGAAAAAAGAGAGTCTACACAAATAAACAGAATCAGAAAGGAGAAAGGAAAAATCTCTATGGACACCACAGAAATGCAAATAATTATGAAAGAATACTATGAAAAATTATATTCTAACTAGATAACCAGGAAGAAATGGATAACTTTCTAGAAAAATACAACCTACCAAGGCTGACACAAAGAAACAGAAAATCTGAATAGACCAATTACCAGCAAGGAAATTGAATGGGTAATCAAAAAGTACCCAAGAACAAAATACCTGAACCAGATGGTTTCAATGCTGAATTTTACCAAACATTTAGTAAAGACCTAATACCCATCCTCCTTGAAGTTTTCCAAAAAGTAGAAGAGGAGAGAATACTCCCAAACTCATTCTACGAGGCCAACATCACTCTAATACCAAAACCAGGCAAAGACACCACAAAAAAAGAATATTGGAGACCAATATCCCTGATGAACATAGATGTAGAAATGCTCAACAAAATATTAGCAAACCAAATTAAAAAATACATCAAAAAAATCATCCATCATGATCAAGTGGGATTAATCGGAGGGATGCAAGGATGGTACAACATTTGAAAATCCATCAACAACATCCACCACACCAACAAAAAGAAGGTCAAAAACCACATGATCAACTCCATAGATGCTGAAAAAGTATTCAACAAAATTCAACATCCATTCATGATAAAAACTCTCAGCAAAATGGGTATAGAGGGCAAGTACCTCAACATAATAAAGGCCATATATGACAAACCCACAGAGAACATTTTACTTAAAAGCGAGAAGCTGAAAGCCTTTCCTTTAACATCAGGAACAAGACAAGGATGCCCATTGTGACAACTTTTAATCATCATAGTTCCGGAGATCCTAGCCATGGCAATCAGACAACACAAAGAAATAAAACACATCCAGATTGGCAAGGAAGAAGTTAAACCATCCCTGTTTGCAGAAGACATGATATTGTACATAAAAAACCTAAAGAATCCACTCAAAAACTACTAGATCTAGTGTCTGCATTCAGCAAAGTTGTGGGATACAAAATTAATACACAGAAATCTGTTGCATTCCTATACCCTAATGATGAACTAGCAGAAAGAGAAATCAGGAAAATAATTCCATTCACAATTGCATCAAAAAGAATAAAATACTTAGGAAAAAACCTAACCAAGGAAGTGAAATTCCTATACTCTGAAAACTACAAGACACTCTTGACAGAAATTAAAGAAGATACTAATAAATGGAAACACATCTCATGCTCATGGACAGGAAGAATTAATATTGTCAAAATGGTCATCCTGTCTAAAGCAATCTACAGACTCAATGCAATCCCTATCAAAATATCATCAGCATTCTTCAACAAACTAGAGAAAATAGTTCTAAAATTCATATGGAACCACAAAAGATCCCGAATAGCCAAAGCAATCATGAGAAGGAAGAATAAAATGGGGGGAATTATGCTCCCTGACTTCAAGCTCTACTAGGAAGCCACAGTAATTAAGGCAATTTAGTACTGGCACAAGAACAGACCCATAGACCAATGGAACATACTAAAGAGCCCAGATATAAACCCGAGCATATATGGTCAAATAATATATGATAAAGGAGCCATGGATATACAATGGGGAAATTACAGCCTCTTCTACAATTGGTGTTGGCAAAACTGGACAGCTACATGCAAGAGAATGAAACTGGATTATTGTCTAACCCTATATACAAAAGTAAACTCAAAATAGATCAAAGACCTGAATGTAAGTCATGAAACCATAAAACTCTTAGAAGAAAACATAGGCAAAAATCTCTTGAATATATACATGAGCAACTTTTTCCTGAACTCATCTTCTAGGGCAAGGGATACAAAAACAAAAATGAACAAATGGGACTGCATCAAGCTCAAAAGCTTCTGTACAGCAAAGGAGACCATCAGCAGAACAAAAAGACATTCTATAGTATGGGAGAATATATTCGTAAATGACATATCCAACAAGGGGTAACTTCCAAAAAATATAAAGAACTCACATGCCTCAACACCCCAAAGGCAAATAACCCTGTTAAAAAATAGGTGGAGGATATGAACAGACACTTCTCCAAAGAGGAAATTCAGATGGCCAACAGGCACATGAAAAAATGTTCCAAATTGCTAATTATCAGGGAAATACAAATTAAAGCCTCCATGAGATACCACTTCACATCAGTTAGGATGTCCAGCATCAAAAAGACTAGGAACAACAAATGCTGGTGAAGATGTGAAGGGGAACCTTCCTACGCTGCTGGTGGGAAGGCAAACTAGTTCAACCATTGTGGAAAGCAATATAGAGTTTCCTCAAAAAACTAAAAATAGAAATACCATTTGACCAGGGTATTCCATGCCTATGAATTTACCCAAAGAAAACAACTTCTCTCATTCAAGAAGACATATGTACCCCTACGTTTATTGCAGCACTATTTACAATAGCCAAGGTATGGAAAGAACCTAAGTGTCCATCAGTAGATGAATGGATAAAGAAGAGGTGGTACATATACACAATGGAATACTATTCAGCCATAAGAAAGAAAGAAAGAAATTTGCAACAACCTGGATGGAGCTGGAGGGTATTATGGTCAATGAAATAAGTCAGGCAGAGAAAGACAAATACCAAATGATTTCCGTCATTTGTGGAGTATAAAAACGAAGCAAAACTGAAGAAACAAAATAGCAGCACACTCACAGGCTCCAAGATGTGACTAGTGGTTACCAAAGTGGATGGGTGGGGGAGGGCTGGTGGGGAGGGAGGGAGAAAGGGATTATGGGTATTATGATTAGTGCAAATTGTGTGTGGGGGGTCAAAGGGAAGACTGTAGCTCAGAGAAGACAAATGAGATTCTGTGGCATCTTACTACACTGATGGATCACTGCAATGGGTATGAAGGAGGACTCAATAATAAGGGTGAATGTAGTAACTGCATTGTTTTTTCATGTGAAACCTTCATAAGAGTGTATATCAATGATACCTTAATAAAAAAAGAGAAAAAAGAAAAAAAAGAAATAATTAACAAAATGAAAAGGCCATCTTCTGAATGGGAGAAGTTTTTTGCAAACTATACATCAGATAAGAGATTAATATCCAAAATATATAAAGAACTCAGTTTAATAAAAATCAAACATACAAAACCCATTGCCGGAAGAACTAAAGAAACAGTTTTTCACAGAGTACATCAAAATGGCCAACAGACACATGAAAAGATGCTCAACATCACTAATCATCAGGGAAATGCAAATCAAAATTCCCTTCAATCTGTTAGAATGGCTATCATCAAGAAGACAGGAGACAATCGGTGCTGGTGAAGATGTTGTAAAAGGGAAACATCATGCAGTGTTGGTGAGAATAGAAATTGGTCCAACCACTATGGAAAACAATATGGCGGTTCCTCGAATATTGAAAACTGGTCTAACCATGTTATCCAGCAATTCCACTTCTGACTATACACCCAGAGGAAACCAAAACAGGATTTGAAGATATACAAGCAGTTCCATATTTATTGCTGCTTTATTCATAATAGCCAAGTTATGGAAACAACCCAAATGTCCCTCACTGGATGAATGGATAAAAAAGATGTGGCACATATGCATAATGGATATTATTCAGCTATGAGAAAGGGAAATATTCTCTCATTTGTGACAACATAGATGGAACTTGAGCAGATTATGCTAAGCAAAATAAGTCACAGAGAAAGACAAGTATTATATAGTATCACTTATATATGGTATCTAAAAAAGCTCAACCTGTAATAAATAGTAAAAATTGTATTCAATAAGGGTTGGGGGTGGAAAAGTATAATTGTGTTTAAGTGTACAAACTTATAGAACATAGTATATAAGCCACTGAGATCTAATCACAGCATAATGAATATAGACAATAATGTTGTGTTGTCATGTTGCAATATTATAAATATCACTACACTGACAATAATACTGCAATATAAAACTCTAACAAAGTAACATGTCATATTCTTTAGACCCACAGAATGGTACATGTCAAATTTATTTAATCAAAAATGGCCAAAGAATTTGCATAGACATTTCTCATATACACACATGTTCATTAATAATTATATAGTTAATAGCCTTACATTCAAATGACTATATTATCTATCTATAAATGGCTCAAAGTGCAAAATGTTGCTCATCATTACTCATTAGACACATGAGAATTAAAACCACAATGAGATACCACTTAACACCCACCAGGAGGGCTTTAATCAAAAAGACAGATAATTGGAAATATTGGCAATGTGAGAACTGGAACCATCATGTATCGCTGGTAGGAATATAAAATGGTTCAAATACTTTGGAAAACAGTTGAGCAGTTCCTCAAAAAGATAAACATAGAACAATACATGGCCCAGCAATTTTACTTCTTGGTGTATACCAGGAAAATTGAAAATGTGAGTCCACACAATAACTTGTACACAAATATAGATAGCAGTATTATTCATTATAGCCAAAAAGTGAAAGCAACATTGATCAGCTGATGAATAGATAAACAAATGTGGTAGATTCATTCAACAGAATATACTTCAGCCATAAAAAGGATTAAATATCTACTAAACATGAATAAATCTTGAAAACATTCTAAGTGAAAGGATCTATTACAAAAGACCATAAATTGTGTAATTCCATTAATATAAAATATCCAGAATAGGCAAGTCCAGAGAGACAGAGTAAATTAATGATAGACAAGGGGTCGGGGGTGGGATGGAATGGACAGTGATTGTCAATGGGTATTGAGACTCTTTGTTCAGTTCAGAAAAACGTTTAGGTATAATATAGAGGTGATGGTCCCACAATTTTGTGAATATACCAAAAATCAGTGAATTAGAGACTCATAAAAGTAAATTTTAGATAATTTTAGATAATTTAATTGTGTTTAGGGTAATTTAATTGTCAGTTTAAAACAAATGAATAAATAAAAGAAATTATCAATTCTCCTTGTCAATTCACTTGATTAACAGATACCTCAAATTTACTTTTGAACCCCAGTACATTTATCCAAAAAATATATATACATAAAGGTGGCAATCACAATAACAACATAACTCTCCTCCCAGTGTCTTTGAATTTAGTAAATGACAACTCTATATCGCCAGTTTTTCAGGTCAAAATTTAAGGTTATTTATTTTATTCCTATCACATCCTGGTTTCAAGTTCCAGAAATGTTAAGTTTCAAAAATACACATTAAAAAAATGGAGATACAATTTCTATTCCATAAAATTAATCATCTCAAATTATACAGTTTAGTGGGTTTTAGTGTACTTAAAATTTGCAACCATCAGTACCTTCTAATTACAGAACATTTCATCAGCAAGATAAACAGAAACAAAGTAAGAAACCCAGTACCAGAGAGGGCATGCTTGTCTTCCTCCTGACTGGGAGTGAACCTTCAGCTGTGCACCATTTAGATATCCTCAATCTGGGTTTTTTCATCAATGCCCTTGATTAGGTTGAGGAAGTCTCCTTCTATCCCTAGGGTGTTGCCTTTTTTTTTCAAGAAGTAGTGTTGTGTTTGTCAAATATTTTCATCTATTAAAGATGATTTTTTTAACCCAAATGTTTATATTCTAACTACTTCTCAGCAATTCTGCAATTACTACCTAGATCAAACCGTAATTATCATGAGCTATAACAATATTCCACTAAATGGACTTCCTTCTATTGTCTTACCTCACTATTCCTCAAACCACAAACAATGTTCTCCTAAAACATTTATTACATGCTACTCATTTGCTACAAACCTCCAATGCTTCCCATTTCCCATAAGAATAAAATCCAAAATCCTTATCGTGACTAGAAGGACCTTATATATCTTGCCTCTTTTATCTTCATAACTCATCTCCTACAACTCTTTAACTCTTAAACACTTTTATACATATATTTGTTGCTGTATTATTCAGGAGTCATTTACTGAGCATTTAGTGAATGCTAAACATCCATGACAACTATTTTTTTTGCGGGTTCATTATACAATTTTATTATTTCTATGAATGTTTAAGCATTTCCCAATAAAAATGGGAAAAAAAGATGTCAGGACTAGATGTAATTTTATAACTGAGTTCTAGCTAGATTTTAAAGAATACATATTTCTAATATTATTTAAATAGAGCTGGCCTCATAAAAAGATGGAAACTGCCCAATCTGTTTTACAAAAGAAGCATAACATTTTTTTTCATTCTATCTTTAAAAAATTATTTTAGTTACTTATTTTTAAAGTATCATTGATATACAATTTTATATTGGTTCCAAATATACAACACAGTGGTTCAACAGTTATGCATATTATTAAATCCTCACCCTGACTAGTGCCGTTACTATCTGTCAACACTGGGAGATGTTACAGAATCACTGGCTATATTCTCCATGTTGTACTACCATCCCCATGACCAACTTATATTAAGAAAGGTAGCACAACTTTTAAAACTTTTTTTTGAAGCACAGCATACATGAAGAAAAGTTTACAGTTGTAAATTGCTGAAGGAATTTGTGCTTTCTCAACACACTTGGGTGCCCTGGCTCAGATGAAAAACCAGCATAACACAAACATCCAGAAATCTCCATCATGCCCATTTCTAGATGGTATCTGCTAAAGATATCCCCTATCCTGAAACCAAAATCTGTTTCTTAAAAACAGTGCCAAAAATGGAAGCTATAGAATCATTTGACTATATAGAAGCAAATTGTCTAAATATTTGGAAATAGAATCCAGAAACATATACTTAGGATCTCCATAATTATACACAAGTATTATTCATAATTCAATTGCTCACCATTATTTCTTGCACTCCCTCTGGGTTCTTGTTAAAGTACATACTTTGCTAGTAGTACAGCATATTTTTTCAGTTAGGGACTGTGGGTAGTAAACAATTTAGGCTCTCGTATGTTTTAAAATGTATTTATTTTAACCCTACTCTTTAAAGAGAGTCTGGCTTGGTAGTGAATTCCAGATGGACAATTGTTTTCCCTCAGCATTTTGACACACACCATTGCCTTCTGACATCTATTGTGAATGAAAGTTCTACTTGTTGATTTGTCATTTCTTTGTATGTAATCCATTTTCTCTATTCTGTACATATATTTTCTGTAATAATATATTTCCTTGCTTAATGCTTTTACAGTTATGCTATGGTGTTTCTAGGTATAGATTTATTTTTATTTTCTTGCTAATTATTCAGTGAGGTGAGGTTTCATATGTTTCTTCATTTCTGAAAAATCACTGGTCATTTTATTTTCAAACATAACCTCTTTTCCATTTTACTTTTTTCAGCAATTTCCATTGGATATTTTTCTGAGCCCATTCTATCCTTCCATCACTCTTAACTTCTTTCAAACTCTGTTATCCTAATGTGCTATTGTCCAGAAGATTCTCTCTCAGTGCTATCTTCCAACTCATTAATCTTCTCTTAAGATATATCCAGTATACCATTGAGATAGTTTACTGAGGTTTATTAATACTATTTTGCTTTCAATTACCATATTTTTCAAGATTTCCAATTTGTTCTTTTTCAAATCTTCCTGTTCTTATTTCATAGATGCTACTTCCTTCCTCACATCTTTGAGCAGTGAACATACTTTTAAGTTCTCAGATTGATCTCTATATCCTCAAGTGTTAATTCTTCCATTTGCTGAATTTACCAACTATTTTTATAATTGACTCCTTATATGTTTAGATTTTTCTAAAGAGCTGTTCTTGTTTCGAAGTTCTTCATATGCACACTTTCTTTTCATACAATCTATATTGGCCTCAGCCTTGGTCCAGGTGGATTTCAAAGGTCCAAACCAGGTCTTACATTAGCAGATCATTTGGATCTTTTACTCCATATTCATGGCTTAATTTTGGACCTCACATGCATAATGTATAGTCTCAGTTCCTAGGTCCCATGGTGCCTATGCTTCTTTACTTTCCATGTATAAATTCAGTGCTCTCAAAAGTAAAATCTGCATGCAAGATATTTTAATAAACTACATGTTTTATTTAAGAAGTTACTTTTTTTGGATAGTCAATCTGAGGATAAATGATCAAAGACCTATGAACTAGAGGGGGAGAAATAACACCAGGCATCTCCTAGCTCTCTACAAATCTCTTCTCACTATTGTATTTTATGTTTATGAATGAATATGCAGTATAGTGCTTCTACTTCACAATCCCTTTATAGTATCTCCATTCCAGATCATTTAGATCCATGAATTGTTTTCCTGAAAAGAATCATATTTTCAAAGAATCACTTGATAATGTTATTTAACCTTCAGTAATTCAGAGATGCTTCATGGACACAACAAACTGTGTAGCCATCCCCTTCTGTAGAAAGCTGTTTCTGAAGCTTTATAAACTGAGGGGGGGAACCTATGGTGTTCATCTGTTTAAGGGCCTCCTCCAAATAGGAAAGTGCTTGGGTCTGGCTAATGGGGCTGGATCAGATCCTGAAGGGCCATAGGGCAAATAAGCAGAAGCTCTGGTCTACTTCTGATGGACACCACTCTTGTGTGATGTGAGCAGATGGCTTATGGCCCAGATACTGTCCCTGCATCAATCAGGCCTCCATCCTATACTGGGAAGGGCCTGGGTTTCCCTGAGTCTGCCTGGTAGGAAGTCTTTATGTATGTTCTGTATGTGCCTGACCTTGAGTTCATACCTTCCCTAGTGGAACAGACACTGATGGTGGCCATGGTGTTCAACAGTCCTTCCCAAGGTCCGGGTGCCAAGTTTCAGGGAACTTCAAAAGATCTTGGCAGGCCTAGCATTGCAAGAACTGGTGACAGAAGGAAGGAAAGGGATTTTTAGCTGATTTTGATACTAAAAAGATTTATGTGTTGATCTGTGGTAGACACTACAGGCTGGCTCACTTCATGCCTATTACAAATCTTTTCTTCCTTTCTCTACTGCAGAAACTAGAAAGAGCTAAGATGCTTATATGCCAGCCTTTCACTAAGGGGTGGCTATTAGACTCAGGTCTGGCCCTGAGCTATGGGGAGAAGTCATCTGAGGACGGTGATCTGAGGAAAGCATCTCAGGAGGCTTTGCTTCCCTATTAAAAGGGGTCAGAAGTAGCCAAAGAGGTCCTTTGTCCTAGTGCCGTCTTCCTGCCTAGAATGTGGCCATAGTGCCTGGAGTTAAGAAGATATCTTTTGGCCATGAAGACAAAAGTCACATACAAAAAGGTGGTGGAGCCTGGGACCTTGATAACATCAAAAAGCATTGCTCCAGCCCTTGTCCAACTGCCTCAGACTTTGAAGGATACAGGAAAAATAACTCTAGCTGGTCAAAAATAACTCTGCCATTCTTGGTCAAACATTCCTAGCCTACATGGTCACACAGGATGTAGCCTTAGCAAGAGTAGCTCTCATATTATAGGAGCAAAACAAGATGACAGCACCCACTCTCTTTTCCTCCTCTAGCGCTTGGTGTTAGTAAGGATATGTTCGATAATATTCTTTGGTATACCAGGAGTTCTAAAGTTCATCAGGACAGAGAATACTTTAGGGACTGGCTGGCTGATAAAATGATAGTACTACTAGGCAATATAGGACAACAAAAGATAAATTGCTGCAATACCAATGAAACCAAAGGAATTACTAGATATTTTTCCTGTTGACACCTACCTGGCTTCATGCACATTCCTAGGATACACAAGATATGCACCAGAAATTCTACTTACAGGATCTAAGGAATGAGGTCATGGAGGCAGAGGAAAAACCCCAACACAGAGTCTTGGAGGCTACATGAGGGATCTCCAGAAGTTAGGTAGGCAGCAGACCATCCATGCACTGGGAGGAAGGGACAACTTGGCTTCTATGGGTGGCAAAACCATAAATGTTCAAGCCTACAACAATTTCTCAGTGGGCTTTTCTTCTCCTTCTTCTTCTTTCCCTTTTTAAGAATTAAGGATTCAGTCTTCAACATCATAAAGCTATTTATAGCAGTAAAGTAGTGGTAACATTTTTACCTTTATAAAAGTGCCACAAAATTCAAATCACAACTTGGATCCTCAAGGATTCAGCATCTTATCTTACACAAAAAGGGTTTGGTCAGTTTTAAGATAAAATTCTTCAGGATCTGCTGTCCCCTTACTGATTCTCAGTATTTTCCATGCTTTCTCCTCTCTGGCCTCAGACTTAAGCTCTGCACTTTGGTGGATTATCTAGACCATTCCTACAATTGCCTTAATTCGTACTTCTGCCTGGGCTCCAAAACACACAAAGTATGACTCTACCAAAGGAATCTGAAACCTGCATTAGACTCTGTCAAAACGTCAGTGTAGGGAATTATAGCAAAGACTTTTCCAGGATCCTGGACCAAATACGATCAGAATCAATCTATCCCTTTAAATCTGTTCCTTCTGTCTCTCCCACTATTTTTAATATAAAAGTGGAGGTGTCAAAATATTTGCTGTGCAAATGGTTTTATCTTGAGTCAAGAACCTATTTAGAGGGGCTCAAATATTTTACATTATTGATTTAATCTATTTTTTTATAGCTACACAGAATGGTAAAATATGACCTCCCTCACATTACAAAAGGAAAATGGAGGCTATATGAATAAGATACTTGTTTCTTCTTAAAATCACTAATATATGTTTTATAGTAAGTACAGAAGTAAAGGAGATGAAGTTCAAGAGTTAGTGCTCGGATCTGAGATTTCACCCTGGAACGTTTGATTTTCTGTTCTTTTTTTCATATTACTACTGTAGGCAGCAAGAACATCACCCACGAACTACAGATCTGCAAGATTTCCGTGGGTCAGTCTTTGACTATTTGGGCTCTAGAAACCTAGGTTAATTTTGAGGTAGGATTTCCACCCATTTTCTCCCTCATGGCCTCATTTGTTTCAATTACCTCGATCAGCTAATAAGTATTGAGGAACTTCATCTTCAAAGACAAACTTTCAGGCAGGACACTGGAAATGCCCTCTTTCTGTAATGTTTTGGTGCTCTGAATCTTCTGTGTGGGGACTAGTGGCAAAGAGCTGGAGTGATCGATGAGAATCTCATAAGGTAAGATGTAGTTGGGTGGCGGGATTCCACACTGAATGAGTCTCTGCTGGGATTTCCAAAGTCTCTCCCCCAGAGAAAGCACGCTGGTCAGTAAGCTGCGGTGCAGGAGCTCAGCCATAGATTCTGGATTTTCCTCCTCCTTCCTAATCTCCTTGCCACCCATAGATGGCTTCCACTCTCAGGTCCGCTCCCTCGGGGAATGACATGCCACTGAGGTTGTGACTAAGTATCTTCTGTGCTTCACTAGGTGAGATACTGTGAGTTTTTAGGAGATTTGATTTTTTTGTTCTCGTTATTAAAATTCTCCACGAATGCGTATAATTCTGGCAGCGAACACCAGGGAGACTCTGCTGCCATATCCTCTTCAGCTGGATCGATATCTCTGTTGACGAGCACTGAGCTGGGATTTTATTCTCTAACTCCTCTGAGCCGTGGCGAGCCGTCCCTCAGCACAGTCTCCCAACAGGCCAGCCTCCATCTTCCCCGAGTTCATTAGGAAGAACGTGTGATGAGCAGCTTGTGATGCCAGCAGTTCAGTTTTTTCTGTCACAGGGACTCAGGGGAGGGACGCTGGGGCAGCTCGGGTGTCTCAGGAAAGGAAAATGGAGGAAGCCAGTGTTTTCAGAAGTGGGGAAGGGGCAGCACCTGCTGTAGGTGCCAGGTGAGGCCTCTGCTTGCTTCTGTTTGCTTCCCATGACAACTATTTTTTAAGATAAAAGTTTAAAAGTCCCAGATTCTAATTTTGAAGTGGTTTAGTTTTTAACGAAAGGAACTAGATATACAAATAACTGAAGTTAAAAATAAAAATTAATATGGTATAAACAAGGCAAAGGTAAAATAATACCTTAGCAGTTCAATACAGTGAGAGATTTCCCCAACAGGGAAAATCAGGGAAGTGTTGATAGATAATGTGGAACTGTCAGTTGGCCTGGAAGAAAAAGTTGATTGAAGAAAAATAGGATACCCCATATGGATGGAAAATAAGAGATGGCTTTTCTTTTTCCTTAACTCTTCATGTTCCCCAGAAATTCTTGGGGTTACAAAAGATAGCCTGTGCATAATTTTAAATAATACTTCCAATATCATGGTTTTTATAGGCTTTTGTAAAATCAATGAGAAAGAAATAAATAGAATATAGAATACAAAGTAATACTCAACACATCACTTGTTTTATATTTATCTATATGACTACTACAAAAACTATTCCCAAAATACAATTAAGAATATCACTAATGAGAAGATATAATTGCATAATATTATTTAGTAGATATTATTAAATCAAAGGGCATTGGTTGTGCTGTTAATTGACCACACACTATGTAGAATATTGAATAAGGAAAGGATTCTAGTTCAATGATGAAATGAATGTATATTGTACTTTTAGGACAGTATTTCAACTGGTTTAATAGATATAATAGGCAGAGTTGTAGTGGCAGCACAAATGAAAAGAAACATTCATTTTTATGTAACAACTACATTGTACTTTGGCTAATATAAATGTTACTTGAGTTAAAATGTGAATTGAAATTTATCATCTGATCTCATCAATGCAAATGATTAAATTGAAACATTAGTAAAGATGTCTTGAATAAGACAATTGAAAGATATTGGTGAAATAAGAGTTGTGAGGCTTAAACAAAGTACCTATGGTCAACAAGAAGGCTCATTCTCAAGATCCTATATAGTTAAGGAGGCACTACCAGGTCAATCAAAATGAATTTTAGATGACAACTTGCACAAAGTTTTATTTATTTGTCCATGAACTGGCCTTTTTTTGGACTTGCCTTTGCAAAACAAAATTGATTCTTATCAATAAAAATGAGGGTATGGGGCAAGTCCAGGTCATAGACTTTATAGAATGCAGATGGGCATTACCATGTTGATGAATAATGAAGGGTTGACTATATCAGTATCAGTACAATGATCTCCTCTAGAGCCATCTGGCATTGTTTTTCATATGTACCTCTGAGGACTCATCAGAGCCTCAAAGCAGTAACTCTTTTTTTACTATTCTAACTACTGTAATAGAATCTGCTGCTTTTTCCACACTAAGAATCTTTAGAAAGTTTCCCTTTAAAAAATGATTTCCAGGGACTGATATGGGGTACTGTTCCATTTTTCTTTTCCACTTAATATTCACTATAACACATGTGGGAAATTGATGATGAATTGGAAACAACAGTAATAAAGAAGGTACCTAGTTATAGTGTGAGCAAATGTAGATGTTTTTGTGTGTGTATATACATGTGCATATGCAAGTATATGCACATTACATCATATTCTTGGACCAATAGAAACTATATCAGTGATTTTCATAGTTAAAGGTAACTCAGCTCGTTCCTTGGGGAAAAATGTACTCTAATTCCTAACTTTGAAATCCCATAAAAAACAGGTAATATTATATTAGTTTTTTTAATAAGCTGAATAAAAAAGATAGTAAGGTAAATCATTAAAATAAAATAAAGCTGAAAATATTAGGAAGCTACAACTACCTTCTCTGAAAACTAACACTATAATCTTACAGGTTTAATGTTAAATTGTAATCATAGATTTTTAAAAGCTTTATACTTCAGAATGAGTTGGTAAGATTTTTAGGTGCAATTTGGAGATATTCAACAATACTTCTGAGAGACACTCAATTTACTGGCTGTCAAGGTAACAAAATGCAAAGAAATCAGTACTCACTGTCTGATTTTAGCCTTGAAAAAATCATTTTTTCCTGGCTATTATATGAGGGCTTGACAACTCTTTAATTGATATGTAATAATGAGAATAAGCTACTTAGACAATTCTGGGATTAACCAGTTCAAAATACTCTGCAGCAAAAAAAGAAAAGGCAAGAAAAATTCTACTTCATTCAGTTTTATACATAAGTGGGAAACAGTCTATGCACAACAAGTACTGGAAGGTGTCAATTCCTAAAAGAAGACCATAGACGCTGTTTGAGAAAGCTTGGAAAGGAAATAACTAGACTCAGACAATGTCAATGCCATCGGGAATAAAAAGTTAGTTTGTTTATGTTTTTAATGGGAAAACAAAGTTCAAACAAAACAGAAAGAGAGAAAAGCAATGTTTTTTTCTCCTGAAAAAGTCAATGAAAAGGAAGCCATTTTTAAAAGTGACAACAGCACCTGAACAACAAAACACGTCTAAGACATTTGCATTGACTATTCCTAAAGAGTCTTAATGAAAACGCTAAGGTGATATTTAGTGACACAATTATTGATTTTTAAATAGACAATTATTGGACTCATAATGGAAAAATAATTCTCTGGACATGAAATTTTAAATGTTTTAAAATGCCTTTAAATTACTTTGTATGGGGCTTCGAAAAAGCTAAAAGGATGAACATCTTCTGTCTTTGGAAACAAATACAAACAAATATTTTGATAAAAAGTGTAAGTTTGAACACTAACTTTGATTATAATACATTGTTTTGACAAAACACCATTTATGTGTGATTTATGACCCTTCAGTGACTGTCATTTGTTAGTTTCAAATACTTTACATAATGTATACCTGTGCTTCTCATCAACTACCTGGCACAACACTCGACCTTCCAGAGAAGGGAACTGACTGTGTAGTAATGAGCAATAAAATTATAAAAATATCATTTGTACATATATGCACTGCAATATATTAATAGTTTTTTGTGTCTGTAGTTTTGAATCTTATTTTTCATGTACAGAGAATTAGAGATACAGAAGATTGAAAGACTTGGAAAAAATGTTCTAACTTATGTTCAGGTTTATTTCTGGCCTTTTAAACTTAACACACAGTATTTTACCATGTATTTAAATACATCATTTTATGATTTGCTTTTCCCATATTCCCATGAATATCCAGAAAGTACTTTTCTAAATTAAATTAAAATATAAAATGTGTATAACTGATGAAAGAAAATGGCTTTGAACTAGAATTTGAAGCTGACAACATAGACTGGAAAAAGTAGTATAAAAAAAGCTTTCATTTGGTAAAAACAGAATTAGATTTTCATAAGGAAATGTCCTTATTGGGGACTTAATAGGGGCTCCTATGCTAAGGACTAATAGGAAAAATTTGGGCTTAATTAGTAGGACCATTTTAGTAAGGGCACTGAAAGAAACAGAAAGTTATATATTATTCAGGAAAGCATCAGTAAAAATGTGTGTATTAGGATGATCTGGCTGTAAGAAGAATGAATGGGAGTTGCTCTAAGGAGTAGTGGATCTGAAAAGTAGGGAAACAAACATTTTTGAAGGTGTTGGTTTTCTGGAGGTGAAAATAAAGGAATAGAGTTTTGATAGTGCATATAAAGAGAAGTTGGGTCTTTGTGGCCACAAGTGTAGCACTAAAAGGAACACACACACACATACACACACCCCAAACTATGCTGTGACAAAAATGCCAAGAATTAGCACTTGACAGGCAGAAAAATAGTGATGTCTTTTAAGTGTCCATTCCATAAAGCCACCACCCTCACCAACCAATGAAAACAGAAGTGGTTTTGACTGCCATGTAGCAACCTGCTTTGAACAGAAGGCCAAGTCAATAAACTCTAATGATAACTATGTGTGTACAGTAATAGCAATAATAGCAACAGCCAGTGAGCCCAGAATTCAGACGCTGAAATGCTTCTGTACAGGGAGAAGCAGATCTGAGAATAACTGAAGTAAAGAGGCTTCCTGGTTTCTGACAATCTTCCTGTCCCTAGTTTAGTCCCTTCAAGGTCTAGATAAATTTTATCCTCTTTCTTAACCTGGATACTGATGTAACCTTTGATAAATGTTTGTCTCTGCTTGATGTTATCTAAAGTGGATATATGATACTTCCAATGAAAAGAATCTTTATTCAGACTTTCAATTAGTACAGAGATATGTCTGAGTTGTCTTAATTTGAGATTAAGGATGAATTGATCCTAAATGTAAAGTATAGAATAACAAATTCAGTGTTCCTAAATTAATCCAATTAGCCAAGGGGGGCAAAAATAATTATAATTTGAAAGTATAGACAATGAATATAGTTTACAGTGAACCTAAGAACAGTGATTCATAAACAGAAAAGCAGATTGTTCAACCATACAACGAATTATAGCTGACATTTGATACCAAAGCAGAGTTACTAAAAATCTGTTCTAATTGTGTTTTTTTAGTATTCTTTGGACAAAAATGAATAGTGAAAAATGTTGTTCCTTAGCATGAATTACAATTCTGCAAATGTAATTTATTTCAAGTATAGATCCCCTGGGAAGTCTTTGCATATTTAAAAATGACTCATGGTGATGGACAGTGACTGCAATGGGGTTGGGGGGGAACCTGATGAAGGGGATAGTGTAATCACCATAATATTACTCATTTAATTGTAGATTAATGATATCAAAATAAACTAAAAAAAATGACTCATGGGTGCATTGCAATGACAATAGAAGTTAATATTGAGCCAGCTGATACTATGTAACAGGTCACATTTTTGAGAGTTTTGCATATAGAGTTAATTTCTTTTTCGTAACAAATCTATAAATCAACTGTTATTAGTCAACGGTCAGTGGAAGAAGACATTGAAGCACAAAGAAGTTAGGTAAGTTGCTCAGCT